>OY735277.1:2444856-2920371 GCA_963457715.1 Argyresthia albistria | reverse complement strand
AAAAAGCTATTCTTACGACTAGCCTTTCGACCAACCGAGATATCTCGACCCGTCGATCGAAATAAATATAAATCGGGATCGTTTTCAGCGGATTTAGGCGATATCTCGACTGGGGAGATGATCTCGATAGCGCGAGAATCTGGGGCCAGAACGTCCGGACAACGCCTGTTTAGTTACGTTTACTTTTATCATGTTTTCAGATATACCATAAATGCGTGCATAAACGCCAACTACACCAGAACAATTCCTGTCGACCCGAATGGTAATTTGAGAAATGTTTACAATGATGGTTTTGTTTTTTCACAAACAATTTTTATTATTTTACTACGAGGTCAGTCATTCGTTTGTGTTTGATATGTGCTTATGTAACAAAGAGGAGGCCTTTACTCTTTACTTAGCAGTGGGTCCTGGAGCATAGATGAGTGCTTACTTATAAAATAGTTCTTGCATTTTCAATTTTCAACTATACCGAACCGATTCCTGAAGGTTTAGAGTTTTTGTAGGAAATATAATAAAGAGTAGATCGACAAGTAACCATAGATTGATAGAAGATAATAATCAGCCAAGTGCGAGTCGGAATCTCACACGAAGGGTTCCGCACCATCGTGCAAATAAAAGTACAAAAAACACGTTTTCTGGTATAAGGGATTAAAACTTCATGGGCGTGAACTGTCAAAACGGGCCTTTTATTTTGTGAAGACTTTAGGTGTAGTGTAATAACGGGCATCCCTAATTAGGGACCTAAATGAGTGCACTTTCTGCCTGTCGCCTAACTAGCGCCGCCGCCCCCGCCCCCCCCGGAGGGCGAGCCGCCGCCGCCGCCGCCCGGGCCGCGCGTCGTGACGTCAGAGGGGCTGCGGCAGGCCGGCGCGCGCTGGAAGAAGTACTGCGATGATAACAAGTTCCTTGTGATGGTGAGTCGTCCGTCAGAGGGCGTAATCCGTCAGTACGGTGTTGGATAACATTAAAAATATTCGACAAAATGTGATAATTCAGATAGTCGCGTAGAAATCTAAAGTAAAATATGTTTATTTTTTGCGGATCCAGGAATTGAAATGTATAAACTATCGAAATATAATCTGTGACGAAAACGCTTTGTCTGATGTTTATCTCTGTGGTGACGTCACACGCTTGTCTCTGACATCTTGCTTGACTGAGAGCGAATTTTACCAACGAAAGAGAACTTTTTACAGGAGAGTATCTTTTACTTTTTCATAGACACCAGATCAGATCGCCTCATTTTGAACTGTCATTGTCATACAAATTAATAATTCAAATTATCCCCGGGATAGTTATTCTCGTATAGAATGTGACGTCACGGGAGTCATGTGACCGGCGCCATTGGAAATACAGCGTTTTTGGCGCGGTATTTTCAAATTCAACTGTATTTATTAATTTTTATTGAAACCACAGAAGATATCCCGGAAATATTAATGTAGTGCGCTTAAAATGTAATAACATTTATTTTAATACCTTCCCTCTCAGAAGCACACCGCTCGAACGACCGAACAATGGCGAACTATTGTGATATAAGATGTGTCGGCGAACCAGTTAAAACTACTTCCAAAATGAGGCCAATATCGTCTTCATCGCCATCCTCCGAAGACACGTAAACACGATAATCGAGCATACAATGGGGCCTATTATATATAATATTGTCAAGTAATTTTAGTGAGTGTAACCTAGAGAATAGACCACAATATTTAATTAGTTTTGAACTTAATTCCATTAGGCGGGAACATAGTAAACTGAAACTTATACTTAAAAGGGTTCATGTTTAGATTTAAAGTCGCCATCTCACGTAATTATTCGACCACCAAAGAGTGGTAACAATGTGCTAATAATACCGCTTAAATCTCGATACGATCGGGCGGTCTGTAATCATTACAATATTACTATCCATCCGCAGAGCGATGACTTCTGGACATCCCCGCACGTTTACAAAGACATGGCGAAACACAACTACAATCTCTACCGCAAGCTCCAAATGTGTGTGGCGATAGTCTTCAAGGGTGACCTCAACTACCGCAAATTGGTCGGCGATAGAAAATTGAATCCAGTCGGGAAATTCCCAGCCGCGCTTCAAGGTGGGGATAACAGATGGCGTTGTTGGCGGAAAGACGGTTTTCATACGAACCTGCATCGCGGTTTAGATATAGACATATTACGTTTATTCACTGAACAAAACATAGTACATCAACAAGATAATTTAGAGGCAGGAAATAGACATTAAATTATAGAAGAAAATATTTTCTAAACAAAAAAGAAAGATGATGTACGCATGCCTCGCCATTGAAATGGCTCCAACTCAGCATAAGGCTACAACAGGGCTGCAGCGCTGATTTTCAGTCAAAACCATTTGATATTGGTTAGGGCTTTAGTTATTTTTATTGCAGCTCACTTGCGTAATATTTTGGATTGAGCTTTCCCAACTCTGTACTGTAGGCAAAAATGACTGTAGAAATGACCGCGCTTCAAGGTAGGGATAATAGATGGCGTTGTTGGCGGAAAGCCGATTTACATACGAACCTGCATCGCGGTTTTGGTGATGCTGTGTGATGTAGGTTCTTAGGGAGTTTTCCTGTGCCCAAAATGTCAAAGGTCAAAATTTTATTATTTTGACTTCACAGCACACTGCTGTCCCGGTCCTTTCATAAGTTTGCGTGGGGACATAGGTCCAACACGTAGAGATCCCTTTCAGACTTTTCTCAAAACAAATATGAGACGTGGTGTACCTACCTGTGGATTATCCTTATTTTTTCTTCGCTTTTCTCGATTTTTATGCAGACCGGCCCAGTTTTTGTTTATTAGTGTACCATATTGACGCGGGCTTATCTCTACATAAACAGGCTTCAACCCGGCGCCGATCATCGCTCTCCGCACAGTCAAGACTGATGTGATTTGCGGCATGAAGAAGGGCAAGTGTGAGGTGCAGACCACGAAAGATCCCAAATGGATGCAGTCTGGCAACTACGGGTGAGGAGGGTTCCTTTAATGCGGTATCATTGCCCATGTAAGAATAAATCTAAGAATGCATGTCCGAGGTAGGTACCCAAAACGCTAAACGAGAATCATCGATACTAATCCATAAGAATGCAATGTAAATTTTATAATTCAATTCGAAAAGTCGTGTTTTCTACTCAGTTCGTCATTTGACTAAAACACCATTCGCCATTTTGATTCCGACTTGACGTCACTCCGATAGTATCCCATCGACGTAAATTAGTAGGTACTTGGTCTTTGCTTTGCAGTTGTCGTGTGTTTACTACCGGAGCGAAACATCATGGCGGCTAGCGTTTTCGCGCGACAATGCACTATCGTAAATTAATTAATGATTTATCGATTTTTTAATGGCATTTATCGGTTTCACAAAATTTAAATAACATTGCTACTCATTTATCATGGCCTCATTTTTTTTATGTTTGCACAAAAGCAATAATACACTATTAACATAACAAGCACATGCATCGCTTCCGGCCTAGGATATCCTGTGTACCGACCACAAACAGCGACTTCACAAACATGTAAACATCCAAGACCTGGGCGTTATTTTTTCTTCTTCCCCGCCAGCCGGGATTCGAACCCGGGACCTCTCGCTTGGCGCACAGCGTCGACCGCAACGCCACGCGGGGTTTATACAATTTTGAACGTTATTACTCTGTCATAAGGTAGAAATTTGCAGGCCGTCGTTTTTTTTCGACACAAGCCATTTATACATAATGCTTCAACTTCAGACATGTTCCTAGATTTATTATCTATAATATCTATTCGGTAGTGGATTAAAGTGACTTGACAGGTCGAGTGATACCCGTTTTTGCTGGAAAACAAATAGTGTTGTGCCAAAAAAATCGAGAGCATTCGTGAATGATTGTTTGTTTACTTTATTGCCGAAGTTATTTCTAAAGCTCTGATAGATGCTACACATTATAGTATGCCTTACTAATGTCTAGTTTTTGTAGGTGTACACGAAAAATGCGACATTTAAGGGCATTTCAACTATAGGTATCCCAGAAAGTTTCCATGTTCTTTGACGAAGGTCGGCCCGTGTAAATAGACTATAACCAGGTTGCACGTTAATTAGTGTTTTTAAGCAAAACTGTGAAATAAGTATAAACTATTCATTCATGTAACTGTTTAATTTAATCGATTCTAAAATACACGTCGATATGATTAAGTCGGATGACACTTTTATAATTTCTTGTTTTCGTATTTTATGTACTTTATACTTACACAAAGCACACAAGAATTTTGTTTATTTATTTATTTAATTCTCTCTTTACATATTATGTATTTAACAAAGTAGGTTATTTAACACCCACCAATGTATGATTCCCACGCACGATGTTTAGGTACCGACAGAATATCAGCGTTGCAGGACTTGCTGCATGTCCTGTAGCACATGCTGAGTCGGAACCCATTCGCTGTTACGGTACACACCACATGGGGAATTCGGTCATATTTGTCTATTTAAAAAAAAACGTGTACAACGTACAACCATGATTTGTTAATTTTTAGTAATTTATTCTCTCTGTGTACCTCTTTACCTATATGGCCATGGGCTTTGTTGTGTATAATAAATAACAGTAAATAAATGGATATTCTATTCTATTAAGAAGCGAGCAACATTATTTCGCTAATTGACATTTTGTCCTGCCAAATCACTTTGATCAATTACCGAATAGGGTATAGACTGTCTTCTATAATACAGTATTGTTATTTTATCCGCAGAGTCATACAATACTGCAAGAAGAAAGAAAAACTGAAGGTGGCCACCAAACCCTGCTTAGACTACGAGGTCGAGTGTGTCAACCAAGTCTGTCCCATTCACAAGGACCTCTGGTGATGTGGGTGTCGCTATACAGCCAGCAGCGCCTTCTTAGTACAACCACACCTCGGACACTCCATAGAACGCTCGTGAAATAATCACCTATTACTACTACATAGCCTAATGATGTTTGTATACGTGCAAATGTGTGCGTAAACTTTGCTAGGGCTGGTGGCGCGGCAAATGCGGCGATATTAAAGTATACGCGTCGTCACTCGTCCGGCGTTCAGCCCTGTCTATTGATCCTTTAACCAATCTTTTGACGCCAGGGGTGTGGTGCGGTATCTGAATCAGCGCGGGGAAGGGAGTGGCCGTTCTGTACGGAGTACTATTATCTCTTCTTTGGTATAATCACAGACATTATTATAATACTCTACAATTCAAATCATTTATTGCAATTAACAGCGATTCGGGAGGTGTCAAAGACACTAAAATAAGGCACTAAACTGACAACTTTAAATCCGACAGCTCTTGGCCACAGATTCCATTTTCAAACATACAATTTTAATAAGTTTTAGTTCGTGTCGCGTCCTGAATCGCAGGCATTGTGGTTTTGAAGTTCTTAAAATTAGGATGAATCCAACCTAACCTAAAGCCATCTCTCTATTACGAAGGGCTACTAATTCTAAGGTCTTTAAATATGGCCCTGTGTTACAATACAATGCAACTCTCCAACAAACTTTTGGCGCACTGTGACAGATGGAGATAACGCTTGATGACAGGTTCGTTGCGTTGAGTTGCGTAGGACTAGCGCCCCCCTGTAAACGTCATTTAAATACCAAAAGTTTGTTGGAAGCATATTTCCGTTACAGGTTTTGAATTTGATTACGAAGGTACGAGGTTCAAAATAGCAATGCAACAAATGTATGGCGTATCGTACAGGTTAAGCTTAGGTGAAAGCAAAACAACCGCCAGGTGGCCTTTGAAAAGAAATAAAGTGTCCCCTAAAAGATAGGAGTTGTTGGTGAAATCGGTCGTTTGACTGCGCCTGCGGGGGAATGCGGCTCGCCAAACATTAGTTGTATTCAACGTATGCATACTATGTACGATGACGGGCCGCCAGACACTCTCGCAGCGGCTGACCAATCACAGCTCTCTTACCTCGTCCCCCGCCGCCCGTAAATTGGTGAGTTGTGTTGCAAAGGAAAATGTATCTATGCGCTCTCCACTGGGTAAGTGCTCCCTGCCATCCCCATCTTCGTACACAGTAGCGCTATGTGAGAATAAAAGTCTTGAATTTTCTCTTACCAAGTAGTATTTTATCATCGTATCAAAGATATATTCCAGTCAATATTATTACTTAGTAATTACTACTCGATAGTTAAATAATCACTGCGATTCTACTAAACATTTATCGAAACAGAAACTAAAATTGATATCATTAGAGGCCAAACTGCTTGTCAAATAATGGTGGACGTTGAATCGGCACTTATAGAGCCACCGACTTAGCTGTTCAGGTGGTAAAAATTGGTACTACGGAGTAAAAACATAAAACTATTATGAAGACTACTCTGACACTAACGACCGCTCTCAACTGAACAGCTAAATTGGTGGCACTGTAAACTCATCCAACGATCTTTTGGCGTGTAAGTGACGTTTAAAGGGGGGCGTCACTTCTACGCAACGTCATGCAATGATCTTGTCAAAAATCACAGTTTCACCTGTCGCCGCACGCCAAAGGATAGCAGGACAGCTGCTGCTGCATTCTTGACCGGTACGAAATGGATAGTCTCTCAGCGGTCTTGTAGCACTTGAGTGACGTTTACAGGGGGCGCTAGTTCCACATAAACAAAAGCCACCTGTCACCGCAAGTCAAAATATCATTGAATAATAAGCATTCAACAATAAGCTGTATGTTGCCAATGCGGGTGGTAAGGAAATCTGTCACCGGCAAATATTAGCAAATAAATATTGCGTGCCGGTCTTGCATGTCGATCGGTCGACATCTACCATATAGGGGTCGCTTCTTCATACCAGAGACGCTGCGCCACAGCGCGAAACAGCATGACACTTTTGTGCTGTGCATGCTAAAATCTTGTATCTCGGGTAGATGTGTCAATTCAGTTTTAGTATGTTTGGTAGAATCGCAGTGAATTGCATTTTTACTCGTGTTACTATATTTTTTGTTTAAAAAAAGAATTTCATATATAATGTTACCATAATACCTCTCTTTTAAGCCGTGTTGCTCTATGCTTTTTGTAAATAAAAATTTACTTTTGATGTTATTAGCAGAATATACACAATTAAATCTCAATAAAAATTGTAAAATATGGATTTGCGTTTTGATTTACACACCTTTTTCTCCGTTTGGGCATTTGTGACCATTTCCTCGCGCGCTCTATTTGCGTGTCATTGTTACAGAAGAAACAAGACTAATATTTTGTAAAGTTTATTCAATTGTCTAGTTTAAATACTAACTGTTAGCTTAAGTACAAGTAGGTAGGTACGTACAAAATCGTGCATCTATAAGTTATTTTTAATAACTAACTTTGTTTTTAACATAGACATAACTACAATACACACAATCTATTTACACAATACAAAAAAAAACGTGAGTTTTAAATGCATCACACAATACATCGATGTCAGACACCATTGATGATTTGCCGCCTATTTCCACAAATATCATTGCCCTAGATTACCCTACTCAGCATTCCTTGACACATCTCGATACCTATCAAATTACCCATGAAAAATCGCTTTAAATGACAGCTCGTGTCAAAACAATCGCGTTCGAAACATTCGAAAACGAGTAATAATCACTCCGAGTCGTAGACAGAGAAAGGAATAGACGGAGTGCATGCGTACACCTTTGAGATGGAGATAAGAGTTGGTTCTCAATAAGCATAAGGTTCAAAATCAGAGATTTTCTGCCACTCATCTGTCAAAACAAGAGCAAACAAGCATTTGACAATGCTGTGGCCAACAACAAAAACGCATACGCGGGTAAGGGACAGGTGATCGTTATTGTTTCTCGCTTACACAAAAATGATTCGTATTATGTCATCTCTTTCTTTTCTTTTTTTTCTGACGATGTGCCATCTCTATACTATACTCCCTTTACGCTCCGAGTAATGCGAAAATCACCCTAGAGCGTTCGGTATCGACCCGAGTGAAACCGAGGATAACCGAACTGTTACCTGACATCTGTCAAACAGTATTTTCGAACGGCTCAGGTAGTCATTTTCACTTTGACAAGTGCGATTTCTCACCCTGGTTCAGCCTAGTTAAAAATTACCTGACAGCTGTCAAACTATGCCTATCTCTTTTCATTTTCCGAGTGAATTTTTAACTAGTTACCGAACGTAGCCTAAATTGCGACAAAATACGCGACCGAGGTGAGTGGCGTGCCTTATGGTAGCCCTGCTAACAGCTTTCAACGCAATAATTTGAAAGCTATCGGGGTCGATTTCATAGATAAAGGAGCGCTACTGTTTCATCTAGTTGATAGCAATCCATCCGTCAGTGCCGTTCGGAAGCTGGATCTGAACCAGTCGCACCATAGCACCGTCTTCGTTGCTTGCTACGAGCTGTAATAATGGAAACATACAGATAAGCAATTTAGCAGTAAATGAATTAAGGTTGCGGGATTATTAGGGTTCCGTACCCGAAGGGTGCCAAACGGGACCCTATTACTGAGCCTCCGCTGTCCGTCTGTCACCAGGCTGTCTCATGAACCGTGATATCTAGACAGTTGAAATTTTAACAGATGATGTAATGCTAAAGCAGATTATAATAAATATCAAAGGCGGCTCTCATAAAACAAACGTGTTTTTTTTTGCTCATTTTTGCTCGATATTGATAATGGTAACAGGTAGACGCTTAAAATGTTCACAATATATTGAGTATATTATTTACTTAAAAAATAAATAATTAAGTTAAAATTAAATTAATATTTAGGGGGGGCTCCCATACATTTTTTTTTTTTTTTTTGCGTTTTTTATATTATAGATAATGGTACGGAACCCTTCGTGCGCGAGTCCGATTATTTATTTTTATATTGCACTTGGCCGGTTATTTATTTTTATATTTAATATCCTCTAAAAATAAGTTAACCGGTTGGCGCGAGCCATTTTTTTTATTTTTTTTGTAAAAATAAAAAAAAACTTTAAAATTAGTTTGACAGTGGGTACCAACGTCAAAAATTAGACATTCATTGACGTCTTGGTACCCACTGTCAAAATAATTTTAATGTCTTTTTTTTATAATTTTAATGTCAATATTGTTCCAAGGACTCTTTTGTCCTTACGCTACCCAGCGTGTTAAGGATAAAATTCTAAATTCTGATTGCCTAAGGATTGCCCTAAGGACGGTATCCGCTAACATTTGGAAGACACGATTTTCCCAACAGTCCCTAGTTTCCGAACTGCTCCACGTTTGCCAACCTATGCAATTGAGGCCATGTTGCCAACTGCTTCGAGTTTCCCAGCTGCCCCACTTTTCCCACCTTCCCCAGTTTTCCTACCTACCTACTAACCTGCGCACTCTTGTCCAGCTCCTCGCTGGTGATGGTCTCCAGCAGACTCGCGTCGATTTTCTCTGAGCTCTCCACCAGCGTCTCTGGAATCACACCACACAAACGTTCACAATACGATACATACAGGGTTACTTTTGGACCCCTAGCCAAAAGTTAGTATTATTTTAGGAACATCATTCTGAGCAACTTTCACTATGAAACCGATTTGATCAGAGCAACTTTAATTTTCACTTCTGTATACAAATCAGTTGACCGCCCGGACCAAAACGTACGGAGCAATGAAAAATAAAGTTGCTCTGACCAAATCGGTTTCATAGTGAAAGTTGCTCAGAATGATGTCCCTAACAACCCCCCAAAATATGACTACACCTTTCTGTTACACCCTGTATATGTGTAAAAAAGCATCATTTTAGGGAACTTGCAAACAAGTATCCCAGGCTCCATACAAAAATGTTCGTATACAGGGATGTTTGGAGTAGTGAGCGACAAATTTGTTTGGGAATTGTAGAGGACATAACTTTTTTTTAACATCTCAATACATTTTGGGCCGAGCGGTTATCAGATGACTTGTATTAGAGAAGTCAAAAATAAAATTGCTCTGATCAAATCCGTTTGATGGTGAAAGTCGTTCAGTGTTTATGTCTCACCGTCTTGCAGAAACACTTGCTTGTCTCCCGCGGTAGAGTAGAACACATTACTGGAGCTGTCGTCGTCTGTCGCACTCGGCACTGAAACTAAACACCAAACCATTATGTTACATTCTTGTTATTCATAAGCGAATTTAATTCGTAGAGCTTGGTCCAACCACATACTATAATATTTGGTCAAACTGAAGAAAACCGAAAGGCGTACCTATCTCTATGATATTTTATGTTGTGTTTTTGTCTAAAATAAACGTTTTCATTCAATCACCAATCTTATTTTCAGAATTTTACATTCTGATACGGGATGTTCGCCTATTTTCTCCTCTCCACTATTCGGGTTAATCATCAGGGCCCGAATTCTACTGTACACAAGCATACCACAAGCCTGGCACAAGCTTCAATACGACGCATTTGGTATTCTACTAAAACCGGAATCGCTATTCACAAGCGCCACACATCTGAGCGGCCAAAAATGATCACGTAATTGTTGAACGATCCCTTATTTGAAAGCATATAAATTTATGTCCTATTTCAATAGGGATACGTTTGAATGTGCATTGGTAAAAACTTGCCATACCGTCCCGGTTTGCGTAGTGCCGATACTGTTCGAAAATAAAATCTAGTTCACAAGACCCTATGTTTTGTACACAGTGTTCATGTTCATGTATAGCTCGATATGCTCACTTAGTCTAAGTGCAATTTACCACTAGCTATAGTTGACTTAGTGGAGTCCAAGTCTTCAACATCTGCCACGTAGACCTGAAGCAGAAAATTAAAACTAGTACAGTCTTCCAACAATCTTTTGGTACTTGAGTGACGTTTACAGGGGGCGCTAGTTCTAAGCAACTTAACGCAAATAATCTGGAATTTGAAGCCGGGATTCGAACCCGGGACCTATCCATTGAGAGGCGGAGTCTCGAACCGCAATACCACGAATGAGAGGTCAGAGGTTTCTCCTGAATATATTAACTAAACTGTACAAAACATTCGATATCTATTTGACAATATCATCTGTCATTTTGCACACAAGGATGGATTTTACCAACAAAAAGTTATACCGAGAATAACTATCCCGGGGATAACTTGTATGACAAATGCCAGTTCAAAATGAGGTGATCTGATCTAGGTGTCACTGGTGTCTATGAAAAAGTAGAATATACTCTCGAGTGAAAGTTACTCTTTCGTTGGTAAAATACAGGCTAATACAGATAGACCATCTAGAACAAAATATGACACCGGCGTAAACTGAGATGCTACGGAAGCTTCTTTCGAGTTCGAGGTCAATATCGCTTGGTGTAGCCACCATCGAAAAATTGCAAATACCACAAGATGGCGCTAAGATATATAGGATTTATTCTAAGATTAGCGCCACCTAGAAGTATGCTAACTGAAACCATGGCGTTTAAAGTACAAATCTTACTCCTCACGCCATCTCTTTTTTCCGAAGGGTTGCTAATTCTAATTTGTATGGGATGAGCACCCTGTGGTTCAACCTACTAACTCGCCCGTTCAAATTCGATGGCCCGCGATTTACAACCTTGAACCTACCCATATCGAGATAAAGTTCAAAACCTGTGCAAAAACTGTGTGTATTTTGTGGACGTTGGGCGTTTTAGTAGCTACGGCTAATCGAGACTGTTTGGAACAGGGCCTCAATAATATTCTACTTACCGGGTCGCCATCCACTTCAACGGACACCCGCGGCTGATTGACTACAATCGACTCTGTCATGTGACCCTGAAACAAGAAACATCATATGAAACCTTTGTATACAATAATTACAGGGTAACGATAAATAGCAGATTATACCAGGTGTAAATGAATTAACGCAAAATGAGAAACTACTTTGTTAGTGACATCATTCAGAGCAACTTTCATTATAAAACCGATTTGATCACAGCAACTTTTTTTTTCACTTCTCCATACAAATCAGCTGACCCACTCAGGCCAAAATGTACTGGGAGTAGTTCTCAAAGTAGTTTCTCATTTTGCGTTAATTCGTTTACACGTTGTATGTTCCATTAACTAACCGCTTGAGTGCTCTTGGGATAGCGCACCATCCCCGAACTTTCTAATACAATAAAATTAATACTACAATCTATTCGTGATAAGAATGCAGTGAGTTTTTAATTTAAATCTGTTAACACACAGGACACAACCGTCGCGTTCGAAAGTTTGCCTTCAACTGGTCTCTGTGAACTTGGCTTGATAATTGGAAACGATTTGATTGGTTACGGGGCGTGGCTAGGCCGCTGGACAGTAATGACTCCAATGCATTCTTATCACGAATAGACTATAATAAAAAGTTGCGCAGGGTGTATACCAGTGGCAGAGCAGGACAATGCAACTATGCAGCTGTTAATAGCACTGTCCCGTTTTTGATAAAGCTATGTTTAAGGATTGAAATTGAATCCTGAATGGGAGTTAACACTAACATTTTAGCGATACAAATTAGGTACTTCATTTTTGTTAGTTAGTTAGTAATGACGGTCACTCACGCTGGTGTTCATGTGTGCGTAGAGCAGCGGTTTGCGCATGTATCCCGCGCCGCACACTAGACACTCGTACGGTTTCTTGTCGCTGTGTACGAAGCGGTGCGCGTTGCGATTGTCGCGCGAGTTGAATTTCTTGCCGCACACCTGGCCACGATAATATGAGACACATGAGTGAGCGACAGATACAAACATAAACAAATATAAAGCTTTCAAAGATATTCTGGCACGTGATCACAGGTGGAACTAATGCTAATCGACCAAAGAGGAATGGAAAGTCAGTACTCGGTGTTGATGACAGATTCGTTGCATTAAGTTGCGTTGAAGTGGGCGCTCCTAACGTCACTGATCGCCAAAACATCGTTGGAATACTGTATACCTCGACGCCTTTCGCATCTCGACGTCTTCTGTGAAGTGAACTTCTGCCACACAAGTGGTTATGGGTACGAAATCGAAACACAGAAGCAGTGAAGTACGAATCCTCGGAATTCTTTATTGACCGAGCGAGCGAAGCATTTAGTTTCGAGATTGCCCAAAAGTGCGTTTTTCTGTCTGTTTATTCTCGCCTACAGATCGCAATTTTAACCGATTATGATTTATTTAAAAATTTTAGACGATTGGGATTAATATTGGGGGGGGGGGGGGAAATAAGGTGGAAAAGAGGGAACTTTGCTGCAGCGTTTATGGACGTATTTCAATCAAAGAGAGGCACACTATAGTCTATTCGTGATAAGAATGCAGTAAAGCCATCACTGTCCGGCGGCCTAGCCACGCCCCGTAACCAATCAAATCGTTTCCAATTATCAAGCCAAGTTCACAGTGACCAGTTGAAGGCAAACTTTCGAACGCGAAGGTTGTGTCCTGTGCTGTGAGTGTGTGTTAACAGACATTTAAATTTCACTGCATTCTTATCACGAATAGACTGTAATGACTTCATTCTACACAAGAACCTATCGTAAGTATGTCTGTGGCACCCTACCCACCTCGCACACGAATGGTTTCTCCCCACTATGTATCCAGGCATGCTTCTTATAATGCTCGGGGTACACGAAGCTCGCGCCGCAGATCGTGCACTTGAACGGCCGTTCCCCGGTGTGACACGACTTTATGTGGTACTCGAGCAGTCTGCGAAAAGGACGCCATAACATAAGATAAGGATCAGAGCTCGTCTAAGCTGAAATGACGCGCCCCACTCCTTGGTTTTGTATGACAAGTAAATACAAAACCAAGGAGTGGGGCGCGTCATTTCAGCTTAGACGAGCTCTACATACAGGCGCGTACATTGATTCTGTTCCCACACTAGGAAACCCTGTGGGAACCAGAAAGAACGATGCCACAAACATGTTAACAGTCCAACCTACTAAAATCTTCACAAAATAAAAGGCCCGTTTTGGCAGTTCACGCCCATGAAGTTTTAACCCCTAATGCGTAGGTAATACAAGCCAACTGTTGCGTACAAGCAAAGCGTACAAGTTGCACCTAAAAACCGCTTCTATTACCAACGCGTTAGGGGTTAAAACTTCATGGGCGTGAACAGTCAAAACGGATCTTTTATTTGTGAATGGTGTAAATACAATTTAATTTACTTAGCCCGGGTCTCTACAGAGACGGGTAAACAGTCCGATAACTTTTTTTGTATGTCTGAAATGTCAAAAGCCCCAGATAAACAGAAATAAACGCTATCTGAGGAATGGGAGAACGGCACTTATTTATTTATTTATTTAATCAAGCGATGCTTCAGATAAGCCAGCGTCCTTTAGCTACTAGCTCGTTCAACGTACACAAAATACCCAGATCTCTTGTTTTCTATTTTCATCACGGATAGGTTGAAACTAGCGAGCCGCGGACGGACGCTTGTCAAGATTATTTTAGGTACTTATTGGAATAAATGAGCACATCCCAAGCCACTCTAGTCCCGGAGTGGTCCCAGAGGAGAATACGCCCCCAGTTGTAGTTTATTACAATTTATTCTGGTAATCATACATAACTCCGGGTCCTCAGTGGTCTAGTGGGTTTCACCTTGCTTCTCACGCATGAGACGCAGGTTCGAATCCCGGTGCTGACCATATGACCAATGAGATGATTAATTTGTCTTAAGTACATTATGGTAGGTCCCGGCTACTATCACTACTTCGTAGTATGTAGTAGTCGTGAAACCCCTCCACCAACCCGCACAGAGCCAGCGTGGTGGAGTATGGCTCAATCTTACTCGGATCCGGGTAAAGGCGTCTGCCCCTCGGTGGGGACATTAATGGGCTACATTTAGTATTTACTTAATCATACATAACACAGGTTTTTTACTTAGCTTGGTTACCAACACTGTTTAATTTTTTATTTATTATAAATGCAATGTGCGGACACCTTCACAAGCCTAGACTTCGTATAGGTATATACCACATGCAAGCCTACGGGCGATGTCTACGGACGAGTCGAAACGGTAACTGTGACCGAAATCGGTCGGACCACAGCATCTCGGTCGTTGTCACCTGCGTCGCTTGAAGCGTTTCTCGCAATGTTGGCAGCTGTGTCGCCTGTCCCTCGTGTGTGTCGCTTTCACATGAGACTGCAGGTTGCTTCGCTGGGCGAATGTCGCTCCGCAGATATTGCAGGCGAAGGGGCGTTCGCCTGAGAACGGAAACATAAAAAATAAACATTTACATACAGGCTCATACATTGCTACTGGCCCCACACTAGGATACCCTGTGTCGCGGGAACCAGAAACAGCGACATCACAAACATGTAAACATCCAAGACCTGGAGTTTTCTTTGTTTTTCATTATCCACAGCCGGGAATCGAACTCGAGACCTCTCGCATGGTGAGCAGAGCCACAAATCGTCGAAGAAAGAGAGGATATTTCGGCAAGATCAATACAGGTAACTGGAACTGGGCCGGCGCGTGAGTTGTGTGAAGTCAGATGGGCGGAAATGTTGGTTTGCCTATACGCCGCCGGTGGCACAGTAGATAATCATCGAACAGAGGTACATCGCACGGCTGCACACATGCGCGCGTGTTCGGTATGCACGCACACATAGTCTTCGGGAATGATGGAGACTGCATCGATCGGGGCTGCGCCGTTGCCGTGTTCGCTCGCTCTCACTCGTTACCGCCACCAGTATGTTATCGTCGTCGTCTTTTCGGAAACGTGTGTACTGTTGTGTATTTGGATACCTTGAACCTTGAACACTGGGACAAATCCGGAGCTATCTTACTAACTTACCAACCTAGTGCAGTTTAGCAACTATTATAATTACAAAGAAATATTTTAGGTATAGTATAGTGGTAGTTACGCATTAAAATATTCGATGAAGTGGGAAACTAGAAACACATACCTAACGATCTGTAATATTATTACTTTGTTTAAACAATATTTTCTATTTAACTGTAATAGAAATACTTTGCATAGGTACCTACTTAATAGCAAAACTAGTATTTTAGGTAGGTATGCCAAGCCACAAACGTGACACAGCCCTGCGCAGCGAGCGAAAGTAGGTAACGAACGCTCCTAAACGGCCTCTGATTTACTTCTGTTCTATATGTATACTGTGCCGGTGCTGTGGTACGCCAGACTGATACCGAGATAGTATAATTGAAACAAAAAGTAAACTTTAGAAAAAACCGACTTCCACAAACCCTATTTGATTAGATTGAGTTTAATACAAACTGTAACCTCTTATCCCCCCCCCCCCTTGGGGAATTAATTTTGTCAAATCCCATATCAGTGCTTCCCCACGCTACTAAGGAACCCCTGTACAAAGTTTCATGGCTCTAGGTCCACCGGTTTAGGCTATGCGTCGCCTGCCCGTCAGCCACGCATTGTATTTGTACCTAGTATTGAGCAGATCTGGTGGCCATATGTGGTCTTCATCAGCAGTTCCGCATCACAATATTATGCTTACCATGTGCATTTGCACGAGTTATTATGAAAAACACAAGAGTTCCCTCGATTTCTCCAGGATCCCATCATCAGATCCTGACCTGGTGTCAATGGGACCAATGGGAAGGTAAACCCTTTCAAACAAAAAAATAATTTTCCAAATCGGTCCATCCGTTTAGGCGCTATCGAGGCACATACATAAAAAAAAACAAACATCCGGACGAATTGTAAACCTCCTCCTTTGGGAAGTCGGTTAAAAACGACCTTCAATCGTCTGCGGACACATCAGGAAGTTTGTGGAGAATGAGTGCCCAGCGGTGAAGGGTAGCATTATACCTAAAGACAAAAGACCTAAGTTCATATAAGAACTATGTTCGGAATACTGAATGACTGTTTGACCGAAAGTTCGAAATCCCATAAAGTTCAATTGACCGAATGAGTAAAATGCTTAAGTTTTAAATCCCGAAGTACGAAATCCCTAAAGTGTGGATGGCAGTAAGGTTGTTCACCAAAAGTTGTTTTACTCACAGAGTAATTGGTTGTTTTAGGTTACTTTCTGTGCCAATACTAAAGACCCCATCTAGTTTCACAAAACCGAATTGTTTGCTTTAGGTCACATAAATATTTTTAACTCATTCTTAAGATTCTGCAAGCGAATCGTATGACTGTAGCTATAGGGAAGGCTCAATATCCGGTATTGGCTGGTCGACCGCGCCGAGACGTGCCGCGCCGCCGGTTACAATAACCGGTATTTAGCGCTCTCGCTATAGCTATTCACATGCAATTCGCTTGCGGAATCTGGCCATTGTGGGGAACACAAATGTCTCACCAGTGTGTATCCGTATGTGGTCGCGGATCTCGGCCTTCCTCGCGAATCCTTTCCCGCACACCCCGCACATGAAGGGTTTGATGCCGGAGTGAACCACACCGTGCACTTCTAGGTTGTGTTGGGTGGCGAACGCCTTGCCTGACAAACAATAGGATAGTATTTAAAAGAGCGAACAGAATGTCTAACCAAACCTAACAGTCAAAAGTCGAAAGTCAAAGTCAAAAGTCAAAGATATTTATGTGCAAAAATAGGTGCTTAGGATTTTATGTACAATTTTTGAACTTAACTATATTTTATCCTACAAGGATATGCAAATTTATTAAAAATACAATTATAAAATAGAAATATGAAAAAAAGCCACACCGAGAGGTCTGTTGATCACTGAAATACTAAGTGCTTATTGCTACAGACTTCTGAAAGCCGCTAAGGCTGGATTTTACGAACGAAAGAGTAACTTTTACTCGAGAGTATCTTCTACTTTTTCATAGACACCAGTGACACCTAGATCAGATCACCTCATTTTGAACTGTCGTTTGTCATACAAGTTATCCTCGGGATAGTAATTCTCGTATAACATTTTGTTGGTGAAATCCAGCCTAAATCAGGGAGCACTTATCCAGTGGAGAGCGCATAGATACATTTTCCTTTGAAACACAACTCACCAATTTAGGGCGGAGGACGAGGTCACTCAGAGAGCTGTGATTGGTCAGCCGCTGCGGAGGCAGCTGAAAACTGTCACTAAAGCAAATACAGTTTAATTAAAACGCCATTTTAAGTACAACACAACCAAGTTACGTTGTCAAACATTGCCAGCGTTCCCAATCAACATCGCTGTCTAGTAATCTAATTCCTTCTTCAGTTGCTGTCAACAGTCTGGTCAAGTCGCACTTAATCTCCAAAAAAAACTTAACTACCTTTCGAAAACCTCTTGATTATTTTTTTCCCACAACATTAATTAGCATTAGCGTGACGGGAGCGTCCAGAGCTTTAGTTAATGAAGTCCATTGATGTCCCCGCCGAGGGGCACAGGCCTTTACCCAGATATGAGTAAGATTGAGCTATAGAGGCTGGATTGGTGGAGGAGTTTTACTCAGCCTTAGTAGTAACATTTGCGGCGTTTCCATTCCGACACTCACCGCAGTCCTTGCACACGAACTCCTTGACGCCCACGTGCGTCTTCTCGTGCTGCGTCAGGTTCTGTTGCGTGTAGAACGTCTTACTGCATTGTGCGCACGCGAACGAGCGCGGGCGCTCCTGGGGGGGACGCCGGATCAGGAGTGTTATAAAAGAACAGGAAATAATATCCCTACCCTAAAAACCCTAAAAACAGTTTCTTCTGTTCCGTGTTCCTGACTGACTGACTGACTGACTGACTGAGTCATCAACAACGAGTAAAGCTAACGTTGGAATTTGGAGGGTAGCTGCCTTATTATTTGTATAATATGACTGAGGCCCCAGCCAGTCCCTCAAGAGACTGAGGCCCCAGCCAGTCCCTCAAGAGACGAATAAATAGTCAGGTAACTTTATTTGACACTTCATGCACGTGTGAAATGTCAAAAGCCTCAGATAAACAGACAGATAAACGCTATCTGAGGAATGAGAGATCAGCAGTTATGAAATTATGAACACATAATATCATAATTTCTTAATTCACAATTAGTTGAAATAAAACAAAAGTAAATAAAAATACTGTACAAAGGCAAGCTTATCTCTAAAAGAGAGTGTTCTTACAAAATATTAAAGTGTTTTACTAAATTAATATTGAGCCTAAACTAGCTTACCATGTGAGTTTTCATATGAGCCTGGTGCGTATATTTGGACGCGAATGCTTTACTACACTTATCGCACTCGTAGGGTTTGTCACCGTTGTGAAGGTTCATATGCTCTTTCAAAAGATTCTGTGATCTGAAACATTTAATACATACGAATAAGTAAACTGGACTCAGTTTCTGAGGCGGAGTTAAAAACAACTGAACAGATTTTAACGCCCCCTTTTTCTTTTCTAAAGCTGGGTCCAGATATGTTCTTTTGTCCGTTCCGTACCTCCGTTCCGATTCACTCCCGTCACGCTTATGTCGCGATCACATCCAGACAGTATCGTATCGCCATTGAACGTCGTCTCTCTCAAATGTCTCGCGAATCTCGCGATGGATCGGAGTATACCACCGTAACACCGAACATCTCCGAACATCTCCGATGCTGATACGAAACGGAAGTTCGTTAAGGAGAAAAGAACATATTCGAATGCAGCTTATGAGAAACAAAGAAAGGGCTGTTTACATTGGTCAGGGACAGTGAACAGTGGAAAGTACAGTGGTGTAAACCGATCGGACAGTGGCGCGTCAGCTTGGCTTTCATATAATATCGCCACTGTCTACTGTCCTTGACCAATGTAGACTGACCCTTACACAGGCCGATTTAGACGTATCCACTTGTTGGCGTCACGCCAATAGGCGTTGCGTGCCAGTGCTGACTGGCACTGTATCGTTCAGATGGATCTCTGGACTGGCATGCAAAACTGTTTACATGGTGCCAGCGCTGGCATGCCAGCGAGACTGGCACCAGCAACTTGATACGTCTAAATCGGCCTTTATCGTCGGGTGGTAATCGTGGAAATTATAATAACCGGCCAAGTGGGAGTCGGACTCGCGCACGAAGGGTTCCGTAGCATTATCTATAAAACCGACCGCAAAACCGCAAAACCGCAAAAAAAACGTAACGTTACTTGTATGGGAGCCCCATTAAATTTGATTTGTTTTTTAGTATTTGTTGTTATAGCGGCAACAGAAATACATCATTCAACTGTCTAGCTACCACGGTTTATGAGATACAGCCTGGTGACAGACAGACAGACGGACGGACGGACAGCGAAGTCTCAGTAATAGTGTCCCGTTTGGCACCCTTCGGGTACGGAACCCTAAAAACAACCATTGCATACTCACCCGCATTTTTTAAGGCATCGCGTACATGGGTATCCCTTCTTAGTCTGCATTGTGGTCGGCGTGTATTCATCTCCGTGGGTCGCTGGAAATTGGGCATGGAATTATTTCATACTGTAATGCGGGTGTTTGTCAATCACCAACCAGCCCACAGTGACCCACTGCAGGGTTTAGGCCTCTTCCTCACCACGCCGTCTCCTCAGATCCTGAGCCTCCCACCATCTACTGCTTGCTTACTTACATCTTTGACAGATGGAACATTGTTCTGAGGGTGGAACGAAAACTTTTTGACAGGTTCCTTGCATTATGCCTCTTGTAAACGTCACTCACGCGCCATAAAATCTTTGGAAGACTGTACCAAACAGAGTGAAGAAGAATGTTAAAATACATTAAATTAAAATCTAACATATCCCCTAGGGCCTCAGGGTATACCACTTATAGGAGAAATGATGGACAAAATTAAAATCTAGATCACAAGAGACAGTTGCGCAATGCGCATAGTGGTATGCGTCTAGGTTCAGCGAGAATGATATTTGGATGTGCTGCCCTCTCATTATTGAATTATTATTTTACAATTTAATTTAATTACCTTTATTGACAATGCCTGCGATTCCGAAGGCGACACGAACTATACTAACTAAACTAATTAAAATGGTGTGTTTGATAATTGAATAAAAAAGTAAACTTTAGAAAAAACCGACTTTCACAAACACTATTTGATTAGATTGAGTTTAATACAAACTGTAACCCCTTATCCCCCCCCCCCTTTGGGAAATTAATTTTGTCAAATCCCATCTGAGTGCTACCCCACGCTACTAAGGAACCTCTGTACAAAGTTTCATGGCTCTAGGTCCAACAGTTTAGGCTATGCGTTGCCCGTCAGCCACGCATTGTATTTGTACCTAGTATTGAGCAGTTCTGGTCGCCATGTGTGGTCTTCATCATCAGTTCCGCATCACAATATTATTTACCGTGAGTAAATGCACGAGTTATTACTAAAAACACAAAAATCACAATAGGTCTTTGAAGAGTTCCCTCGAATTTCTCCAGGATCCCATCATCAGATCCTGACCTGGTGTCAATGGGACCAATGGGTATAGGCACATACGACTTTTCACTTCTCTTACAAATCTTCTGATAACCGCTCGGCCCAAAATGTATTGAGATGTCAAAAAAAAAGTTGCTCAGATCAAATCGCTTTCATAGATAAAGTTGTTCAGAATGATGTCCTCTAGTCCACCAAAAAATTTGTCGCTCCATACTCCAAACACCCTGTCCACCAACAATACATAATAATAATAAATAAAAATAAAATCTCACCTGTATGCAAGTTGAAGAGAGTCCGTGTGCTAGACACATGTGCACACACCGGGCAGATGTGAACTCTGGCGCCATGTGACATCTTCATGTGAGCAGTGATCGCGGAGAGGTCGCCCATGGTGAAGCGCTTGCCCTTGCGCGCTCTTTTGTCTTCGACTGAAAGTGTCAATATTTTAATAGCCACTCTATCCATTCTTAGAAGCAACTAGACAGCTAACCTAAAACTTCATAAAATCCACTTTTTAAACACTAGGGATGTTACCAAAACAACCGGAAAGAATCGAAATTGTTTATTCAGTTGAACTAACAGAAGAGTTGTCATCGTCATCTTATGGATATAATTACCTAGTTCATTTTCAACTATATTGCCTATTCTAATGTCTCTATTCAAATCCTGTAAAATTATTCACGATTCACAAATGTTCACTCAAACAAAGCTAGTAATGTGCTTATTACTTTGACAACCTTCTTTGAGCAAAATCGACGTTGCCGCGCTCTTGGAGGAGCAAGACAAGGTGTCCTGCAATTACCATTACAGTCGTGCTGTAGCGACCGGCAACCTATCTGTCAAAATCAATTATTGTCGAGCTTTGTTTCAAAAATGGTAACAAAAAAAGGTAGTAGTGCAAAAAGGTTTTATTCAATCCCCCCGTTCCGAGTCACGCCAAAATCGATTACAGCGTCTACGAAGCCGTTCCGAGTCAGTTTTGGCGATACAAAACGATGGCATTGTAGACGTTGTAATCGATTATGGCGATGTCACGGAACTCGACTAGAATTTGGATCTGTGTGACGACAGGAAGCCAAAAAAACAAATGAGCGGGATTTCTTTTTACAATTTTCTTTCCGTAGTGTTCCAAATAAATTGTGAAAAATGAGTTCTACAAGCAAAGAATCCTCTAATTCAATGTGTTGAACACCGCCGGACATTAATATGGAAGCGGAATTAGTGATAGAAATTTTTCCGCCGAAGTCAAAGGAAAAATAAAAACTTGCATACAAAAAGTTCGCGCAGTGGAAAATGGACAGAAAATGAAAGTCTTTAGTGGAAAACGATTTTCTAGCCTGTTTAAGCGAACTTTCAAAGATAATGAAGCCCTAATCTCTCAGGAATACTGACTCCATGCTAAAGAGCACGGTTTTGTTTTGATGAAGCACAAACGGAATAGAATTTTAGTAACTGTACCTTTACCAATTGTTATTTTTATTAAATTATTATTAAGTAGCTTTATTTAGCTGGTTTTATTTCATCAGCATTGTCTTTCATATTACTAGCATTGTTTGAGTAAAGCACTATACAAGCCTTGGTCCACAATGACTGCACTGCTGGCCACGCTATGATTTCCTCGAGCTTAGCTACGATCTCGGCCTTTAAGCCTGGTCAGCATTGCAACCTTTGATGTCCGCGCTATGAAAGCCTCGACCTCCAGTCTGGGCCTTTATTCTAGCTAGTCCGTCAAAGGTTTCAATGCTGACCGCGCTGTATAGGCCTTGAGCTGCGCTACGCTGCGTTACGCTGCGCTTTCGGCCACCAGCAGCGCGACCAGCAACGCCGCCATTACAGACCCCGGCAGTAATGTACTATTACAGGGTGTATTGATTCTTTTGATTAATCGATTTTTATGAGCAATATGCCCTCACTGACAGGCTAAGATTGACATCTGTCAAGTTGCCTGTCACATTAGCAGGGATCGGATCGAAGGTGTGAATTTACCTAAAGTTTTTAGTCGGACATAACAAGGAGCAGTTACAACCACTTGAGTTGAAACACCGAACTATAAACATTTTCAAACTGCTGATTCCCAAAAAAATCATAACTTTTTTATTTTTCAATTTTTCGTAAAAATGACTGAGTATTGTACTTTACATCATTCAAGCGAGGTAAATAAAACATTCATACAGATTGTAATTGAAAGGAGCAGTCATTTTTTCAACTCAACTCAAGTGGTTGTAACTGCTCCTTGTCAGTCCGACTACAAACTTTAGGTAAATTCACACCTTCGATCCGATCCCTGCACATTAGATACACTATAGCGTCTAGCCTCAAAGCAATGGCGCGCCATTTCTAACTTTATGACTTGGTAATAAGTTTAAAATCTACGAGAAAACAAACAAAATATTTTGCCGGCTCCCGCGGTAATGACAGTCCAAGCGATTAATAAATAAATAAATAAATGAAGCCTCATTAATGTCCCCACCGGCATGGCCCTTTACGAGTGAGATTGAGCCATACTCCACCGAGCTGGCTCAGGCGTCCACCGAGTGTCGGGGTGGTGACCAACCCGACTGAATAATGACGAGGTTTATTTATCAATAGATCTGAACAAGCGGACGACGAGGACGATTAGGCATAACTTAATTAATTCAGACTTACTTTTGAATTCCAACTTGTCGCAGATCATACATTTGTACTCCGAACCGACTTTCTCTACCATCTGAAAAATATATACATAGTCGGGCCATAAGTTCTGTCACATGGGTAAAATTTCGAATTTAGAATAGAGGCCACAAAAAAAGTTATATATTTCAAGAAAATAAAAATACAGGTTTTCTGGAATATTCTTCATTTTCCAATATGGAGTGGACGCGCAAAGAAGACAGAGTCGCAATAATTGCATTGCATCGTTGCGGCCACGCACCAACAGTGATTTTTAAACTGCTGAAAAATTTGAAAATTCCACTGAAATTCATTTATCGTACTATCAAACGATTCAGGGAAGATTCAAGTTTAGATGATAAACAAAGAAGCGGTCGACCTCGTACTGTTCGGACTCCAGCGGTCATCAAAGCAGTGAAGGCGCGAATCCAACGAAATCCTGTCCGCAAGCAAACAATGTTGGCTCTGCAGATGGGACTAAGCAGAACCACTGTTAAAAGAGTATTGAATGAAGACCTAGGACTGCGTGCTTACAGAAAAAGAACAGCACATCTTCTTAACGCACGGCTGAAGAAAATCAGACTCGAAAGATGCCGGGTTTTGTTAAGGCGGTACGCAGGTAAAAAATACCGCGAAATACTTTTTTCGGACGAAAAAATTTTTAATGTTGAGGAGAGTTACAACAAACAAAATGATAAAGTGTATGCACAGTCTAGTGAAGAAGCGAGCAAACGTGTGCCACGTGTTCAGCGTGGCCATCACCATTCGGCATTCATGGTTTGGCTTGGGGTCTCCTATTTGGGTCCAACAAAGGTGTTTTTTTGTGAAAAAGGAGTGAAAACCAGTGCCCTCGTATATCAAAACACAGTCCTAACAAACATTGTGGAACCTCTTTCACAAACAATGTTCAAAAATAGGCACTGGGTTTTCCAGCAGGATTCTGCACCGGCCCATAAGGCGAAAAGTACCCAAAACTGGCTCACGACTCATGGAATCGTCTTTATCAGGCACGAGGATTGGCCCTCCTCCAGTCCAGACTTGAATCCTTTGGATTATAAAATATGGCAGCACCTAGAGGAGAAGGTCTGCGCTAAACCCCATCGCAATTTGGAGTCACTTAAAGCATCTCTGATTAAAGCAGTCGCCGATATTGACATGAATGTCGTGCGTATTTCGATTGATGACTGGCCTAGCAGATTGAAGGCTTGTATCGAAGCCAGAGGAGGACATTTTGAATAATTTTAGTGTGGTTTAAATCTGTATTTTGTACCCTTTCATTTGATATATAAATGGTTGTAGTGCGTAACTCATTGTGTCATTTATTTAACTTTCCATATGTGACAAAACTTATGACCAGACTATGTATAAGAGGGAAATTCAAAATACACATTTGTGGGAGACTATACAGGGTGTAACAGAAGGGTGTAGTCATATTTTAGGGGGTTGTTAGGGACATCATTCTGAGTAACTTTCGCTATGAAACCGATTTGATCAGAGCAACTTTAATTTTCACTTCTCTATACAAAGGGATCATTCAACAATTACGTGATCACCGTAAGGGGGGGGGGGTCGGGTGCTTGTATATACATCGGATTATTTGGGGGGGGGAAGAATCCATGATTACGTCATCTGCGCTGCATCTGTAATAACAACTTAATTAATAACTCAATTCCGGTTTTGGCTCGTCGATCGCACCGGGACGTGACGCGCCGGCTGCAAAGAACCCGGCATTTCGCGCTCTCGCCATAGCTATTGACATGCAATTCGCTTGCAGAATTCGGCCCTATAACAAACATATCATATGTTCGACACACTCACCGCCTCAGTAGTTTCTACGGCGTCATAGTTGTGCAGAGCTAGGGGGTCCTCATCATCATCCGCCATTTTGCTCTTGACTGACTTCACTCGGTACATGGCACCCGATTGCACTTTTATAAACGCACCACCTATGGAGGAATTACTGTTTAATTTAGTTATCTATCTATCCAGCACACAGTGTTTTTTTTGCCCTAAAAAAGTGTCATCCTCAGTTTATTGCTTTATTGGATTCAGCTATGTTTTAAAATGACACGAGTCGAACACCCAGGAGTCCAATGTTCTTAGTTATTTTTATTTTAAATCTGAAAGTTTTCGTGACCTTTGAAGGAAAAAAAGAGAAAAAAAATATCTGTAAAAAACTATGAGGGGATGAGTGATCTTTGTGTCATGGATGTTCCACATAAAAAAATAAAGTATGATGTCATCCATGTAAACAAAATTAAATACCTATTTTATTATTGGAATTTTTGTAGAAGGCAGGCAGTTTTCAGATTTATCCCTTTACTTGTGCTATAAGACCTTGCTTTGTACCTTAAATTTCATGATTGTAGGCCTACGGGAAGTACCATATAAGTTTTGGGTCCATTGCGATTACTATGAAAATCCAAAAAAAATACAGCATAGCGTTCGATTGCGTGGACCTAGAAGGTTGATTGCGTGGACCTAGAAGGTTGATTGCGTGGACCTAGAAGGTTGATTGCGTGGACCTAGAAGGTTGATTGCGTGGACCTAGAAGGTTGATTGCGTAGACCTAGAAGGTTGATTGCGTGGACCT
This sequence comes from Argyresthia albistria, assembly GCA_963457715.1. Classification (NCBI taxonomy): domain Eukaryota; kingdom Metazoa; phylum Arthropoda; class Insecta; order Lepidoptera; family Argyresthiidae; genus Argyresthia; species Argyresthia albistria. Next base: position 2,894,000 of record OY735277.1, on the reverse strand, counting down.
AGAAGGTTGATTGCGTGGACCTAGAAGGTTGATTGCGTGGACCTAGAAGGTTGATTGCGTGGACCTAGAAGGTTGATTGCGTGGACCTAGAAGGTTGATTGCGTGGACCTAGAAGGTTAATTGCGTGGACCTAGAAGGTTGATTGCGTGGACCTAGAAGGTTGATTGCGTGGACCTAGAAGGTTGATTGCGTGGACCTAGAAGGTTGATTGCGTTGACCTAGAAGGTTGATTTTTCACAGCTATATGCGACCACAGACCTTAACAATTGATATTTTCAGCTTGATACGTCCACGCGTTCTTGATATGAAATGTCTTGACACACAGACGGAAAGACGGACGACGGACGGACAACAAAGTGATCCTATAAGGGTTCCTTTTTTCCTTTTAAGGATCGGAGCCCTAACAACTCTCCCCGCGAGAACTATACATACATACCGGTGGAAATCATAACCCTTTTTTTGGCTACGCCTTAGTCAAGGTCAAAGTTTCACAGGTTCAAAGGCGAGTTAGTAAAGAGATTTATTCTAGTTAACCTAGACAGGATTACTAACCTTGCTCCCTGGCGGCTGCTATTATAGCGTTGGCCGTCTCCTCGTCGCCGGACACTTGAAGCTCTATCTGAGATTCATCGTTGGAGTCTGAAAAACAAATAACATAACATTTACATCCTGTCCATCCTAGGTTTGCTGGAAGAGATCTCTTATTAGAGATATGCTCGCCTTTGTACATGTTTTTTTTTCATTATTAGGTGTCTGTATTCTGTTTTGTGCAATAAAGTATTTGCAAGAAATGCTAGACATTATTTATTAATGGCAACACTTGCAGACTACTGCGTGTTTTTGGCATATTTGGCTTGTCAATCAAATTAACATAAACATTTACATACAGGCACATAAATTGCTTCTGGCCCCACACTAGGACACCCTGTGTCGCGGGAACCAGAAACAGCTACATCACAAACATCCAAGACCTGGGTTTTTTTTTGTCCCCAGCCGGGATTCGAACCCGGGACCTCCCGCATGGTAGGCAGAAGCGCAACCGCTGCGCCACAGAGGTCGTCAAAACGGCCGTAATACTTGCTCCGTAATAATAATTACTTGCTCCGTTTATGGCGAGGTATGAATAATTACAAACATAGGTCAACGAAGATTGCGAAAGTGAGAAGCGAATATTACTCGGGAATAGGAACAAGTGGGATGGCAATTGTGCGCTCGCGCCTAATCTGAATCAACGTAAGCGCCAAAACGGGAACAAAAACATACAAATAAGATATTCCAGGCAATTAAATATCATATTTCAAATCGCTAGTAACAACAATTCCCCACATACTACAATTAATAGAAAGATCATATTTACTACTACTGCGGTATAATAGGAAAAAAAAATTGGAAAAAGGGTTGACTTTGAATTTATTTTCCAAACACGTTTTCCTTTTTCAAAACCCTAGATGTTATAGTCAAATTACATATACCAAACATTGATTACGATTTGCCGAGTATTTCATGAAATACACATGAAAAAAGCGCCCCTAATTTATTTTTGAGGCGCCTTAACCGCATAAATTAAAAAGATTATATAGGCTATCCTGTAATCGGCATTAATACTAAGTAAAATATTAACTCTGCGATAGATTAAGTAAATATATGCTGTTGGATACTAATAAACAAATACAAATTAACTGTCCACATACCCTGATCCTGACAGTCAGGCTGTCTCTCTTCATCATCGTCGCCTGCTGTATCCTCCGTCTCGCTCTGCGGTATGATGAGCGACATCTCGCTCCCTCCGTACAGGAACTTTTGACCGGTGACCACTCGGATCACTGACCCGTCCGAGCCTTGCATTAGGATTGATTCTGTTGGCGAGATGAGGCATTTACTTAACTGGTTCGCCGACACATCTTATACAGGGTGTAACAGAAGGGTGTAGACATATTTTAGGGGGTTGTTAGGGAGACCATTCTGAGCAACTTTTACTATGAAACCGATTTGATCAGAGCGACTTTATTTTTCCCATACGATTTGGTCCGGGCGGTCAGCTGTGATTTGTATAGAGAAGTGAAAATTAATGTTGCCCGGATCAAATTAGTTTCATAGTGAAAGTTGCTCAGAACCCCCTAAAATTTCTGTTACATCCTGTATAACAATAGTTCGCCATTGTACGGTCGTTCGAGCGGTGTGCTTCTGCGAGTGAAGGGGTTAAATTGCGTACGAAGGAATTACAAATGGAGGCTTCATTATTAACTTGTCACTATTTTGGTGTCAGGTACTTTGAGGCAAATGGTACTTTACGCAAAATGGAGTATTGAATGGCTGCTTTTATACTCGTAAAATAAAGTATAAATAAAAATGTGTTCTTGAACCAGAAAGGGACACCACTATACAAGTTATCCAGTGTGTAACAGAAAGATAGTCATAGCTTGTAGCATACCGCCGAGTCAGATGCCATTTATAATGACAGTGGGGCCAATTCTCTAGGGCACACTCACTAAAATTACTTGACAATATTAGCTCCGACGCTCTTACGCGGTTGCCATAGATTCCATTTTCGAACTCACTTTTGAATTAGTTCATCAGTACATTAAAATAATTCAAAAGTCAGTTTGAAAATGGAATCTATGGCGTCCGCATAAGAGCTGTCAAACTTAATATTATCAAGTAATTTTAGTCAGTGTAACCTAGAGAATCGACTACATTGACCCACAACAATCGTCATTCATGAATGAATGAATGTGATTGATATTGTGAGTGATTTTCTTTTTGTTTCTCTTCTGTCTTATTTTTGTGTGTTCACTGTCTTTGTAATAAATGTTTCTTTCTTTCTATTTTAATGGGTTGTAATGAACGTCATTCTGAGCATCTTTCTCTATGAAACCGATTCGATCAGAAGGAGATAAAGAAGAAGCCTGCACTTACCGTCTTCATCTCCATCTAACTCCTCATCAGCGTCCAAAATCTCCACTTTATCCACGACAAAATTGCCGTGCTCATTATCGTTGTCGTCGTCATTGTCATTGTCGTTGTCGTGGTCGTCGGTCGTGTCCACATTCACCTCGTCCGACTGATCCTGCTCTAAGTTCGATAGTATGGATATGTCGAACACGTTTTCTTTTTGGTCCTTCGATTGTTCATTCTGTAAGTTAATGACCTTTGTGATCCGATTAAATTCTTAATTGACACTTTCCGTACTAAGAAGCCGCCACGCGGGTGTTTGTAATAGAATAGCGACCGATGGTACAGATATACACATCCAAGATAGGGTTCTTTTTGACCAGGGAGCACTTACCCAGTGGAGAGCGCATAGATACATTTTGCTTTGAAACACAACTCACCAATTTACGGGCGGCGGGGGACGAGGTAAGAGAGCTGTGATTGGTCAGCCGCTGCGAAACTGTTTGGCGGCCCGTCATCGTACATAGGCTGCGTATGCGAACGTTTGTTGAATACAACAAACGTTTGGCGAGCCGCATTCCCCCGCAGGCGCAGTCAATTGGATATTCGATATATTCGACGCTCCCGACCTGCTCAGCAAACTGTCCATTCAGATCCCCGGACCTAGACCCTCTAGACGAAACCTTCTTAACCTGTACCTCCCGCAGACTTACACCAACTACAGAGAAAATGCATACTTGTACAGAGTTAGCAAAATGTTTAACAAAAAGTATTCCGCCCAGTGTGATCTGTACCACGATAAGGCAAATAACTTCCGTAACACAATAAATAGACACTATTTTGGCGAAAGGCGCAAATCAAACTAAAGGTACTAGTTTTTATCTACTGTAACCTAACTTATCTTCATATTTTCTTAGTAGCGTGGCAGCTCCGTTACCAATAGTACGTTATATATTACATTTTTATTCTTTCAATGTATGTTACTAAAGTAATAAGGTAGGTATTCATTTGTATAACTATAGGCGAAAACTTGTAATTGGCTTAGACATAAGCATTCTCCTTTACTCAAATAACAATTATAAGCTGTAAGTTTTCCAAATAAGATAAAATAAAATAAAATAAAATTAGTCTCTGTTTTTGATCCACTTAGGCTTCGAGTTTTAGTAAAACTTTTTCCTAGTATAGATACCTACCATACCATAGAGTAACTTATATCTACATAGTTACATCATATAGAGGACATCATACCTTCTTTTCAGCCATCTAGCTTTAGTCGTTTGGCTCCTGCGTTGATGATTCACCGCCGCACTCAGAGAGATTTAATCAATCATATTTGAATTTACATACAAAATCCTATACTTAGTAATCCTTAATGAATCATTAAATGACTCTGGGTACGGCGATGAGTCAATCAGTCAGGCGCCGGAATCGCATGTTAATAGCTATAGCGGTTAGTTAATCATAATCATAATCGTTTATTTTCAGAAAGATATGTACATTATAAACTTGTTTAGCATAGTAAACAAGGGATGTATCGCTACTCCCTAAAAAAGGGCGAACCCTGTGTTTTAGGATAAGTTGCTGCTACTTCCCACTAGAATAACACGCTGGGAAGCGTAAGGACAATCCAGTCCTTGGAACAATATTGACATTAAAATTATAAAAAAAAAAAAAATGACATTAAAATTATTTTGACAGTGGGTACCAAGACGTCAATGAATGTCTAATTTTTGACGTTGGTACCCACTGTCAAACTAATTTTAATGTATTTTTTTTTTTTTTACAAAAAAAATAAAAAAAATGGCTGGAGCCAGGCGGATAAATGGCTCAGATTAATATACTACATAGTGTATAAACAATTTGACATTTAAAATAAAAAAATAAAAATATTACTGCTGACTGAAACGACTGAACTGAGTTTGAAACGAGGCACGTCTCAGCGCGGTCTACAAGCCAAAACCGAAATTTTGAGACCCCGCTATAGCCACTGTCATACGATCCTCTTGCAGAATCACTGGCAGGACTTGTTTATAATATACATGATTCTGATTACCTCTTGCTGTTGTTGTAAGTGCTCCGCTAAGACTTTGCTCAACGCATCGTTGACTTTCTTCTGTGTCGCGAACGAACAGTCTGGAACATTAGATAAACATTGCGTCACGCGTTTTCCCATACGGAGTGGTAGAGCCACAGTCGCCTCCAGGTTTCGCAAGTAATCAATATAATAGAAACCAAGTATACTCGAGTTAGTTACTGATCTCGTAGCAAAAAAGGTAAACAAGTGCCAGTACGTACTAGCTGGTCCGTCCAGTACTTAATAATAATAATATTTATTAAAAAGAAAAACAGAAAAATGTTTCCACAACTTGAGGAACTTAGCTAAAAAGTGACACCTAATAATTGGAACAACTGAGCCCGAGCTAGGTGTAAACCTGTATTTCAGGCTGCAGTGCTCTTCCCAAAAAATATATAATTTGCTAATTCATGTCACACGGTCACATTATAAAAAATTAAGCAAATAAAGAATAACACTGAGCAAAAACAATGAAATAAAAGGATGCAAAAAGGTGAGTGGGTGAGCTTCTCTATGTGTAGTATGAGTGTGAGTGAGTGAGTGAGTGTGTGAGAGAGGGTGTGTGAGAGGGTGTGTGAGGTAATAAAACAACGTTACTATATCAGTAATCTTCAACCTATGTGGTAACGTAATAAAGTTCAAAACCTAATAAAACTAGAGACAAATTCGTCTATCGTTCGTATGTCATGTGAGTACAAGAAAGAATTAACAAATAAAACAGAACAAAATAACTGGGTATTATAGTCCGTTGGACGATCTAGTATGCAGTTTTCCGACGATCTTTTGGCTTGCGGTGACTGGTGGAACTAAAGCTTTGAACAGGATCATTGCATTACGTTGGGTAAAAGTGGCGCCTCCTGTAAACATCACTCACACGTAATTTCCATTCCAAGATTTGTTGCACGATGCTATTTATCTTGTATCTTCTTTAAGGGGTCAAAGCGCCTGCGCGTGGCCCACATGTGCGGGCCTTTGTGCATTTCCCCTTCTCCCGCTCGGTTAGTTCAGCCATCCCAACTCCAGCACCAGCTGACCAGAACAGAAGACGACCTATAATAAAAGTGTACAAAACTCACCTTCATCAATCTCCATAGGCTGCTCATCCTTATTCTCCCCATCACTCCTCGCCCCAGCTTCCAGTTTCGTCACCACCGCGTTGTCCAGAAAGTTCTTCGGTAGATTATTCATATTGAAATTCAATATTGACTCGTTCCCGCTCAATATGGTACTGAATGATTGCGAAGTTTCCGTTTCAGAAGTGGTGATATTGGTGATGGAAGCAATTTCTTCGGCTAGGCTGGTTTTGGCTGACGATTGTGTTTTTTTTGGTGTCGCTTGCTGTATGGTGAAGGTATTTGTGATTTTTTGTGGACTTTGTAGGAGCAGGCTGCTTGTTGGTGATTTCTGAGGATGGAGATAAAAAATAATAATAGGTGTTTGCGAACATAATAAATGTGAAAAATTATTTAGGCTTGGTAATATGATATGGTAAATAGATAGATAACGGGATTTGTTATGATTTCTTTGTTTGGTTTAGATGTAAAACGGGATCAGTGGACACAATAAAATATTAAATAAAATATTATTTCAATAAAATATTAGTGTCCAATGTTCCAGAAAGAGAAACAGGTACCACAATAGGTACTTATGGTTCCAGAATTGAGATCTACAGGGTGTAACAGAAGGTTGTAGTCATATTTTAGGGAGTTCTTAGGGAGACCAACAGGGTCCATAATTATCTACACTATTTTTAAGACCTTAATGTTATTATGGCGTGCAATAAACAAATATGAATATGAATATGACCATTCTGAGCAACTTTTGCTATTATGAAACCGATTTGATCAGAGCAACTTTATTTTTCACTGCTTGAACTGCTTCATACATTTTGGTCCGGGCGGTCAGCTGATTTGTATAGAAAAGTGAAAATTAAAGTTTCTCTGATCAAATCGATTTCATAGTGAAAGTTGCTCAGAATGATGTCTCTAACAACCCCCTAAAATATGACTACACCTTTCTGTTACATCCTGTATAATACAGGCTCTGCTTAGTTTAGATCTCGAATAATCATTAATTACATCTCAAACTCTTACTAGGAAACTTGGAGGAACGCGGCCTTTCCTACGGAAATGCTCGAAGCTAGGAAACCATCCAATGTCAAACCTCTACATATGTCACAAATTGTAATGTGTCGAATAAAATATATTATTATTATTTATTTAAGATGTCAGGATCTCGGGATTAGATGACACAAATCGGCGGGATCAGTTCCTACTTTGATCTGATCCTGGGATCAGTGTGCAGAAACCCTTTTTGTAATTGTAACTATACCAAGTGTAATAAGTCCCTTTTCACATGCTTACGGTCACGGGGCGGCGCCGGCGTGTAAAGCAGAAAATTATTAAGAGCTGCTTCGCCGGACCATGGGTTGGGAAAGCAGTCATTACTACTTTACACAGAGTACTGTGACATGTTTAGAGGCTGCCCAGGCGTACTCGTCCGGAATTCCGGTCAGAGCCGTGAGGAGCGCGCGAACTGCTGGTTTGTTTGAAAAGCCACTGTCATACGATTCGCTTGCAGAATCGAATAACAGCCATGAATCGCACGACAATAGCTATAGCGAGGACGCAAATTGCGGTTTATTTAGCCGACGCGGCGCGTCTCGTTGCGCCTCAGTATAGCTATCTGCGTGCCATCCTTGTACGGGACTCCCGGCAAAAATCAATTAGATCAGAATATACTGGGTATAACAGAAAGGGGTGTACAAGCCGAAAGAGGGTTGTTAGGGACATCATTCTGAACAACTTTCACTATGGGATGGGACCAGAGACTATTATATCGAAATAACTGCGCCTGCGGGGGAATGCGGCTCGCCAAACGTTTGTTGTATTCAACAAACGTTCGCATACGCAACCTTTGCACGATGACAGGCCGCCAGATAATTTTGCAGCGGCTGACCAATCACAGCTCTCTTACCTCGTCCCCCGCCGCGCCGCCCGTAAATTGGTGAGTTGTGTTTCAAAGGAAAATGCATCGTCCTACTCGCACTTGGCCAGTTGTTTTTTTGTTTGAAAGGGTTTACTTTCCCATTGGTACCATGGACCACACGGTCAGGATCTGATGATGGTATCCTGGAGAAATCGAGGGAACTCTTCAAATAATATAGGCCGACCTAGGTATAGTGATTTTTGTGTTTTAGTTACTTACGGCAAGCATTATATTGTGATGCGGAACTGCTGATGAAGACCACATCTGTATGGTGTGAAAAATAAAGTTGCTCTGGTCAAGTCGGTGCCATAGTGAAAGTTGTTCAGAATGATGTCCCTAACAACCCTCTTTCGGCTTGTACACCCTTTTCTGTTACACCCTGTAGAAATCACTTACACCAGTCACACCCGAGAGATTAGCCAGTGACGCCCGGTTCACAATAACATACTGAGGCGGAAGCGGCTGCAGTTTGGACGCCGGCACCAAGATCTTCTGCAGGCCTTTAGCTGGTGACGGGGAGTTAGACTTTCTGTAGGTTGTCTGGAACTCTTGCTTGATTTGCTCTAGTCTGGATGGAGAACAGACAAATAAGGATTTTGGCTGTTGTATTTATTTGTGGGTGCAATCTAGTTGAATAGTAATTTGATAGTTTGCTTCTAAAGGTTTTTATTGAATTTCAATAAAATAGAAATTGCCTATTTACAGTATACCTATTGCATTTATAAAGTGTCAATAAAGTCTTAAGGTAAAATTAGATTTATCGTGGATTTATCTATTTTTTTTTATGTTATTCTTTATTTAGATACCTAAGTTTGTTGAAAGATCAAGTCTATGTAACATTGAAATATATTTATCCTAGTAAGTCTCTGTAACTGCTCAAATTATTCTAACTGCTGTCTGACAAAGTAGACCGATTGGGAAAGTAGACAGGTTGGGAAGTTGTCCGATGGGGAAAGTGGACCATTTGCACAAGTGTACTGATTGGGTTAGTGCCTAGTGGAACCAATTGGGAAAGTCATCCAACAGGGAAAGTGGACCGTTGGGGAAAGTGGACTGATTGTACGTTAATATTGTAATAAATACAAACCTGTTCTTCATGCCATCATACTCCACACACAACTTATGACACTTCTTGCACAAACTGCCTCCGGTGCTCTTCGTTCCGCACATTTCTCTCACAACATCCACCAGCAGTTTGCCGGACCGAGTCGTCTGGTCCCGGACGTCCACTGCGGTGCTCAAGTGGCCGAGGTAAGACTGGCAGGCCAAGCATTGTTTTATGGATATTGCTGACATGCTGAAAGGTTTTTAGTTGAAGTTTTTTTTAGAGTTAACATTAAATTTACATGCAGACACATAGGTACGCTTCAACTAGATGGTCCGACCAGATTAGAGAGGCGACAGGGGGTACGCTACACAGCGCGTACCGTACTACGCAGAACCGTCAACAATGGAGGAGAGCATCCTCAGCATTGAGGGACCGACAAAGAAGAAGAAGATTCTGGTCACCTGCGCCTAAAAGTGGTTGGAGTGTAGATAAGGGGTCGCCAAGGAAAAAAAAAACCCTTATCACAGACTTGTATACTATCGATGCCCCTTATCGACACTCTGATCCATTAGTTCCGTCCATCGCCTCTGCCCCCATTCAGTGAGTGAGGCGATGGAGACTATTGGAGACAACGGGACTAAAAGTTATTTATTTTATTACAATTTCGTTGTCCAAAAAGTCATGTCATGCGGACAGGGGCAATGGGGACAACGGGAATTTACGGGACTATAATCTTTTTTTTTACACCGAATATTTTATCGAGTGGCGTTTGAAGCTTTGTAATCCTGCACCTGCCCCTGCCTGTCCTAAAGTAAGTTAGTACTTTCAATAGGAAAATCTTAATTATTTTCGAGATAAGCCAAAGCTTGAACATCGTGCTGGCAGGCAGGCACCAGCTTGGCCTAATTTGATTTGGGATTGTAGAATTACGTAACGTGAGACCAAACATAACTGTTATCTATCTGTTATCAATGCATTTCTGTGTTTACGTTATTACAGAGGTTGATTGACATTCAAAGTTATTACCACCATTGCAGCAAATAAGTTTATTGTTGCCTATTCGTGTCATTACTTTCGGCAAATGTGATGATTTCTTGATGGACACGCGGCCATTTTACTGTTTGTAGGGATACTCGGAGCCATGTGGGATGATAAAAAGTCACCAGAGTAAGCTTAAAATTAAATACCTGCGAAATTATTGCATATTACTTGGGCTAAGTAGATGCAGTTCCCATATTTTTCCCAAAAAGTTGTCGGCAGTGATTCACTTTTCACAAGCAGCCACCATTACAGTTTTATAACTTCCGCTTTATGCCGCTAGGTGCGCTGAATGTTTCCGCTTTTAGTGTTTTCTATGTGCATTTTATTTCATTCAATAGTGATGTTCAAAATGGTTTTCTTATTTTTTATCTTCTTTCCTTGTGCATCCCTGAGAAAAACTAAATGAAAATGAACACAAGCACAAACTCGCACTCCCACAAACCTAAATAAACGTGAGACGGTGATCGGAAAAGTGAGGGAGTTTTGCAAACCAACAAGCTCTTGTGCGTGCATAGTTCTGCTGTCAAACGGACCGAGCTCAATAGTCTGTGGCTCAGTCTGACAACTCAGAATGGAAGTGTGACGTCACAACATGGCGGATTTTGACATTTGGGTACAAACAAACCGAAATTACTATCGAATTTTCACAAGAATTGAATTTTTAAATATAAATCAACATGTCTTCGATTGTTAGCCTGAGTACAATCGTAGCTAAGTTTAAAGATGAGCTTTCGGTGTTAAAAAAAGGCGAAAAAAGTATCGATAGTGGTCACGTTTCGAAAGTAATGTATGATGGGTCACTTGGGGTTTTGAGAGGAGAGGTATTCGCTTCAATGAAGAATAAAAAATATTCAGCTGAGGTAGTAAACCGTGTATACCTATTATTTTTATCGTAAAATCAAGTCAAGGGTAAATATCTTATGTTTTGTTAATATTATGTTTATTTTTTTAGGTTAACTTTTCAAGTAATGGTGATATAGTCCAAATGTCTTGCGACTGTCCGCGAGGTTTATACCAGTGTCACCACCTAGCTGCCTTGCTGATTTACGCAAACAAAAATATCAGTAAAACTGATAATGTCTGTTCTTGGAAAGCTCCTATTTCAACTTCTGAAGCGCATGTCTCAGTCAGTGAAATGTACCCGGCTAAAGAGTACACTGCAACCAACAGACCTGTGACTCAAGAAGACAAGTCATTTTTTGTTGACAGATTAAAAGAACTAAACAGGTATGCTTTAATACACATTCTAAACGGATGAACTGCACAATCCTACGGCATATATCATAATCAATATTCCCAGTATCATCATAACGCTTGCAGCAACAGTGGCTGCGGGGGTAAAGAGGAGACCCATACCCAGCACTGGGTGAATGTGGGCGGATTTGATTGATTGATCACAATGCTAGTTATGATTCATAAGACTGCTGCTGATTGTCCTTGATGTGTGAACTACCTTATAAAATTAACATGTCTAATGGCTTTTTCAGGTTTTCTGGATTTTATTGGCTCCTTCAAGAAGAGCCCATAGAAGGGGTTAAAGAAATTAGTTTGAAAACTATACAAAATATTCTTTTGGCAAACAGTGGCAAAGAGGATATACTTTTAAAAATCAAAGTTAAATATGATGATATTTTAGCCATTGCAAAGAACACCACTGGGCAAAGAATGAATCCTTTGTGGCATCAAATGAGGCTAGGCCGCATCACTGCAAGCAACTTTGGTCTAGTTATTGCAGCTGTTCAACGTAACAAGTAGGTCCCTACATGTTTTTCATGTGTTTTCCACATATTGTAGAACCTACTAAACGGATGGCTTTCTTTTTGTTTAGGTTTCCTCCATCATTATTTTCTACATTACTTGGAAAAAACAATCTGGCTGGTATCAAAAGTATACAATGGGGAATAAACCATGAAGATTCTGTAATAAAACTCTTCGAGGAAGCAATGCAAATGAAGGTGACTCCTACTGGGTTATGGCTTCACCCCTCTGGTGTTTTAGGAGCATCACCTGATGGAATAATCGGTGATAATGCTATCATCGAGGTGAAATGTCCCTTTAAACATCGGATGAACTCCGCAGAAGATATTCAGCAAGATACCAAATACTGCTTTGATGCTGACGGCAAATTAAAAACGTCTCATCCATATTATCATCAAATACAGGGCCAGTTGACAATTTTAGACAGATCGCTTTGTTATTTTGTAGTTTGGACCACAAAGGAAACCATCATATTGCCAGTAGAAAGAGACCCCAATTGGGAACTGAATATAAATATTCTAATAAATTTTTATAAAGAAAAATTTATTGATCTGTTGATGTCGTAAGGACAACTAGGGAATTAATTATTTTAAGTCATATTCAGTAAGTAGTAGTCATGTTCAAGAAATTTATAAAATATAATTTTTATCAAGAAAGAAATTGATTGTTTAATTTCCTGCTTTATTTTGTGTACCTACACCTACAACAGTCATATTGTATATAGCGATTTAAACAAACAATAAAATTTAATCCCTTGTGGCATTATTTGCCAATTTAAATATCATCCTGCCTAGTCTAAATGCTATATTTGTTTAAAATCAAACCTATTTCTAGACATTTACATTCGAACACCTAGACAAACTACATTGGTAAACAGAAAAGAAAACACAAATTAGATAACCACAGATTTAATAAAATAGACAAATTTATGATCAAATAGTACAACTTTTTTTTAATTACAACATGATTATGATTAAATCAATCATATTTAAATAGTGTTTTCATTGGAAAAGCATTGTTCATTTTCTTTTAGTAAGGTATACTGCATATTTACTAGAGCTGCACATGTCTGCATAATTTTAGATGCATACACTCTCATGTTGGGTGTTAAGAAGTCAAGAATTCTGAAGGATTTCAACCTTGATATTGCCCTCTCAACATGAATCCTAGCTCTTGCAATTTGACGAGTTACAAGTACTTGCTCCTTTGAAAATTGTGAAGTTGTGAGGAATGGTGGAATATTTACACTTACACCCAGTGGTGCGCAGAGGTCTGATATCAGGAATCCTTTGTCACACAGGATGAGATCACCTGCCAACATGTGTGATAGGACTCCACTGTCTTTAGTAATCACTTTATCAGATGAGGATCCGGGAAAGAGTTCACTGACATAAGTGATAGTTGCATTAGGAGCTATTCCTATCAAAACTTTGAATGTATGCCTTTGTTTATAATGTGAGAACACTGCTTTTTGATCTTTCATTGAAGATGGAATAGCCACCTCAATTTCTGTGCAATCAAGTATCATTTTAGTGTTTGGGAATGCTGCAAAACATATTGGTATTTGGTATAAAGAATGAGTTCTTTTCTCTGCTTGGTACTTTTTCCATCATTCCCTTGAACAATATCTCATGCAAAACATGCAAAAATGTTAGAAATATGTTTTGTACAGTAGTGGAACTGATCTTAAATCAATATCCTAAATCAAAATATTGTAAATTAAGTCGGAGCTTCATTAACGTGCACAAAAGTTGATCATCAATATTGATATTAATTACTTTCCATCCCATGAAATAATTTATATCAAATCTATTTATAAGATCAATTAAAGCTTGAAAATGATTAACTGTAGGCAACCCCGTATATTGGAACACTAGCAAGTCCACCCCCTTAATGCTTTGAAAAGATAGCCTGTCTTCACCCTTGGCAAGCAAGTCTTTCAATTCTTGATTTTCTTTTTGCAAAAAATAGTTCTCAGCAGTTGTCACTATGTCACTGTTGCTGTTTATTTGGCTAATGTCTTCTGGGTTTACCGACAAATCCTCTACCTCATTAGTTTTTACTTCAACTGCGACACATGTTCTCGGTTTCTTAACTCTGAAAAGGCAATAGCAAAACTTCTGTATGTATAGGTATATGGAGTTGGAGTAGAGGACCCAAGACCGGAAAAATGGAAATCTGTATTGAGAACCCTATACCCCTGCTAAGGGATCAGGGCAAGATGATGATGTAGTTAATCTGTAGAAGTTCCATGGTACCTTTTCCTCACTTCTGGGTCAGTAAACTCAAATTTCTTCTTGGTGTGTGCAAAAATGGATGGCGTAATGTCACCGTCATTAGCGAAATGGCAACTGTGTAACATTGTGTTTTCTATGATTAGTATTCGATTTCGATATAAGTTTCGAAATCCTTTGAAATTGGCTTAGCGCCTTTAGATGTGATGTGAGCAAAGTTAAAGTTACGGGTCGCTGATGGTTTGGCTATTTTTACTGCGCAGGCGTTCACGTTCGCGGAGAATGGTCGATCTTGTTATGTCCAGTGAGAGGGGTTTTGAAGGTAGACGGCCAAGACACACCTCATTTGAAGCGGGCTGCGAATGCACGCACTCCGTTGTGTCGCGGAATAAGATTTATTGTTTTGCAGTCAGTTTTTTTATTCTGGTAAGTTTCATTCGATCAAGTTGAATTTTGTCTTGTTGAAAGTAGTTTTCTAATTTTAAACCCATTCCAGGATGAAACATGAAGGAAGGAGAAGATTTTTCCCTTTGTTCTTGATGTGATGACATCGTGGCATTTCGGGATTTGGCGGGATGATCACTGTATGCAGTGATTCGGTTCGTATTCCTTTAGTTACGTTTAATATGGATAATAGTCTTTGTTTCTTGAATTGTAGCTAATGTTATTTTTTTCTTCATTTCAGGGAATTTAATTTAATTTCATAATTTTACTTTAACATGGTTTTAATTCGAATCGTGTTCAAAAATCTTCTTTTGGATTTGCAAATGGACAAAGGGCGAAGGAACGTGGTTCGTTCCTGAATTGTAGCCGGACGTGGCATTTTGTGCGACGGATTTACCCTCTACGCGATAACAAGGTCAGATTATTTTTTCTTTGAAGTAGGCAGCCACGGACTATCGAAGATATGGCGTTACTGTAAAATTTGGCATCCTTTTTGGTTTTATAAATTAAATGATGGTGTAACAAATAAATTCTTATCTATTGTGTGAGCAGGATATAATGCTAGTTATAAAGTTTGGTTTAAATTTCATGACACATTTTCCGTGCATTCGTAGAATGTAATTCGGAGGTAACATTCACATTTCAATGTATTCTTTGCAACATTTATGAGTGATAATACGGATTCAGAAATACCCACGCTGCTGGCTGGTTAGAATAATTTGTATGTGTTAATTTTTATCTTTTCCTGTGTGTTACGTTTATCCTGTGTGTTACGTTTATCTTTGTCCAGTGTGTTCAATAGAAAAGTATATCAGAGTGATCAGATGTAACAAATGTTTGTTGTTATAACTTATAAGCAATTCTCTTATGTAGATATTTTTTTTATATGAAATCTAGTCTTTAAATCTTGATTGTACCATCAGAATCTGCCCCTTTTCCATTATTAATGTTACTACTAGACTATAACTTTTAAGAATTAATTTGTAGTGTCTAATTCAACCACTGTGCATATGTTATACAAGTAGCAAATAATAAACTTATGTTAGTTTAATCGTATTTCTTTTCATATTTACAACCTTTCTTGTCCGAGTGAAGCCTGGGGATACTTCCGGGCTAACCCTAGGTTCCACTACGGTACAATGGCGCCCAACTTTTGTTTTAATTCTGAAACCGTATTATTACATATATATTTTATGTTACACCTTCATTAATTATTTTTTTTTACGGAATATTTCAGGAAAATATTTTTATTGCTTCTGTGTGTTGGTAAATGGGGTGACAGCGAGTTTTTTTTTTATATAGCAATGCTATCGTTGTTGAATTTTTGCAAAATGTAAAATTTTTTTTTTTTACCCAGTTCTAAACTTCACGCAACCAGTAAACCATAGTTATTAAGGATTATTTTAGTGGTATTGTCTTAGGATACTGTAATACACCATCATTTTAGTGCCAATCAAAATGGAGCCTAAAGAAGTTTTGTTCCATAACCTCCTAAAGGAAGAACTTATTTATGAAGTCACAATTCGCGCGGACACGCCCGCGACTACAGTGGTTAATTTGCGTAAACAATTAAGAAAGCTTATTGTTGAGTGTCCACCTGCTTCCATAGCTGAAACCGACTTAGCTCCTGACACAGAAATATTGGCAGTCACAAACGGTACCAAGGTTTTGACTGAGGTTTTGGAGAAAGTCGAGGACAAAACGGAACGTTATATCCTTGATCGTTTCAGAGCATTATACAACCATCTGTCTTCTAGGTTATGGCGTGTACGAGCGATTGGTTTCGACGCTCAAAAAGAAAGATGCGCTCAGCAGTTAAAAAAACTGTATTCTAGGTTTGAAAAATTCCTGGCGGAGGTCATGCCCCCAGATGAACAGCGTCTACAACAGGGCACCACGACGTCGGAGCAACTGGAGTGTCCCATCGAGTGTTCTGGAGAAAAGAATGTGGCGAAATGGAACTTAAAGTTCAATGGTGCGAGCGATCCGCGCTCATTTCTGGAACGTGTCGAGGAGTTGAAGCTTTCATATGGAGTTTCAGATGTAAGATTGTTCAACAGCGCGGCTCAGCTTTTTTCTGACCAAGGGTTATTATGGTTCAGAGGTATTAAGAATCAGATTTCATCATGGTCTGAGCTTAAAACTTTAATTCTTCAGGAATTTGACCCGGTCGATTTCGATTACCGTCTTTTAGGAGAGATCCGTTCTCGGACTCAGGGTGTTGACGAACCAGTACATATATATTTCTCTATTATGTACTGTTTGTTTTCAAGATTAAGAACAGCTTTAAGTGACAAGGAGAAGTTGGACATCCTGTTGCACAATGTCCGACCTTATTTTTCACAGCAGTTAGCCTTAGTAGAGGTGTCTTCCTTGTCCGAATTGAAGGAAAAATGCAAGAAGTTGGAGGCAGCGAAGCAGCGCACAGAATTGTTTGCAGAACCGAGCAGGTCAACTTTGCTTAGTTCCGATTTCGCTTACAAGGGCAAAGGTAAGCCGGTCGCTGCAATCTCCAACAGCGATGTCCAGTCCAAGGAGAAATGCAAAAACTGCGTTGGTCCTGTTTCTCAGCAGTCGAACAGTTCGACCTTGATTTGTTATAAGTGTGGCAAAGGTAACCATGATTTTAAGAGGTGTAAGGGAACGGGAGGTACAAAATGTTTCCGTTGTGGCGAGGTGGGTTACACAGTTCGTACGTGCCCAAAATGCAACAGAAATTCTGACAATAAAGGTTCTGGTCCAAAAAACTAGATACCCAGGATCGAAGCAAACTTGAGATACAGAACAAAAAGTGTCTAGGAAATATTAAAAAGTTTTTAAGTTTTGACTCTATTGCTTCGGTTCTGTTTTCTCCTGATAGTAGCGATGTTCGCCCACACATTAAATTTAATGTAAACAATTTTGAGATTTGGAGTTTGGTGGATTCTGGTGCTTGCTTATCAATTTTAGGAAACAACTCACACTTGCGTTTTATTGAGTTTGGTTTCAAATTACAAGAGTCTGGAATTACATCTTGCAGTGTTGCAAATGGGGTAGTTATTGAGTCAATAGGTAATATTTTTGTCCCGGTAACCTTCAAAGGGGTAACTCAAATTATTAAATTTGCAGTTATTCCCAGTATTGTGATGAATGTTATTTTGGGATGCGATTTTTTTAAGGCGTTCAATTTAGCGCCAGAAATTTTTGAAAACATTGACTATATCCAGACTCCTGAAATTTTTTTTAAGTGTGAGGCAATTGTTTCTGATATCGACCAGATTCACAAAATCAAGGATTATGACAACCTAAATGCGTCACAAAGGGAAATAGCTGATAATTTAATTAGCAGGTTTGAAGAGATTTCATCTGAGTCGAAGGGTTTAGGAAGAACGACGTTGATAGAACACGTAATCGATACTGGTGATGCACCGCCAGTTAGGACGAAACAATATCCATTATCACCAGAGAAACGTCAAATTTTAGCTGAGGAATTAGATAAAATGACAGCTTTAGACGTAGTAGTTCCTAGTGAAAGTCCTTGGAATAATCCGGCCTTACTGGTAAAGAAGGCAAATGGTGATTGGAGGTTCTGTCTTGATTGTAGGAAATTGAATGCCATCACGAAGGGGGATTCTTATGCAATACCGTACATACCTCAGATTCTCGACAGTTTAAAGGACGCTAGATTTCTTTCTTCAATAGACTTGAGTTCTTCCTTTTGGCAGATTTTATTACATAAAGATTCTCAAGAGAAGACAAGTTTCACAGTTCCTGGTCGAGGTCTCTATAAGTTTAAGGTAATGCCTTTTGGTCTTTGTGGCGCTCCATCTAGACAACAGAGGCTCATGGATATGTTGTTTGGTCATGGTTTCGGTAGTGACATCGAGAACGGTATGGTATTTTGTTACATCGATGACATTATTATTTGTAGTTCTGATTTTGATACCCACCTCTTACTACTAAACCGTGTCCTAGAAAAGTTAAAGTTCGCAAACCTAACGATAAATAAAACTAAGTCGATTTTTTTCAGAAAATCCTTAAAATACTTGGGTTATATCGTAGATGAATACGGATTGAGGACAGACCCAGAAAAGGTTGCAGCCATTTTAAATTTTCCAACCCCTAAGACTAGTAAGGAGGTAAAAATATTTTTGGGTACTTGCTCTTGGTACCGTAGATTTATTAGAAGCTTTTCAACCATTGCTGCTCCTTTAAATAAATTGACGAGTAAAGGAAAAAATGCCCCGGCTTTTGTTTGGAGTGAGGAAGCCGAAGTGGCGTTTAATAAATTAAAAAACGCGTTAGTTTCGGCCCCGGTTTTAGCGGTGCCTGATTTTAGTAAACCTTTTGTAGTTCACGCTGACGCATCAGCATACGGAGTGGGGGGGATGATCTCACAAGATGTCGATGGACATGATCATCCGATAGCGTATGTCAGCCGGTCATTGTCAAAAACAGAGAGGAATTATAGTGCCACCGAGCGGGAGGCTTTAGCCGTTTTATTCTCAGTCGAAAAATTTCAGGCTTATTTAGGATCTCGGCGATTTAAAATTATAACAGATCACTCGTCACTAAAATGGTTCATGAACCTGGAAAATCCTTCCGGTAGATTGGCTCGTTGGGGTTGTAGACTGTCTCAATTTGATTTCGAGATTGAGCACAGAAAGGGCACCGATAATGTCGTTCCGGACGCACTGTCTAGGTTAATGAAGGTTGACGCGATAAATATGGCCGATACGGGAGTGAGAGATGAATGGTACGAAAGAATTTTTAACGGTTGTAAGGAATTTCCAACAAATTTTCCTAACTTTTGTATTAAAGACAATAAATTATTCAGATTTTGCAAAAGCAAGTATAACTTAACTAGCGAGTATGATTGGAAAGAGGTGATAAGGAAGGGTATTAGACAGTCAGTGATCAAACAAAACCATTGCGAGGCTACAGCCGCACATTTTGGGGTATTTAAGACACATAGGAGATTGTGTTTGACATATTTTTGGCCGGGTATGTACAAGGACGTTGTCAATTTTGTAAAAGAGTGCGATACTTGTTCGGCATACAAACATTCCACCAAAAGTACGCCTGGTTTAATGGGTCAACCGAAAATATGTCAAAGACCATTTCAAGTAGTATCTACTGACCTGGTAGGTCCATTGCCTCGTTCTCGGTCAGGCTTTACATTTTTGCTGGTTGTTACTTGTTGTTTTTCAAAGTATACGATGTTATTTCCCCTGCGTCGAGCAACTAGTGCTTTAGTGGCCAAACATTTTGAGAACGTAATTTTAACGCACGGAGTGCCGGAAACCGTAATTGCTGATAATGGTGCACAATTCACGGGATCTGAATTTCAACAGCTTTTAAAACGTTATAATGTTCCTAAAATGCACTTTACTCCGCGTTATACCCCCCAAGTAAACCTTGTCGAAAGATACAACAAGACAATTATGACCGCGGTAGCGTCGTACGTAAAAGACAATCATAGGGCTTGGGATGAGCATCTGTCCAAGATTCAGTTCGCAATAAACAGTGCAGTTAATGAGTCCACGGGGTTTTCTCCATTCTTTTTAGTGCATGCGCGTGAGCCACTCATAAATGGTTCGTTTTATAAGGATTCTGATAAGGAGTATGAAGTTGGCGTGCCAAGAGAGGAATATGCAGGGAACTTTGGTTGTTTGGGGGAGATATTTGACCAAGTGAGGGAACATTTGCTAAAGGCACATGCTGCAAATGTGACGCCGTATAATTTAAGGCGAAGAGCAGAAAAATTAAATTTGGGAGACATCGTTTGGAAGCGTACATTCACTCAAAGTGATGCGGATAAGTTTAAGATGAAAAAATTGGCTCCTAAATTTGAAAAGTGCAGGGTGACGCGTGTGTTGTCCCCGCTGGTATATGAGTTGGAGAGGCTTGATGGTCATCCCTTAGGGTCTTGGCATATCAAGGATATGAAGCTGTAAATTCTAAAGATACGAGATAATTTTATTAGTGTATTAACATATAAGTTGGTTTTACACAAAAATTTGAGTGAGTCCTGACGAACAGCAGAAGTCTGTGTCGTTAAGAAGTTTGTTAGAGATGAAAGATAGGATTTTGTTAGGTCGTATGAAAGATGAATGCAAGGATAAAATAAAAGGCAAAAATCTCGGAATCAAAGTGAGACAGTAGACATACTATAGCTATGATACCTCGGGTCAATTTATTGGGTGTGCATTCAATCATTATTGATATTATACGCCCAAATATATAGACGATTTATTTTGATTGTCTCATTTTTTTCTCTTGCCAGTTTAGTTTTGGCATGGGCCGAGGTATACATATACAAGCAGGTTTTTTTTTCTTAACGTTATTATTTCAAACTATACTCCAATCACTACTGAAGTGGTTCACTGGACCATTTTTTTTTGTGCAGGTTTTTTTTCTTTGATAACGTGCTCGCGATCCTTGGAGCTGGAATCAGCTTGTGTGGGAGTTGTTGAGTGGATCGCTTGGGGTAACCTGATGGAGGAAGTATTTAGAAGTAGAGTTCTTTTATTATTATAAAAGGAGCTCACATTTAAACTGACAAACATTCCTTGTCGTAACAAGGTTGACATAGTACTGTATATAGTAGTGTAGTTGTTAAGCTCTGGTTTGGCATCTTCTCTTCGGAGGAGCCAAAGCTTTGTTTTAACCTTAAGAAGTTTTGTATTAGTCAGTGGTGGTGGTGGTTGTGGTTGTCGTGTGTTGTTTTTTTTTTTCAGTGTAAGGTTAGTACGCTGAGGGCAGCGAGCGGTTCGCTTTCAGCGCACCTTTTCGTCTCCGTCGGGGGGTATTGTAACATTGTGTTTTCTATGATTAGTATTCGATTTCGATATAAGTTTCGAAATCCTTTGAAATTGGCTTAGCGCCTTTAGATGTGATGTGAGCAAAGTTAAAGTTACGGGTCGCTGATGGTTTGGCTATTTTTACTGCGCAGGCGTTCACGTTCGCGGAGAATGGTCGATCTTGTTATGTCCAGTGAGAGGGGTTTTGAAGGTAGACGGCCAAGACACACCTCATTTGAAGCGGGCTGCGAATGCACGCACTCCGTTGTGTCGCGGAATAAGATTTATTGTTTTGCAGTCAGTTTTTTTATTCTGGTAAGTTTCATTCGATCAAGTTGAATTTTGTCTTGTTGAAAGTAGTTTTCTAATTTTAAACCCATTCCAGGTTGAAACATGAAGGAAGGAGAAGATTTTTCCCTTTGTTCTTGATGTGATGACATCGTGGCATTTCGGGATTTGGCGGGATGATCACTGTATGCAGTGATTCGGTTCGTATTCCTTTAGTTACGTTTAATATGGATAATAGTCTTTGTTTCTTGAATTGTAGCTAATGTTATTTTTTTCTTCATTTCAGGGAATTTAATTTAATTTCATAATTTTACTTTAACATGGTTTTAATTCGAATCGTGTTCAAAAATCTTCTTTTGGATTTGCAAATGGACAAAGGGCGAAGGAACGTGGTTCGTTCCTGAATTGTAGCCGGACGTGGCATTTTGTGCGACGGATTTACCCTCTACGCGATAACAAGGTCAGATTATTTTTTCTTTGAAGTAGGCAGCCACGGACTATCGAAGATATGGCGTTACTGTAAAATTTGGCATCCTTTTTGGTTTTATAAATTAAATGATGGTGTAACAAATAAATTCTTATCTATTGTGTGAGCAGGATATAATGCTAGTTATAAAGTTTGGTTTAAATTTCATGACACATTTTCCGTGCATTCGTAGAATGTAATTCGGAGGTAACATTCACATTTCAATGTATTCTTTGCAACATTTATGAGTGATAATACGGATTCAGAAATACCCACGCTGCTGGCTGGTTAGAATAATTTGTATGTGTTAATTTTTATCTTTTCCTGTGTGTTACGTTTATCCTGTGTGTTACGTTTATCTTTGTCCAGTGTGTTCAATAGAAAAGTATATCAGAGTGATCAGATGTAACAAATGTTTGTTGTTATAACTTATAAGCAATTCTCTTATGTAGATATTTTTTTTATATGAAATCTAGTCTTTAAATCTTGATTGTACCATCAGAATCTGCCCCTTTTCCATTATTAATGTTACTACTAGACTATAACTTTTAAGAATTAATTTGTAGTGTCTAATTCAACCACTGTGCATATGTTATACAAGTAGCAAATAATAAACTTATGTTAGTTTAATCGTATTTCTTTTCATATTTACAACCTTTCTTGTCCGAGTGAAGCCTGGGGATACTTCCGGGCTAACCCTAGGTTCCACTACGGTACAACTGCAAAGGCGATCTTCACGAGTTGGGTCTCTATCTTTACGACTGAAAAAAAAAACAATTAGGAATTAGGAACGAAACCAATACGCCTTCAGAAGAATACAACAATATTAGGCAGGAAACTTACCGACACAATAATTTCCAACTTCTAAAGACTTTTGCATTTGCTGGAAATCTATAAAACCTACAAGTTTCTCTTCTCGAGGCATGATTACACCCCGGGGCATAACAATACGGCATTATATTCACTTACCCAGCTAGATAAACTTGTATTTTTATTTTTATTGTTTATTTGCTTGGACCTTTGACTTTTGTTTATACCCAAACCACAGCCCAAACGTCAAAAGCCCGCCATATTGTGACGTCACAGCTTCCGCTGTCTATAACTATTGTTCTGAGTCTGACAACTTTGACATTTCATCATTTGACGTTTTTTTAGTTTTTTGCAAAGATTTTCCTTCGGTTTCTTTCTTTCACACTGTTTCACCAGTACCTACTTTGGGTTTCACTTTGTAAATAGCAATAGCCTACTGGGAAATGGAAGGCATATGTGTGACTTGCCTCAGTAAAGGGCGTCGTCTGTCGGCTGTACAGGCAGTGGAGTGCGCTTCTGTTCTCGGGTTCAACGTAAGTTTTCCAATGTAGGTATTCCAAGCAACTTTACTTATAAAAAATTAAAAACAAAAATCACATCGTCAAAAAACACATCGTCAAGCCTTTTCCATACGGATTGGCATTGGCACAAATGTGCCGAGGTGAGCTCACGCCTGTAGGAGATACTTGGATCCCATCTCGCTACACCTTACCACTAATACACATTCTTCACCTGGGTAGGAAATGTTAGGAGCAAACAATATGTCTGTGTGAGCAACACAATATTATTCTAAAGATGTTAGTGTGATCTTTCACTGTGATTAATTGTGATATGTTGTAGTATGTTGATTAATTGTGATCTTTCACTTGACACTGGCAAATATTTACTAACTACTACTATTTACTATTTATAACTTTTTGGTTAGCACACCTGAAGAAAAATAATAGATTTTATGTGATTAATTTCAGTTCCCTGTCCCTGGCCCTTTGTGTTGGGAATGTAACGCAATGCTGACCAAATTCATTGCATTCCGACAGCAAGCCATGACCGCACAACAGACGTTGATAATGTTGGCAAATGTTTGTCAGGTATTTTTAACTATCTTTGATTATGTCCTTTACTACTATTATTATGCATTCCTCTACTCTATGTATGAAATATCAATGATAAATCATTAATCAGTCTACATACACCCACTGCTGAGTATAGGCCCTCTTTTCACCACTCCATTTACTCAGGTCCTGAGCCTGCCACATCTATTGCCTACCTAAAGATTTCCAACAATCTTTTGGTTTGCGGTGACAGGTGAAACTAACACTTTGACAGGTTCGTTGCATTACACCCTCCTGTAAACGTCACTCACGCGCTCAGAGATCATAGGAAAACTGTACTACCAGCTGTGACATTAGGTACTGTCATGTCGTAAAAATCAATGCTATAATATTTATTTTTATTGCAGTTAGAAACGGACATCAAGAGCTTATCAAAACTGTCCTGGCATCACATAAATATGAACTCATTGGCCACTGAAGTCTCGCAAGATAATGTGAAGAAAGAAATCAACTATGAATCTGATTACAATGATAAAAATGTTGAAGAACAGACCGAAACTATCTTTACAGATAAAATAATGGTTTTGCAAAATCCTATAGAGATTAAAATCGAAACTAAAATCATTGAACCTGAAAAATCTACAAGTACAGAACCAAACATTATACAACCAAATTATATAATCAAAACACTGTCCTTGGATGAATTAAAACTCTTGAGGGCAGAAGAAAGGGTATCATCGAGGTATGTGAAGAGCCCCCACAAATGCGAAACATGCATAATATCTTACAACAATAAGAAAATATTGGATACCCATCGCTTGGAATTACATTCTGAGGTATGATAGAATAGTACATTATGATACAATTGTGTGGAAAGTTGATTATTGATATTACGACGTTTTTTAACACACTTGCGAGGAAAAAAATAGACGCAGCAAGACTTCTAAATATTATTCTAACTTTTATTTCAAATTTTATTGCAAGAAAATGGCGCGCTGTTTTTTCTAAACGCGCTTTTGCGCGCTGTTGTCAATAAAGGCACTGACAACTCCGCTAAACAGCCTATCAAAAATAAGGCTTTGAATATCCTAATTGTGGGTAAAATGTTGTGAAAAAATAGTACATTATGCAACTAGTGAATAAAGGACGAATTTAATAAGAGGGCCATAGATGAATAGCGAGCAAGTAAAGGATTATAGCGCCTGCACCACGAAAATAGGGAGTGATTCACGATTATTGAATCGCGAGCGTGGCGAGTGGTTTAAGTGTTATAATGAGCAAAGCGAGTGATTCATGGGCTCATGGCCCTCACTATAAATCCGTATTATTCAAGAGTTGCATACTATACTTTATACCATGACTAATCTTCAAAAAATTAAATTAAATCTTCACCACCAATCAGAATTCGACCAAGCAAATCTCGAGAAGTTATTTGCACAAAGAGTTTGTATGAGTATTCCCTTCGCGCCTACCCCGCCTTCAATCGCGCGCCCCGCGCCTCCGCCGCGCGAGTTGTCGTCCCGGTGGTTATTGTTTTTCTCCAGGGCTTGTTTACCGGTTTATTTAAAGAGCGTAATCAGCTCAGGTACATGAGGAGCGTTTCATAAAGGTTTGGCTCTACCTTAACCCCAAAAATAAAGGTTTTACTCAAAGAGCAAAATTATAAAGGTTTTGTTCAATAAATCGGTTTTTAACCTGTAAAACCGGTTTTTTCGAACTCTTTTTGATGTTTGCCGCCAGTGGCCGCCCACCACCAATGTTGCGATTGGAAATTACACAATTTTATGCTCACTACACTGGTGCTACGTGCTGCCGTGCCGACACTGTCAGCCGTGTCTTCTTTTGCCACTGGCAACTAACAAACAACAATGGGTAAGTTTTTAGATTTTTGGTTACATTGACCCTGTAGACGGAATACTGATCCTTCTTATTTTCAACCGACTTCAAAAAAAGGAGGAGGTTCTCAATTCGACCCGTATGTTTTTTTTTTCTTTTTTTCTTTTTTTTTTCTTTCTATGTTTGTTACGCGATAACTCCGCCAATTATGAACCGATTTGAACTAATCTTTTTTCGGCGTATAGGTAATACCTCAAGGGTGGTCCCATTGACACCAGGTCAGGATCTGATGATGGGATCCTGGAGAAATCGAGAGAACTCTTCAAATATTATAGGCAGACCTATAGTGATTTTTGTGTTTTTCATAATAACTCGTGCAAATGCACATAGCATAATATTGTGATGCGGAACTGCTGATGAAGACCACATATGGCCATCAGATCTGCTCAATACTAGGTACAAATACAATGCGTGGCTGACGGGCAGGCAACGCATAGCCTAAACCGGTGGACCTAGAGCCATGAAACTTTGTACAGGGGTTCCTTAGTCGCGTGGGGTAGCACTGATATAGGATTTGACAAAATTAATTCCCCAAGGGGGGGGATAAGGGGTTACAGTTAGTATTAAACTCAATCTAATCACTATTTGATTAGATTGTGGAAGTCGGTTTTTTCTAAAGTTTACTTTTTGTTTCAATTATACAAAATATATTGAATACACCTATGCGTAATTTACTGATAATACAGGGTTCTTACGTATGAAAAGTTATTCCTTGGCTTTTTTGTGTCTTTTGTGTGTAGTTTTTACAGTACCGCAGAGCACAATACGGCATTATTATCAACCGACTTCAAAAAAGGAGGAGGTTCTCAATTCGACCCGTATGTTTTTTTTTCTATGTTTGTTACGCAATAACTCCGCCAATTATGAACCGATTTGAACAAATCTTTTTTCGGCGTATAGGTAATACCTCAAGGGTGGTTCCATTGACACCAGGTCAGGATCTGATGATGGGATCCTGGAGAAATCGAGAGAACTCTTCAAATATTATAGGCAGACCTATAGTGATTTTTGTGTTTTTCATAATAACTCGTGCAAATGCACATGGTAAGCATAATATTGTGATGCGGAACTGCTGATGAAGACCACATATGGCCACCAGATCTGCTCAATACTAGGTACAAATACAATGCGTGGCTGACGGGCAGGCAACGCATAGCCTAAACCGGTGGACCTAGAGCCATGAAACTTTGTACAGAGGTTCCTTAGTAGCGTGGGGTAGCACTGAGATGGGATTTGACAAAATTAAGTCCCCAAGGGGGGGGGGGATAAGGGGTTACAGTTTGTATTAAACTCAATCTAATCAAATAGGGTTTGTGGAAGTCGGTTTTTTCTAAAGTTTACTTTTTCTTTTTAAAAAGTTTGATGATCAATCTCATAAACTCAGAAATCCTTGTTAAATGCTTTACAGAAATAGTGTGTCGGGATAGTTCGGTACCTGAATTCAATTTATTCTATCCCTAGTTCTCGAGAATTCTCGGAAAATCCAGCTCGAGAAATGTCGAGAACTAGAGAGAGAGAAGGTAGGTATAGTCGTTTCTGGGCCCTCTTTGTACCAAATTGCATACAAAGGTTGTCAGTCTCTGTTGGTATTATTTAATATTTTTATAAATTTATATTTATTAACAGATCCAGACGTAGAAAATGATACCGAATCGACTCAGGACGATTGTGAGATATCACAATCCCTACTGCCAGCACTGAAAAAGCATCGTATGTTGAAAACGGTAGATTCAGATGCAGCTCTACCAAATTGCAGCACGCGAGTTATGAAAGGTGATTCTGAGCCTACTGATGAAGATAATCAGTCCGAACCTGACGTAGAACGACAAAAAGAATATACTAGCACATGTAACAGGGATGGAGAAATGAGTACTCGTAAAATTAAATGTACTGATTGTATTGTGGCGTCACCTATCAGGCGATCCACATACTGACATACAAGATGAATGGCGCTAGCAAAAAGGAACTCAGCAGTTGGCAGAAGTCACGACAGATGTCATAGCAGTAAAACAGAACGCACAACAATGCAAAAACAACTGAGAATCGATCCTACGTCGCTTCACTGGTGACCCTCGACATTGAACACGCAGCAACCTTCTTCTACCTTCCGAAGACTTCTTCCGCAGCCATCCGAAGACGCATTCCTGCAACCACCTCGGAGCCAACTTCTCATTCATCCTCCCTCATCAGCAGCAGAGCACCTATGGCTTGGCCGTTTCGTTACTTGCATTTTCCAATTTAAGCTCATCTGACGGTAGTGAAACGGTCAAGCCACATATTTTGAGTAAGGTGTTATAGTTTGTGAAGTTAGGGCTGTACAGTTAAGGCGTGTAGAGTTAGAAGCTTGGCTCTACTTGAAATCTGATAATTTTTTATTTCCCTCTTCTTAAACTCTAAACCCCCTTTTTGTTGCACCATATTATCGACATATTACAGCTTACCTAATTAAACAGTTTTACAAAATTTTGGTCGGAGTCCACGTAAGAAAAAAATTGGAATGTTGTTTTTTTAACCGACCTCCCAAAGGAGGAGGTTTACAATTCGTCCGGATGTTTTTTTTTAATTATGGATGTGCCCCGATAGCACCTAGACGGATGGACCGATTTGGTTTTTTTTTGTTTGAAAGGGTTTACCTTCCCATTGGTCCCATTGACACCAGGTCAGGATCTGATGATGGGATCCTGGAGAAATCGAGGGAACTCTTCAAATATTATAGGCAGACCTATAGTGATTTTTGTGTTTTTAATAATAACTCGTGCATTTACTCACGGTAAGCATAATATTGTGATGCGGAACTGCTGATGAAGACCACATATGGCCACCAGAACTGCTCAATACTAGGTACAAATACAATGCGCGGCTGACGGGCAGGCAACGCATAGCCTGAACAAGTGGCCCTAGAGCCATGAAACTTTGTACAGAGGTTCCTTAGTAGCGTGAGGGGGTAGCACTGAGATGGAATTTGACAAAATTAATTCCCCAAGGGGGGGTAAGGGGTTACAGTTTGTATTAAACTCAATCTAATCAAATAGGTTTTATGGAAGTCAGTTTTTTCTAAAGTTTACTTTTTGTTTCAATTATAATTATATACAATGCCAAAAAACAAAATAAAAAACCAATTAAGTATCAATGTGGGCTATTCTTGAGGTGTCAAAACCACTAAACTAGAGGAACTAAAGGCACTAAACTGACAACCTTCAAATCCGACAGCTCTTGCGCGGTGGCCAGATTCCATTATCAAACACACCATTTTAATTAGTTTAGTTAGTATAGTTCGTGTCGCCTTCGGAATCGCAGGCATTATCAGATTAAGTTAAATAAAGAAAGAAAGGTAATTAATTGCCACTTTTAAAATTCGAGATAATCTCGAGATTGAGCAAATTTTGACGTCATTTTTAAGCAAAATTAGTTTAATTTCGAATCATAAAAGTGGACATTATACATATATTTGTATTCAGTACGAGATATCATAAACATACAAATTATAGTAATATTGATTTCATTGATTAAATTGTTATGATTTAAATAAATCGTTTTATTTTTCACTTATTTATTATACAGTGTATTATTTCTAAACAACAATATATCCTCTACTATAGAGTCTTTTAACGATAACCTTAAATTATTGAGCACGAATTTAAATGAAGAAAATAGCCTTTCGACGCTGACTTATGTTGGGGGGTGGCTAATGATAATATGTTTGAAAGAAAATATAGTTGTGGGTCACTAATTTTCTTTTTTTCCAAAATTCGGGACGAAACACTAGGTTCAATTACTAACGCTTCAAAGTTCAAGTGCACGCTTTTAAACAAGTTGAAACCTGCCCTTCCCCTATCCCCTGCCTGCTCTACGTGTGTGCGTGCCGTACCTTTCGCAGTTTTGGCTTAAACCGGTTTATTTGGGTTTTTTAACCGCTCTCTTCTCAATTACGCTCCGAGCGATTTTTTTTCTAAAAACCTCTATAAACCTCTATTAACCGGTATTTTTTAAACCGGTTTCAAGCCCTGTTTTTCTCACTGTTTTAATGTTCTAAATTCAAATTCAAACCGGTGAGTAAAAAGTCTCTTTACACATTGTTTTGCGTGAGTAAATAGTAGCTTTTTAAGGGGTGAGTGGTATAAATATAATTTGATGGGTAAAATGTAGCGAAAAAATATATATTTGATGAAGTAATATTAAAAAGATGATTGTTTTATACTTATGCTAACATGTTCACAAAAATATGCATTGTTGGTAGGCATAAAAACTCGCACCGGAGATTGAAAAAAAAAGTAAAAAGCGCTAGTGCGCAATATAAGCTATTGTGGCTGTTGTTGATGTCCGTTTCTAAATGCCTTGCCACTTTACGAGCAGGTGTGTTAAAAATAATAAAAATCTAGTTTTTTTATTTTCTTAGTGTTTTGTTTGGGCCCTTTTAATCTCCGAAAATGAACGGTAATATCACGTAAGAAAGTGGGGGACAGAGCTAAGCGCTATATGTATATAGTAGCTCCGTACCTTACTAAACATTGCTACTATAAAAACGTACTTTTTAGCTACTCTGGATCGATCTGATAGTATCACCAAGAAACTTACGGAATACTGCTTTGGGGGAGAGCGGCAGATATAAACACAATATTTGTCTTACAAAAAAGGGCCATTCGGGCTATCTATCAACTAGATGCTAGGCAATCACTAAGGGACAAATTCAAAAATATCAATATACTTACTGTTACCTGTCAATACATTTATGAAAATATCATGTATACCAGAAAAAACATAGGTTTATTTAAGACTTTAGGTCATAATCATAGTATTAGCACTAGAAATAGAAATAAGATTGCTATGCCCGCGTTCAGACTCAGTAAGGTTGCTCACTCTTTTATGGGAGTATGTGTTAGTTTTTATAATAAAATACCTAATGAAGCAACGGACCTACCAGAAAGGAGGTTCAAAAACTATGTCAAAAACGGCCTATTGAAAAAGTCTTATTACAGTGTAAAAGAATATTTAGATGACAAAACTGCATGGTCTTTACCATCTCAGCGCACAGAAATCCAAAGAGGGGCGATGGACTGAGTCTGTACGTCTCGCCTCGGTGTATTTCCTTAGACTTAAGACGATCGTGTACTCGCAAGCTTCCATACAAAAAGCGTTAACGTTTTCCACCCCCTAAACCTTGTCCGATTTTCACAATTTTTTTACATGTTTGAGATACTATGGAAAACTATGCTCGTACGTTTTAATTTTTTTGAAATATTAGATATTTTAGGAAATATAAGAACATAACCCAGTCGATATAAAAATATAAGTTCCAATATTTCCTAAAACATCTAATATTTCAAAAAAATCAAAACGTACGAGCATAGTTTTCCATAGTATCTCAAACATGTAAAAAAATGTGAAAATCGGACAAGGTTTAGGGGGTGGAAAACGTTAACGCTTTTTGTATGGAAGCTCGCGAGTACACGATCCTCTTAAGTAGAAATACATAACATTGTATTTTTAAGGCTCTGATATTTTAAAAGAGGTACGGGGGAGGTTTCTTGCCCTTCTTTGCTCCATCCCTAAGCCCACAACTTCCGAACGGGCGGTAGTATACAAAAATATTAATATTATGTTGACGTTGACTAAGTAATATGTATGATTTTATGGTCAATAAATTTTTTGAATTGAATTGAATTGACTTACGTACTTACTTTATACTTTATTGCACAGAAAACATAATACAGACACTTAATAGTACGCCCGGATTCCCAAAGGAAAACTAGCTCTGATAACTTGATAAACTTTTGTCATACTCATTTCAGCCAATCACGTGCCGCTATTTTGTATTAATCTTCGATTAATCTCTTGTCACATTTAGATTGCCCTAGAAACTGAATTTAAAAAATAAATTTACGTATCTTAAACGATATTGCTTTGATTTCAGAATCTCAACCATGAGTGTAATTTGTGTCAGCAAAGATTAAACTGCAAAGAGAGCTTGGAAAGCCACTACCGAGCGCATTTCAGATGCTATGAGTGTACAAAGTGTAGCTTCCGACACACACGATGCGATCTAGTGATAAAACATTACGCTGAGAAACACTGCGGTCGGGTATACGAGTGTAAAGAATGTCAAATCGTATTTCTGTGAGTATTTTATCTATAAATAAAAATGCAATTTACTTCTTTTTTTTTATTGTTAATAATGATAATCTCTACAATATTTTTCTAACTGTCTCTATATAATTTGAATATAATTGTAATCATCCTATTTGTCGTCAAAGGAACAACCATGTTGCTGTGCCCTAGCAGGGCGTCACAATGTACTAACCTTTGTTCTACCACCTTGTGAAATTTTGTGACTTTGCAATAAACTATTACTATTGCATTAGTCTTCTCTCAAATTTAAGACAACGAGGCTCGATTCTGTACGTGAATCGCATGGGAATAGCAATAGCGAGGGCGCACAATTCCGGTTTTGGCTTCTCGACGGCGCGGAGACGCGTCTCTCCGCCGGCTACAAACAAAGCGGCATTCTGCGCCACAAACACTAGCTATAGCCCGCGCCAGGAATAAAGAGCGCTGGGAGAAACTGGTGGGGATTACTGCGCATGTGTACGGTCGCGGAATAATTCCGAAGTGCGATATTAGGGTTAGTGTGAAGAAATGTGTGTTACTATCAACTCTTATAGCAGGACCTAAACCGGGCAGTTCTGCTTTTTTCATACAAATTCATAACATTTTAGTATTGAAAAAGCAAAACTGCCCGGTTTAGGTCCTGCTATGAGAGTTGATAGTAACCCCTCAGAACTTCCTTCACTTCTATTTTACCTCTACTTGATATTTTGTTGATGGGGGGGGGTATATTAGTCAAGAGTTTATGTCAAATAAACTTTTCACTATTGTCAATATTTGTTTGGCTAGAGTAGGTTATTGTGGCTAAATTGAAACTTAGATACATAAAGAGATAAATAACCCCCTAGTCACTAGTATATTTTTCGGCATCTTCGATCGGCGAATGATGACGTAAGCGACTGTACTCAGGAAGCGTTGAGTGAGACGTGATTTTGGTGCGCGGAACGGGAAGCGACTGATCATGATCAACGAATCAGGTGCCGGCGCTGACTACCGCCCCTCTCGCACCTCACTTCCCCGCGCCAATCACCTCTGAAAAGTGACTACTGCGCATTCAAGGACACCGCTCATTACTCCTGGCGCGGGCTGTACAAACAAGCGGGCATTTTGCACATCGAATATGTCCGAACATTTCCGACCTCGATACAAAACTGAGGTTCGGAGCGGACAATGAACACATTTGGACGCAGCTAGGGAGGACTTTAACACCATCTAGGATGTTGAAAAAACCTCGGAAAGTGCCTATCTCATAATTCCTCCTAGCTATGTCATAAAATAGAATTCTAATTTATTATTACAGCACCAAGTGGCTGAGAGAACCACAGACTGGCTCCCAGTAAATGCAAAGAGAAAGCGTGGCCGACCCAGGAAGAGATGGAGCGATGAGTTGGGTCTATGGGATAAAGAGTGGAAGGAGACCGCTCAGGATCGAATGGAGTGGAAGAGGGGGAGAGTGGCCTTTGCCCAGCAGTGGGATATTACAGGCTCATAATAATAATAAATAATAATAATATTATTACAGCACAAGCCGACAAATGATGTACCACGCGAACACCCGACATAAAGAGCTGCCGCGATGCAGCGTTCCGCTGTGCGGCAAGATATTCAGGAATAACTTCACGCTACAGAACCATATGAAGTAAGATTTCTTAGTACTTGAGTGAAGGGTTCCTCACAATGTTTTCGATCACCGTTAGACCATCCGTATAAATTACTAACTTATCTCATTGATACATGGTCAGCGCGGGGATTCGAACCTGCATCTCCTGCGTGAGAAAAAAGCGTGGACCACGTAGCTGTTTTAATTTAAAAAAAAACATGTGTATTCCTCGCAGAACCCACTCAAAAGACATTCCGCGCCAAAAGTGCCCGATCTGCCATAAAATGATCAACGTGATCTGCATGAAAAATATGCGCAGACACATGGCACTTCACGACGTGACAGAGAAAGACAAACAGAAAGATAAAGAGTGGGTGCACTGGTGCGAGGTGTGTCAGAAAGGATTCGCCGCCGTGAAACGTTATGAGCAGCACATGAAGTATGCCCCTGCACATATACAGCCGGATTTGTTGAAGTAAGTGTGTTGATGCGGATTTTTGACATACTTTACAATAAAATTCATTGGATTTAGTCAAATAAAGGTCGATTCACACATATCAGTGAAGTCACACTGCGTCAACGTGTCCGCTCAGTTCAGTATATCAGTGCTACAGCGTTGCGCCAGTGATTCAATTCACACATGTCAGTATTACTGGGCATATCATGGTATGGCAGGTTTTAACGAAAAAATGTCTTTAAAAGCATTTTTATTCAGCACTACGTAATATTTTTTTGTGTTATACATGTCAAACGAACACGAAGACTATTCGGGGTTTCGCTGCGCTCGCTCCCTTTAGTCTTCACCTAAGCTATTTCATGGTTTCATGATATTTCACGTTTGGGCACATCATGATGTGCCCAATTCTATGATCGGCCGCCGACATCGGCACTGAAATTGAGAGCACTGTGTCGTCCTCGTCACTGATACTGACAAGTGGGAATGCGTTCATATAGATAGATAATGTATGAAAGAATATTTCGCACTGTGACGGTACTGTGTCGGAACTGCTGTGACTTCACTGATATGTCTGAATCGACCTTAAGTGACCTAAGCTAAGGTTATTGTTGTTCTGTCCAGATTCGAATGCCACGATTGCGGCAAGCGAACCCACAAGAA
The DNA here is from genome assembly GCA_963457715.1 of Argyresthia albistria. Lineage (NCBI taxonomy): Eukaryota > Metazoa > Arthropoda > Insecta > Lepidoptera > Argyresthiidae > Argyresthia > Argyresthia albistria. The sequence goes on along the minus strand of OY735277.1, from coordinate 2,859,408 downwards.
GTCTCGCCTGAGTGAACACATACAGACTTCCCATCTAAAGAAGGCGGACCACGTCTGTGTAGTTTGTTCCAAGGTAAATATATATGTCTGTCTATACAAGGTGTAAAAGAATTAACGCAAAATGAGAAACTACTTTGTTAGGGGGGCTATTTGACTCTTGCTTATACTTATGCCTAATATCTGTCTAGATATGACCATCTTTCTATACGTTATCTGCTGTCTTTCTTCCCTGTGCAAACCGGAAATTACATCACATGCCTTGACGACATTCACAATACGACTTGAGGCTGGTCATATTTAACTCAAACCATGTTTATGTGCGCAGGCGTTCACAACTCTGCGTCTGCTGCGGTGCCATCAAAGGAGGTCGCACTCGGGACAGCCGGCGAGCAGGGATCACGTGTGTGAACTGTGCGGGAAAGCATTTCGGGTAAGAGCTTTAGGGTGCTATTCCTACAATCGATTGTCGGTCGATTGACGGCAGAATGGATCAGTCTATTTATTTATTCAGGGGTTACACACAGAACAAGTTATATTACAAAAACAAACAGAAGACAAATATACATTCAATAGGCTTGTGGCCAAGGTAATCCAATAAATCTAGGAACAAGTCTTAAGTTGAAGCATTATGCACAAAATGGCTTGACATTCTCAGAATTGTATATTTCCAGCAGATATATTTTATAAAGTCAATTTTGTGCAAAAAAAGACTGCATTTGATGGCACTTTTACATGACGTAATTCTGTTGTTATCTCATAGAATAGAACTCAGGAACAAAAGTTCCATTTCGACAGTTCATAATAAAACCGGCCAAGTGCGAGTCGGACTCGCGCATGAAGGGTTCCGTACCATTATAAAACCGCAAAAAAAAAAAGTATGGGAGCCCCCCCTAAATATTAATTTAATTTTAATTTAATTTTTTTTTTTAAGTAAATAATATACTCAATATATTGTGAACATTTTAAACGTCTACCTGCTACCATTATCAATATCGAGCAAAAATGAGCAAAAAAAATCACGTTTGTTGTATGGGAGCCCCCCTTAATATTAAATTTCTTTTGATTTTTAGTATTTGTTGTTATAGCGGCAACAGAAATACATCATCTGTGAAAATTTCACCTGTCTAGCTACCACGGTTCATGAGTTACAGCCTGGTGACAGACAGGACGGACGGACGGACGGACGGACAGACGGACAGCGAAGTCTCAGTAATAGGGTCCCGTTTGGCACCCTTCGGGTACGGAACCCTAAAAAGTATTTAGTAGTATTTGACAGGCCACAAGCCTATTAAAATCTAACTTCTCCCTTATAGTATCCCACTAATAGGATAAACGATGGACAAAAATTAGCTCCGAATGGCAACAACCAAAGTACTTATGCGCTAAGAAGATACATAAAGTCGGGTCAAGATAATAGGTGCACAGGTCAAACTAAATTCAACCTTATTATACGTCAGTGACAGAGACGCTGTCAGTGCACCTATGATCTCAACACTTTTTAGGGTTCCGTACCCGAAGGGTGCCAAACGGGACCCTATTACTGAGACTTCGCTGTCCGTCTGTCCGTCCGTCCGTCCGTCCGTCCTGTCTGTCACCAGGCTGTAACTCATGAACCGTGGTAGCTAGACAGGTGAAATTTTCACAGATGATGTATTTCTGTTGCCGCTATAACAACAAATACTAAAAATCAAAAGAAATTTAATATTAAGGGGGGCTCCCATACAACGAACGTGATTTTTTTTGCTCATTTTTGCTCGATATTGATAATGGTAGCAGGTAGACGCTTAAAATGTTCACAATATATTGAGTATATTATTTACTTAAAAAATAAATAATTAAATTGAAATTAAATTAATATTTAGGGGGGGCTCCCATACTTTTTTTTTTGCGGTTTTTTATAGATAATGGTACGGAACCCTTCGTGCGCGAGTCCGACTCGCACTTGGCCGGTTTTATTCCAAGTTCATAGGCTTTGAACTTAATTACAAAGTCATATCATACGGTTGAAAATCTCAGGCCGTTGATTTTGGGCCCCAGCCACGCTCGAACGGTTAATGAAACAAACGGTTCGTCCAACAGCACAAGATTTCACTTCGCGAGCACATGAACATGCACTCGGGCGCACGTCCGTACAAGTGCGCGGTGTGCGAGGATACATTCAGCTACTCGGCGTCGCTGTACACGCACAATAGACTCAAACATCTCAAAATTAAACGCAAGAAAACGAAAACGAAGGGTTCCGTAGCTGAAGAATGCACGTCGGATTAAGATGCAAGCTCGTTGTCGACCGCAACTGAACAGAGGCTCAAGCAGGGAAGTAGAGTTCAGATGAAATTGTTCGTTCTGTACGGAGTACTATTATCTCTTCTATGCTGATGTGTAACGTTTACAAGGGGATGCCAGCTCTAAAGGTGGCATCCCCTTGTAAATGTCACTCTAGAGAATGTACCACAGGGCGGCAATATCGGTCTCCAATGAGTGCATACCTACAAACAGTTTTCGGTCATAAAATGGCGGATGCTGTACCTTCATTATCGATAGGCAATATCGATAAAATAATTTATAGGTGTAACAAAATGGGGGTTACAAGCTCTGATCGAGTTGGTCTCATAGTGAGTTGTTCAGAATGATGTTCATATAGTCCCTAATATAATAACCCTATTTCGGCTTGTAACCCCTATTTTGTTACATGGTATATGTGTGAATCGACCTTAACAGCTATCGTTAATTGTATAGTTATTTCTGTACATACGTTTAGTATTGTATTGATGATAATTTATTTTTAATTAATTATAAAATAATTAATGGCGCTCACGAAAAGTTAAATTTTTGTTTCTACTTTTTTGCTATCTTATGGTTTTAAGGTAGATTCCCTCCAGTCCAGGGTCCATTATTTTTTTCCACCCTCCGAAAGTATGCCGAAACTTACGGGAACTTGACAATCAAATGAATTGTGATGCCGTTTCGATGTTATGCCTTTTTCATGATGGCGGACGGTAGGTATGCCAGGTTCCATACTAAATGTTACATGCCCTTTGGTGGCACCAGGGAGATGTTCAGCAAATATGAGGTGGCATGCGAAGGGTTAATAAAAAAACGCTGATTTTCCTACAATGTACACCTATCTCCTTCCGCAGTGGATCCACAAAGTCAAAAGTGGAGGCATGAAAGGAGATAATTTTAGAAGTCTGCATTATTTATTTGAAACTTCTCACCAACTGATTTCCCAAATAGTGCATGAAGTATGCGCAGCCATCTTGATCGTTTTGAAATGTAGTTCAGGTAAGAAAAATAATGTTATTGGTTCACTTAATCACTTTTAATTTGTAAGTAAGTACTTAGTATTTTACATAGGTATAGTAGACGCCAAACAACTTGAGCAAAATGTGACGTGGTGGGGGAAAGTTTGCGCATGTACACTTACGTGCCAAAAAAACGACGCACTTAAAATTCTCAAAACAAATCGTACCTACAGTATACTGCATGAATCTTAGTGCACAATACTATATACTTACTTAGTTCAATCGATAGAAAATGAGAAAATATACTTACTGTAGGTACCATTTGCATGAGGGACTGAGCGGTAACAGGTGCACAATAACTGTTTGAGACACGCGAAGTAGGTAGGTACATTTGCTGCGAGCTATACAGATTTAATGGTCTATCAAAATAAAACTGTAAATTATTTAGCGACATATGTCGTCTTTATTGGTGTCTATTAACAAAGAATAATGATTTGACAAAAGACAAGATTTTTATGGGATACCTACGATTGAAATTCCTTAAAATTACGTTTTTCCACGTACACCTATAAAACATAATAATATCTCCATTGATAGAAAACTCATCATATACCATCTTTCTGGCTTGCCTTTTTAAAACTACGTTAGGACGTCGAGGCATTTTTTATCCGTGATTTCACTGCACGCAAGTGTGAACTCAAAGCGGGAAACGATGGTTGAATGATCTACCAATAGCGTGGCTAGGCGCGCTCGATGCGATGCTCCTTCCGCACGCCGCGTCCCGCACCCCATACCGTGGTGCGCAGTTTCATATATCAGATGGTTTCTGCGCATGCAAGGTCATTTGTTCAAGTTGTTTGGCGTTACCTATACCTTATGTAAAAAAATATATAATTAAAATGGATCTCGGTTACAACTACTTACTTGTATTTAACCAGTTTCCGATAAAATGATATTTGTCTATGGCGCTGTTGGTGCTATTGAGAAAGCTGTTGAGTCGACTGGAATGTGGATGAATTCGGAGCTGGGAGATAAGTTTGTTGATGTTGTGATCGGGATGTATGTGGATCTGGAGACGGTAGATAAGTTTGTTGATGTGGTATTGGAATGTGTGTGGATCTTAGACTGTAGATAAGTTTGTTAATGTGATAATCGGGATGTGTGTGGATCTGGAGACGGTAGATAAGTTTGTTGATGTGGTGATCGGGATGTGTGTGGATCTAGAGACGGTAGATAAGTTTGTTGATGTGGTGATCGGGATTGTTGTGGATCTGGAGACGGTAGATAAGTTTGTTGATTTGGTGATCGGAATGTGTGGATCTGGAGACGGCAGTTAAGTTTGTTGATGTGGTGATCGGGAAGTAGATTGCTCACATCGTCGTTCAGTCATCCCTGCTCGGAAAATTAAATTATGAATATCATTCATTACAATTTCTCGCGTATTTGTGCTCTTTAATTTTCTTATTTTACTTGCTATTAATTTTCCAAATATTTCGTATTCATCATTGACGCCATTTTCGATGTTCTGAAAAGTGTCTTGCATTTGTTGTCCAGCTTCTATTATTTCTGGAGGTAGACTGTATTTTCTTGATTTTTTATTAACACTTGAATCTGGCCTTTCTTCTATTTCACTCTCCTCAATAACAAATGTGATCTCTGTCTCATTTTCTTCACTGATCTGAAATTTTTAAAATAACAGATGCCAGTTAATGAACAGCATTGGTCGGAAGGATTAAGCGGATTACCATGTATTTTTTCTGCATTGCTTTGCTGTATTGGATAATATGATGTAACTTTATCACCGCAGTGGAAGTGAATACTTTAACTATAAGTATGTCGCAGAAGGGTCAAGAGCGATAGATTGCGGTGTGTCCAGAATAAGTGAGATGGGTCTTTGTGGTTCATCATCACCAGTTCTATCAGTATGCATGATGGTGGATATGTGGGTATGGATACTCGAGCAAGTAAAATAACAGCTTCTGGTGAATGCTAATTTAATCAATAATCAGAGAGCACTACACCTTGTACAATTGATTACACCCTGTATAATTGGTTACACCCTGTAGGATATACTAATCACGATATTTACGGGGACTGGTTAGTCCACTAGTGGCGGAGGAGGTGTGCTCCGTGCGACTGCTCGACTCGGAATGACTGGCGTACTAGCGTGCGCCCCCTTTTATAGCATGCACACCTAACCTCCGCACTCGTGGCCTAACCTAAGCGATGAAACAAATCGCTTGTGTCGCCGTACTTATCGATATAGCTTAATTACTACACCATAAAATAGCTATCGCCATAGCTTATAACACGACACGGCCAACCTGACGACTCAGACGTCCACGGCTGTATTACCTGTGGAAGAAGAACAAAGCCAAGTACATTTTGCTCGATCATCCTGACTCTTAATTACAACACTTAAAGCACAGTTCTACCAAGCACACACAATATAGCATAGCAGTCATGATCAATTTTGTTTACTACCATGTCTGACCTAAGATGTCCGTGCCCACGGAATCTTTAACTTGCAAAAGCCCACCCTAACGTGTCCGTACCCACGGAATCTTTTGCCTCATGTCCGTGCCCACGGAATCTTTTGCCAGTGTAGCCCTCCCTAAGGTGTCCGTGCCCACGGAATCTTCAACTTGCAAAAGTCCACCTTAACGTGTCCGTACCCACGGAATCTTTTGCCTCATGTCCGTGCCCACGGAATCTTTTGCCAGTGTAGCCCTCCCTAAGGTGTCCGTGCCCACGGAATATTTAACTTGCAAAAGCCCACCTTAACGTGTCCGTACCCACGGAATCTTTTGCCTCATGTCCGTGCCCACGGAATCTTTTGCCAGTGTAGCCCTCCCTAAGGTGTCCGTGCCCACGGAATCTTCAACTTGCAAAAGCCCACCTTAACGTGTCCGTACCCACGGAATCTTTTTGCCTCATGTCCGTGCCCACGGAATCTTTTGCCAGTGTAGCCCTCCCTAAGGTATCCGTGCCCACGGAATCTTTTCTGTGCCAACAGCCGCACTGCTGTTCTATCTGTACCAACAGATGCCAACCCCAACAAATCCGTACCAACGGATGACAGCCTCAGTACATTCGTCCCAACATGTTTATCCGTACCAACGGATGCCGGTCAACACCATCATCATCATTCCCCCTGACATTACAAACTACTATATTGCGGTATGTGTGTGCTTGTGATGTGTTTTCCAGAAAATTTGGTGGCCATAGTTTCAGAAATCAGGGAGCATTCAGCACCAGAGTCATAACAAAAAGAAAAGGTCTCACCATTGTTATTCAGTCTGCTGGAAGTGTTGGTGACCACGCAGAGATCCACACGTCGCTGGACATCACTGCTCGGGCTCGAATTGACCCCGCTGCTGCGATTTGCTGCTGCTGGCTGGTAGATCCGCTCGGATTCCTTCACTCTAGGACATCTGGACGCGTAGTGGCCGGCGTTACCACACTGGTAACAAGTGACAGCTATCGAATTCCGATTTCCAGTGGAGGTTGATGCAGCAGGAAATTTGGTAGGGAAGGCCTTGTCCGCAGGCTTTATATTTGCTCGGCACTCGGCTGCTCGATGCCCAAATCTTCCACACGTGTAGCATCCGCTTGTGCCTCTGGATCGTTTTGCATCGCTTGCTCCACTTGCAGTTGAAGGCGCTTTTCTTTTCAACAGCGAAAAAGCTTGCAATTTCCTCTGTAGCTTCTCTCGAGATGTAATAGAAGTTGTGAAGGCAATATCTTGCAGCTTATCATCAAAACGGGCAGCATGGGCCAATACTGTAGTCACAATCATTTGTTCGGTGGTCAAGTTCTGCCATTTTGCCGACAAAGAAGTCATGAGTCGTGCAGTATATGCAGCTAAGTTTTCATTGTCTTTGGGTCGATCATTGTGGATGTTAATTAAAGTGGCTGCAGGAGTCTCCAGGGAGATAAATCTTGCAGCAAATAAATTCTTAAATTGAGGCCAAGTCATACCTGGAAATGCTACTTGTGACAGCCATCTTGAAGCATCCCCTTTTAAGGCCTTACTGAGTACAACCACCAGTTCTCCGCCTTGGAGATCATTTTCGGAAAGGCACATGTCGGTGGTTGCAGACCAAGCTTCTGGATCCATTTCTGGTTTTATGGGATCAAATTCTGGCAGTGATAATGGTTTCTGCTCTGCTGATGATTTCTTGGTGGTTTTGATAAGGCGCATCATGCCCTGGTTTTGAGTTTCCAGCAACATCCTCAAAAGTTTTTCTGTAGCATTTTCCTGCTGTGCTCGAGCTGATCCCACTTCTGATGTCGCAGAAGGGTCAAGAGCGATAGATTGCGGTGTGTCCAGAATAAGTGAGATGGGTCTTTGTGGTTCATCATCACCAGTTCTATCAGTATGCATGATGGTGGATATGTGGGTATGGATACTCGAGCAAGTAAAATAACAGCTTCTGGTGAATGCTAATTTAATCAATAATCAGAGAGCACTACACCTTGTACAATTGATTACACCCTGTATAATTGGTTACACCCTGTAGGATATACTAATCACGATATTTACGGGGACTGGTTAGTCCACTAGTGGCGGAGGAGGTGTGCTCCGTGCGACTGCTCGACTCGGAATGACTGGCGTACTAGCGTGCGCCCCCTTTTATAGCATGCACACCTAACCTCCGCACTCGTGGCCTAACCTAAGCGATGAAACAAATCGCTTGTGTCGCCGTACTTATCGATATAGCTTAATTACTACACCATAAAATAGCTATCGCCATAGCTTATAACACGACAAGTATATAAACATACATTCAATGTTTTCCTCTTGGCTTTAGTGGACAGAAACTATCGATTCATATTTGCAGATGTCGGTTGCTAAGGACGAATAAGTGACAGAGCCCAGAGGCGTCTTCCGGAATAGTTAATTATGATAATAATTTACATAATTTACAAAATCATTCAACACTTCATAATAGTATTAGACAACATTAAAAATATTCGACAAAATCCTATCAGATAGTAGCGCAGAAATCTACATTTCATTATATTTTATTCAATTTCATTTCAATTTCATTTTTGGCGGATTCCAAGAATTAAAATGTATAAACTTTCGAAATATAATCTGTGACGAAAACATGACGAAAATCTCTGTCTCATCTGTCTGACGTTTATCTCTCTGGTGACGTCACACGCTCGTCTCTTACATCGTGCTTGAATGAATAAATTATGATGGCGGGCGCTCTCACGAGCAAGTGACGTCACGCGAGTCATGTGACCGGCGCCATTAGAAATACAGCGTTTTTGGCACGGTTTTTTTCAATTTCAACTACAGGCTGTAACAGAAAGGTGAAGTCATGTTTTAGAAGGTTGTTAGGGGCATCATTCTAAACAACTTTCACTATGAAACCGATTTGATCAGAGCAACTTTAATTATCACTTCTCGATATAAATCAGCCGACCGCCCGGACCAAAACGTATGGAGCAATGAAAAATAAAGTTGCTCTGATCAAATCGGTTTCATAGTGAAAGTTGCTCAGAATGGTCTCTCTAACTACTCCCTAAAATATGACTACACCCTTCTGTTACACCTGTATATCATTATTTTTTATTGAATCTACAGAAGATATCCCGGAAATATTATTGTAGTGCGCTTACAGTGTATTAACATTTATTTTAAAACTACTTCGAATATGAGGCCCATACTGTATTGTGGTGATCTTGCCATGCCCTTTGCATTTGTGCTATACAATGCATTTTCACTGCAAACAAATAATAAGAAACCGTACCCTGGAAACCATCAAAAAGTATCTTTTTGAACTTGAACTTGAAGGAGGAAGTGCCAAGACAATTTTCAATAAACAATTAACAAGAGCCTGGATTATACAGGTTGTTTAGTAGTTCTGTCAATAATTGCAAATGCACGCACAAAATACATAAAATAGTTCTCAATTCAAATTCCCACCTTTTCGGCAAAGTACGATGTTTCACGCTTGCAACTACAGCTCTCAAAAGGATGACATGTATCATTTGAAACGCTGCTAATCTCGCGACTCGCGTCGCGACGCGTGCGTGCTCCGTCCAATCGCTCTGTGCCACTGCCATATCACACGGGAAAACACTTTAGTCTTCGATCAAGACTTTAGTCCACGGTTCCTGTGAAAAGGGGATCCCAAGGTACTAACAAGAGCAGCTCAAGTGAGTATTTAATCATACTATATTCCCTACATAACTTCATTGTCCTTCATAGCCAAATTTCTGGCAAATACAAGTGATTTTGTGCGAGCATTGCAGTGTACAGTGTTCATAGTTCTAAAGTTCCTAGTTCAAGTTTTCCTCAAAAAATATTGTGAAAACCGCGGCAAGTAGGTACGCCGCCATTGTTCCTTGAGGTTAGTTTTCGTTTTAATGTTGTGCTATTGTACAATAAGACGATAGTCCAGCAAAATGCCCATCTTTAAAAAGTTATTCCAGCAGTTTGGGATATTTTCTGAATCCACAAAAAATATGTATTATAAAACAGTCCTTTGGCTAAAAATTTAGTGTTTGAAAACATCATAATGTCATTAAAAACTATATGAAAAAAATAATAACCTAATAGTTGTTTTTTACCTAAAACGAGTTATTCCAGAAGTTCTACAAGAAACGCTGATATAATTCTTATGTGTAAAAATTGTCAAAATATCTAAAAATTTTGTGTTTAACATTTTAGAAATCATCAGCGGTTTTTGTGTAATTTGGAAAAAACACCACACACACTTTGGTCGTAAGTGTCGCGCTGCAGTTTACGCCATTATTTGCTTTATTTTATAAATTTTCTTTTATGATTTGTGAAAATTTCCACCACCACAAACCCAGTTGCTAATTTTAGCGTTACCAGGCGCCATAATACAGCTAGTTCACGGCTGTACAGCCTAACTAAAGTTCAAATAAGTTCAGTTCAGTTCATGAAAAATAAGTTACATTTTTCAATAGTTTGTGCATTTTAGTGCGAGCCACGTAATTAGTGAGAATGTAGGTAGACTAAAAATCTTTGTTAACTAACAACCTTTGTTCCGCGCCTGGACGCATTTTGATTTTTCGCAATTCGTGATATTTTGTTGTTTCGACTTTTATTCCACACATTCAATTTACAATTTCACATACTTACAAATTACAACAAGTTCCTCCGAGACGGAAACCGATCTCCCTCCAACCAAGATCGTGCATCGAATGTAAGTAGTATTGGCAGGCGTATTACAGCAGGAAAAGTAGAACATCAAACAAATTCTATATGCCGTGCCGCTAGGATTAGAAGGAGAAGTAGTTCTAGGCAGGCATAGGCACGTGGAGAGATGAACAAGCAGTTGGTGCTTTAAGATCACTGCCGGAAGTCGATAAGGCCCGTTTTCAGTGTGTAAAGTGTAATATGCGAGCAACGTGTGTACATCAACTGATGAGTGAGTGACTGATTATACCCTAAACCCTATCCAACATAGGATGATCTCTGACAGCTTGTCACTGTGACTTTACTAGGCATGGGGATAATGTCGATACAAATTATCGATATTCTAACTAAAGTTTCTGAATGTGTCAAGCAAATCAAACAAAAGGATGTTGTAACATGTTTATATTCTTGTTAAATCGATTCACAGCCCAAATCACCATCATCAAAGTCTGATTCGGACTCGCTGGAGCAGTCTTGTAGATTTATTATCAGTTCCTGGGTAGATGTAGATGGGTCGAATCGTACGTCACGCTCCCAATCTTCATCCATAATTTTTCTTGTTCTGTCGATATCTTTCAATATTCTATTAAGTATATGTTTCGAGTCAAGATCGATAACTTGTCTTACGATAAGTGTAGCACGTCACTATTTGCCAATAAAGTATTTTAATTGTCTCTATACATTTTACCGTCGAAAAATACGATACTTCATAGGCGTGTTTTGGCACTGACAGCTGTCAGAGATCATCCTATGTTGGATAGGGTATAGTTGATTACTAATCTGCGAAGTAAGGGCTAGCGCATACATACAACTTTTGCATCGACTAAACTGTTTTGCCGATTTGATTCAACTTTTTAATCACAAGCAAATACAGCTTTTATTAGGGAGACTGGGTAGGGCTGTAACGGTTTTTCTAACAATAAAAACTTATAAGAATAAGTGTTTCCTCCATTATTTGTATGTATTACTACAACCAGAGATGGGCGCTGGGAATTTTTCCGAATCACCCAGTTTGGAAAAATTCGAAAAGTTGGAATTATTCTGGAATTATTCCGAATCCTGGAAGGAAAAATTCGAAAAGTTGGAATTATTCTGGAATTATTCCGAATCCTTCCATTTTGGTGGGAAAATAAGTGGAAATATTGGAAAAATTAAGGTGTTTTGAAAAGATATCGAATTAAAACCTGCACACGTCGATAGAAGACTACTATACCAACATTTTATGTCATGAGGATTTTTTTCCTAAAGCGTCACATAAGCGAGATATTTGATATCATAGAGTGCCAAAGGTTTATTTTTGCAAAATCATTCACTCAAATATCTCGCTAATGTCACACCTCGGACACTCCATAGAACGCTCGTAAAATAATAACCTATTACTACTACATGATCAAATGATGTTTGTATACGTGCAAATGTGGGCGTAAATATTGCTAGGGCTGGTAGCGCGGCAAATGCAGCGATTTGCGTCGGGCGAACCGAAAGACGACGGCGCGACCCGAACACAAGCGTTTGCATTATTATGAAGTGACTTTGTAGGGGCGCTGCCGTTTCCGAATAACTGTCGAAAAGTGGGCACAGTGCCTTTGCCACCTCTTATGGGAAAAGGCGTGAAGCTATGTTATGTTGTTGTTACCTACTATTACTTATTCTGAAGTAGGTAAGTACACTTGGCGTGAACTGTAGGTAGGTACCTACCTATGTAAAAACATCGTTAGGATTGTACAATATTCGAATTTTATGTTAAGTAGGTACCTAGTCTCTGAGAGATTCAAAACAACCAAACCACTACAGGGTTCGAGCGAGACCCGGCCGCCGCGACAAAGTTAGTGCGTGCGTACCTGGGTCAATCAACTTAACCCACACTTTTCTGTCAACGCACGCACTCCCTCTGAAAGTTCTTCGAGGACTAGCAGCTCAACGGCACTATCAAAGGACACCATACCGCGCCATGCGAGCAAAAAAAAACACAAACGAAGATCTTCGAGAACGTAATCAAGTTCCCCGTAGTGCCTGCTAGCTTAGATACGATTGTTATATTCGTAAAATTTTAATGTGTTAACCATTTAGCGTAGTTTAATAATAAATGGTCGGGGACAGCAAAGTGTGGGTAAAATAGTTGATTGACCCACCTACTACCTACTTTTCAACTCGAAGTGCTTCGTTCGCGTTGTTGAATCGCACCAACAACGAATATCACGAAATGAATACCTATAGTAAATGTACTTAATTGATAATTATGTATTACGGAAGGTTTAGTACTAGATATCTTAGAAAATAAAATATGAAAGAGAACCTTTAGAGAACCTCTCCTTTTTTTAAGTCGGTTAAAAATAAAATATTACGACACTGACTTATTATCAATTATCGTAGCCAGTAGCTAGTAATTACTACAAACATATAACTCTGTCTCTGTCTCGCACAAAGTCTGTCCTTGTGAGAGAGCGAGACACACACAGCAAACGCTGACCAAGTTACATTCCGGGAGTTAAGGTATTAGAATTTTTATTTCTCAAAAGATCAACAATAGAGTTGCTGTTGCTTATCTTCTTTCATCAGTCGGGAACTGAAAGAATCTCCTGTCTTTGGTGTTTCTAGTTGACGACAGACACCCAAATAATGCACAAAACTTCACCATTGCCGGTTATTATTCACCGTATACGCGCGGTCACTCGTCAGGCGTTCAGCCGCGTCTATTGAACTTTCAACCAGTCCCTAGACGCCAGGGGTGGGGTGCGGTATCTGAATCAGCGCGGGGAAGGGAGTGGCCGTTCTGTACGGAGTACTATTATCTCTTCTGTGCTAATGTGACACTTTAGGACAGATTTCCTTATTTCCTTATTATGACATAATTTGTTGGTATAATAGTCTTCTATCGACGTGTGCAGGTTTCATTTCGATATCTTTTAAAAGCACCTTAATCTTCCCATATTTACACAAGTTTGATAGGAAAATATGTGTAAATAGTCTAAAATAAAGGTGTTTTACAAAGATATCGAATTTAAACGTACACAGGTCGATAGAAGACTATTAGACCAACAATTTATGTCATGATGAAAATCGACCTAAAGTGTCACATACGCGAGATGTTAGAGTGACCCCAGTAAAAAATGGCAAACTGGTCACAAGTAGTGACCCCTGTCAACAAAGTGACATCTGTCAACAATGTTAAGTAACATTATCACCAAGTCTTAAGATTTAATGATTTTGCAAAAAAAAGCTTTTGGCAATCAATATCAAATATCTCGCTTATGTGACGTTTAAGGAAAAAAATCCTCATGATATAAGTTGTTGGTCTAATAGTCCTACATCGATTTGTGCAGGTTTCAATTCAATGTCTTTGTAAAACATCTTAATTTTTCCATATTTACACATATTTTTCCATCAAAATGGAAGGATTTGGAATAATTCTGGAAGGATATCGGAATTATTCGGAAAAGTGGAATAATTCCGGGTGATTGCCCATCTCTGATTACAACAACTGACTCCAATCCCTGTTACAACCGATCCTGGCAAGGGGTCAGTTGTAATAAAGTCACACTCTTTAAAAAATAATCTCTGATTCCTATTGCACCAAGAATCAAAATTTTAGTACTTGTTTAAACACTAATAAATGCCCTTTCGTTTGATGTTTCGTTTCCCTCAGTGATCGATAACGTAATGGTGATGTTATCGTAATGATCGTAAAACCGAAAATCGTTACAACCGTACCCAGTCTACCTACAGCAGCATAAATACAGCTTTTTGACTCTTTTTGTCAATCAACTAATGAAAGTATGCGCGCTTCAATATATTCATGTAAAATTATACACAACAAAATAGTTGTTCAAATAAAAGTTGTATGTATGCGCCAGAGCCGTAAGGAAGGCGAATAGAAGCGTGTTCTATTTTTGTGCGAGTAGACGCCCCCGCGCGCCCATTCTCCCCTCCACTCACAGAGCTTCATACACTCGCTGTTTACTTAACAGCGTCGGGACAGCAAATTCGACTGTTCGACGCTCAATGCAACATAAAAGCTCCTTTCCATGAAAGCGAAACCGGCTATAACTATGATAGAAACAGAGGTAAGTGTTTCAATATTTTCAAACAATTACAGTTTGTTTTTATTGAAGAAACGGCGTAAATAATAATTGAGCCATGTTTATATCCCAATCTATATTTTTTGCAAAATATTGTACAAGCCCACGGATCATGCAGTTCCTTCTACATCGGGTCAAGCTACTGCAAGATACAACTTTCAAACGGACACGAAGACTTGCTTTTCAAGTTAATTCGTATAAATTATAAATGCACATCGCGAATAAGGAATTAACATTCACTTTACAGTCACTCGCTTGCAGCCAACAATAATCCATACTATAAAGTATACACAATATCACGCGTTCATCACTAGCGATCGGCAGACATTATCGTCCGACCCCCGCTTGATTTTGAATCAACAAATCACAGCAAGGTAAGCGCTCGCTGCGTCCCCCGCACCCCCTGTGTGTTTGGCAGCATCGGTTCTAATGAAATAATTGCGCGAAGCGGTATCTTTTGGGTATTTTATCTGTGACGCTCAACAACCGGTTTTTACTAATCAGTAACCCAATCACGAACAAAGATTCGATAGAAAACTATCGAAAAGCCAAATGTCAGTGATTCTTATTCTTTATTACATAAAATATAATTTCCTGCGTTCTCGAAACGTTTTACGATCTCGAAATCGTTCGTGATCAAGGCTCAGTGGCATGATTCTCACGCCTTCGATATGCGGATATCGAGACCTATATTGACAGATTCCCATACAAAATCACTAGATATAGGTGTAGATATCGTATACTATCGAATGCGCGAGCAAAGCTACACAGATTGGACACTACTTCACTCTTTACACTTCACAGCCACACTCGCAACTCACACTTTACACTTGAACAAAATGAAAACGGCCTACAGGCGAAGTGCTCTTGATTGAGCCAATGCTAATACTAATAAGGGACCAATTCGCTTAATATTTCGCAACCCGTTCAAGTTAATAATAAAATAAGTAAATAGCAAATGTTTTATTTACTTACCTGTGTAGTTAAAGTACGCTGGCACTCATACACAGGACCAAGAAAACTATTCATTGTCGAAAAGGCGAACCAATTTGTTTGATAGAAGTCGTCCTTGCCTGCTCCAGAATTTAGTGATTTTTTATAGTTCTTCGCATGCACTCTATAATATGCCATAAGCGATTTCATTTTCGCTTTTAATTCCTCTTCCTTAGCAGGCCAGCTTAAATTAGCTTTGATTCTCGCCCACGCCTCGTATTTCAAAAGTTTTTTCTTGTGATTTGGGTCTCGGGGGTTCCACAACACTGGCTCTGATTCATAGTTTTCAATTAATTCAAGAATTCTCTCGTTACTCCAATTCATTATTTCATTGTATCGATAGAGTGCAATGCAATATCACATGAAATACGTCTAATCCGCTCGGAGTCTCGCTGTCGACAGAGAGGAGAGATAGAGCGGGAAGCGAGGGTTGGTCAACCAGACGAAGTTTATCGCGATAAAATGGCGGCAATTTATCGAGCGGCGCGAAGGGCATTCATTATCGCGATGCACGTCCCGACTTGACTTCAACTTGGCTAGGCTTGTCGTGATAACGGAAATATTCACGTTATCGCTGTCGGTGGCCGATCGTAGAATTGGGCACATCGTGTGCCCAAAAGTGAAATATCATGAAACGATGAAATCTCTGGCAAACACTGCGGTAGCTCAGGTGAAGACTAAAGGGGGCGAGCATTATATAGGTAGTAAGTAACATCTGCCTCAGTCGCTTTTAACTGGTTCGCCGACAAATCTTAAATAATAGTTCGCCATTATTCGGTCGTTCGAGCGGTGTGATTCTGCGAGTGAAGGGGTCGTTGCTGTTTAAGTATGTAAGTGCCACAGCTAGAACGTGAGTTATTTATGCTAAACGTTACCAAGCGGTAGGTAGGTACGTTGCCCCTGGGGGGCAATTCTCGCGCTATCGAGATAATTTCTATGGTTGAAATATATTTTTGAGATGCCAAATATCTCCATCGAAAACAAAAGAAAGCTGTTCTTACGACCAACCGAGATATTTCAATCCCGTTTTCGATCGAAATAAACATGAATCGAGGTCGTTTTCGACGGAAATATGCGGTATCGAAACTATTGTAGGTAGATGTGCCGAGCCCGCAATATTGCTGCAATGTTGCTGTCTCGACAGCGCGAGAATTAGGCCTAATACCATCTCTTAAGCAGAACCTAAACAGAACTGCCCTGGTAGTTAGGGTTCCGTACCTAAAGGGTAAAACGGGACCCTATTACTAAGACTCCGCTGTCCGTCTGTCTGTCACCAGGCCAGGGGGCAAGTCTGGCGCTAGCGAGATCATGTCCACAGTCGAAATATCGATCTCTATCAAAAACAAGAAAAAGTTATTCTTACGACTAGCCTTTCGACCAACCGAGATATCTCGACCCGTTTTCGATCGAAATAAATATAAATCGAGATTGTTTTCGACGGATTTAGGCGGTATTAAACCGATATCTCGACTGGGGAGATGATCTCGATAGCGCGAGAATCGGGGGCCGTGTATCTCATGAACCGTCGTCGTGATAGTTACAGTTGAAATTTTCACAGATGATCAATTTCTGTTGCCGCTATAACAACAAATACTAAAAACAGAATAAAATAAATATTTAAGGGGGCTCCCATACAACAGACATGATTTTTTTGCCGTTTTTATCGTCAATTATATTTTTCCTTTTCGGTCAGTCGAGGATCCGAAGGGGTTAAGAGTTGGTGTTACGCCTCCAGTGCATGAAATTGTGTGAGGGTTAATATAATATAGTCAAGTTTTGATTTGCTAGTGGTCTAAGTCTGTAGGTAGGGTTGGGTTGGTTGGTTTTGTGTAAATGAAAGAATATTTGTGTTGACATGTATTTAATGTTATTCATGTAACTACAGAACCTATTTCCAATGAATGCAGTCTTAGCATTAAAAATTAAAATCATAGTGTAACTTTAGTACCCTTAACATCCATCAATGTCTATGAATAACACCACATTCGTAGTTTTGTTTTAACTTTGGTGTACAGACAGCTACCAAAGTGTAAAAGAAATATGGTAAATATGATTTTTCTTTAAAACTCGATAGTAAAGCAAGCATATAAAAGTGGTGATATTCACGAGATTACGGACAAATCATTAACACTTAATACGTTCGTATCATGATGCTGTTATACCATAATATCCTTTCTCAGCTGTCAGTGCGTAAAATGCAATCATTACATTGGGACCGTAGAAGCGATATGATCTGAATCAACATCAAAATAGGAGTCGTGCTGATGATGAGGGTACAATACCTATGCCAGAGTGCAATGTTTCGTGTTTCCAAACTAAATTCCAAATTATTTATTCCAAACTAGTACAGTACTTGTAACAAATTGTGCATCGAAATACCTAATTAGTTTTAGTAGTAAATTTATTTCGTTAGCTGCTGAATGAGCGAGCGAAGCGGTAAATGATTCACTGTTTATACGGAAACATTCGATGTACAATATTCTTTCTTAAGTGCTGTACTTTGACCCCCTTACTAATAAATAGTTGCGCAGGGTGTACACGGGCGACGGAACGCCACCCGTCACAGGTTTATTGGTAAAGGCTTGAGTTATTTGCGATGAGTTTTCATGCTTATGTCACAGTCGATATGATTCTACATTCGTACATTTTTTGATCAATTTCAAATACTCTGTTCATTCCATTGTGGTTTGAAATTTCCTTAATATTTTCATTGCAGATATCAAAAATATGCAAAAAGCGAAGAAAATAGCTCGAGAAAGAACCAAAAGTAAAATTACGCTTCTCTAGGACGAAGGTTCAAAATCAAACGATTTATTTTGAATCAATGTTTTAGTGTGTGGCCAGAAGCAATGTATGTGTGCCTGTATGTAAATGTTTATGTTTATTTGAAAAACATGTCATATAGAGGTTCTCTGTACAGTAGTTTTTAACACAAAAATAGTTAAGCTATTACGACACCAAGGTCTAACACTATTACACAAAATATTTTCGAAAATATTTCTAGAGAAAAAGATATGCATCTATTTACCTGATAATATTGTTTATTTTTTTAGATTTTTAAGCTATATTTATCAATTAGAGAACTATTTCAAACTCTCCCGTTCTTTTTCACTAATAGGGATGTCTATGACATGAAAAACAATAGTGAGGCATTTATTTTCTCAGTTTAGGTACGCTACGACAAAAGTCACACTTATATACATTCTAACAATGCTAATAGTTGGAAATAATAATAGAACAATTCTTAAAATATATCCAATCTGGTGTTATTTCACAATTTAGAAGAAGTTTCTAGATATACAGCAGACCTTGTGCAGGCAAAAATGTAAATTAAAAGTTATGTTTTAAATTTCATATATATTTTTTAGGAAAATTTATAGAAAAACCGTTCTGTCATTTCTTTTCTAATCCAAATATAATTGACATTGCTGACTCTCTTACTGTTAACCTAGGTATTGCTAAAGCTATTTTCTTACATTTAAATATTAGTTTTTGGTTCTTAAATTATGAATTTTAGAATCAATATGGTCAAATAACTAGATGTATGTATCCAAACATATATTTGTTACAAGTGCGAAAATAGGTGCTTAAAATAATTGTTACAAAACTACCGAAAACATCATGCAAATTAGAAACATGCACACTCAAAGCATGGTACACTCAGCAGAAAAAGTCCTTTCTGAATAATAATGTTGTGACAAAATTATTTGTTCATGTGAGGCCAAAAAACTAGGACTTTACCGCATGACCGAACTTAAAATTTAAATGAAACTCAAATATTCTAACTTATAGCAACATTTCTTTATTTCTTGTACATTTCACAACTGTCATTTCATATGAATATAACAAAAAATCTTAATTCATTGTTGTTTAAAGAATGATCCAATAAAAATTTGCGCAATATCAATTTTCTTTCACACGAAAAATCAATCGCTTTTATCAATCGTTTGTGATAGTGCGCAAAAAAGGAAAAGTACACCAAGTTTAATGTCAATTTGTGACATTACCTAAAACAAACTCACATTCTAATAACACCTAATGTCAATTATACTAAACATCACTTAAAAAGGGATAAACCAGTACCATTATCAACTCTCGAGAGCCCATGACAAGAATATAGTTTACACGGTAATTTTTGTTGAAGAATTTTACATCAATTGGAGACTTTGAAAATGGCACTGTGACAAATCTAATCTATTCTAATTATTCAAATTATAAATGGGAATATTGCTTAACATATAAACTAAGCAGCTAGTCATAATAAGAATTAAATCGAAAAATGCATATAATATGCATGAACGAGGCGTGGCCTCAACGACACAAAAGAAAAAGTAAAAAAAAGGAAAAGAAAAAAATTGGAAATGTTTTATATGTGTTTGTAACATGAAAAATTATGTATCGTGTCTAAAAATTAAGACTAATAAACTAAATGTTAATGTCTTTCTATGCGTGATCTAGATCACATGTAATAATAAGGAATTATAGAAAAAAAATGTTGCCATTGCGTCCGAGACCGTTAAATCTATCCCGTGTTTGAAATGTCAAAAATATTTTGCCTTTGTATTTAGGTTATTTCTTGTCCATGCAATGGCAACCCCCTGGCCCGTTTCTTGTAGTGATGTGCCTGTGTGTATGTGTTGCCGTCGGTCTTGATATGTGTGAGTGTGTGTTCGCCGCCGTATCGCCGTTTAGCTAGAAGCAAACAGTAGAAAGTGAGTTGCATGTCTCTAAAACCTAGAAAAGTGGTTGTGGAGTAACTACAAAAGTGAACTTATTTCCAGGGGATAAACGGTTCAAGTTTAAATGCGTGCAGACTGCCGATCTACTCAAAGCGATAATCGGATTCATCATTGAACTCAAGTTTTTGGCTATTATTATCTAATGATAATATATATATATATATATACCCGAGGAATAACACTTTTGCAAGCTAGACCCTGAAACTACTGTGAAGAGAGTAAAATCACTATAAAAACCATAAAAGCAACAAAAAATGGCTACTTAAAAGTATAACTTTGAGCAAAATTTTGCAAAATATGCGGTGATTATAAATGTATGTCCATGATTTTGGTGTTGGAGATATTATTTGTCGTCATGATATGTCACTGGTAGTTTGCTACTTAGAAATGAAATATATCACACTAAAATTAAAATACAATTGACATACGACAGGACAATTATACACAGTCGGGTGCAACGGTGAATTTCAAAAATATGTGTGTACTCCCAAAGTCTTATCATACGTCTACTAGCATAGTACAAATAGGCAAGCTAAAAAGCTTCTTGCTTATTTAAAAAATATATAAAGCTATCAGTTGCACCCGACAGTGACTTATAAATATATATTTTATACACATATCTACAAGGACAATAAGATTTTAAAAATTGACATTTAGGTACAGGCCGTAAGGCTTAACTTATTTGACATTTAGGCAGATATGTCCACTCCATTTTATACAACAAATATTACATTTAATAAACATTTAAGTCCATTAAACTAGGCGATAAAATCTTCTTCCGTACACGTCGCATTACGTACGACATGTGAGAAATTGAATGTACAACATTTTTTACAACTATAGGTACCATAGCAAATAAAACTTTCAACAGCTCGTTATGTACACCAGATATCAATTTATAATTACATATAATGTAACTATTTAACAGACTTCATTATTCTAAAATTTTCTATAAACTTTGGCTTATTATTTGGCTTAGATAAGACAGAAAAATAAATTAAGTAAAATGCCACGGTAGTAGTTCCCAGATCGTTTCTTCCCAAGTTTATGAACAGATTTTTACTTACAATATTTATTTAAAGATACAAATAGTTCTCCGAAAATAAACTTACAAAGAAGTTAGAGGATGTCAAAAAGTAAAAAGTAGTTGTCTACTTTTTTGCTCCAATGTCAATAAATAACCAATTAAACCAATGTAACATTGAGTATGCTTTAATAAAATAATTAATCCTCACAAACAACAACCGTATACATAACATAACACAGCACATGTATAACCATTTTTTTAAAATAATTAATAAAAATTTAACACCAACAAGTAAAGACTTCATTAATTTCGAGCAAAAAAGGGGACATCATAATATCTATGGTCCCTACACGAAATTATCGTTTTAAAAATAGTTTTTCTTTTATAAAATCGATACAGCTGTCGAGAAGAGTAAAATTCTATAAACTTCAGTCGCAATTTACCACAATTTTGACCACTAGAAGGCTCTAGTCGCTTTAAAATCCATGATTCTACCAAAGCACTTTTGTCATCGACTATACGTCTTTGATTTATGACTTTATTGCTTCTCTCTGACATGTAGAACATTTTGCTGAGATATTAATATATTTGTTATAAATATAACTTTTAGATCTGTACCAAATACCGAGAGAAGACGGAAAATATAAACTTTAATATCGTTTAACTATCATAAAACATGAAATTAAAATCTCTGTACTAGAAAAATTGTGCGGAAAATTTAATACCATTTTTATTCTAAACTCATCTAATTATTTCTTTAATACATCACTAATATTAACTCCGATAACTACTTCTCAATTTAAAACTAGAACACAATAAAAAATACTACTGCACAGTATATTTTTTGTAATTGAACAAAAGCTCTACTGGTAACAAGATAAACTAACGGCTCTTAAAATTTAACAAAACAAAACTGGCATACAGACTTAGCATCAATAAAAAAATGTCTTTTAACATTTTTGGTCCTTCGTCGTCCGAATTTCGCGACACACCCATTTCTCATATTTCTCTATACAAGTTCCATCACTAGTCACTTTTTACAAGGCGGGTTTCCTATGCCTATCTCCTATATCGGGGCGCGCCTATGCCGGCGGAAATCGGATGTTTAGCCTCCTTCGAAAAATACTTCAAAGACCAAATAAATCGAACGAAAATTGTGACCCTTGATTTACAACAAATACGTCAGTAATTCTTTTACTTTGTAAATGTAGATCCAAGTGATCTGAAACGATTTTTATTTCATTCGACAACGTATTCGATGCATCGAACGCGGTTCAACTGTCTCACAGCGATCTTTTGACACTTGAGCGACGTCTACAGGGCGCTAGTTCTACGCAACTTAACGCAACCAATCTGTCATCAAAACCTTTCATTCCTCATTGGTCACCGAAGTTAGTACCACCTGTCACCGCGCGCCAAAAGCTCGTTGGAGAGCTGTGTAAAGAGCTGCCAATAGGCTTGTGGCCTGTCAAGTCAAAATAGATACTTTTTATGAACTATCAAAACGGAACTTTTGTTCCTGGGTTCTATGAAATAACAACAGAATGACGTCATGGAAAAGTGCCATCAAATGCTGTCTTTTTTGCACAAAATTGACTTTATAAAATATATCTGCTGGAAATATACAATTCTGAGAATGTCAAGCTATTTTGTACATAATGCTCCAACTTAAGACTTGTTCCTAGATTTATTGGATTACCTTGGCCACAAGCCTATTCTCTTTGAAATGACAGAATTCAGAACTACGACCGCCTTCTTTGAAATGCCATTCTATGCTCGGATGCAATTCCCAAATATGGCAATACTACAAAGCCACTAGCGAAACCCAGCGACACCCGTCATTTCATAGTTAAATTGGCAGATCTGTAGCAAAGATTTTTTTCCGTGATTCCTTCGGCGCCCAAACATCCGACCTCCTCGCCGCCAAGTGGCGCCCCCTGCACAACGTACACAAGTGGCGCCCCCTGCCCAACGTACACAAGCATGCTTACTAGTAGTCGTCGTCGATGCCTCCGTTCTCCCCCTTGCCCTTGCCGCCCCCCGGCTGCCCCTTGCCCTGCCCGATCTGTCGCGACGACGAGAAGCACAGCTTCATCACGAACGGGAATTTAGCGCCTGCGGGAGATTATTTAGTTATTAACAAATAGAGGCAGGAAATATAATCCTAAATACATTTTCATCACATCTATTCAAAAAGAGCTACTTTAGTCCCGGTAAACAGGGACTAAAGTATGTATTTAGGCCCTAGGGACTAAAAGTAACTTTATAATGTTGTTGCCAGTACAAATGAAAAAAAATGTTGTCACTATTGAGTGTCGTCGCAGAGATCGTCACAGAGATCGATTTTGAAAAACAGCCAATTAAAAAAAGTTTGTGCTCAAATGCGTACTCGACACAGATTAGATAATCCGATCGGCCGAATCGATTAACATCGATTGCTGAAAACAGAGAGAGATTGATATCGAAACACAGACCAAATCACACAGATCAAATCAGGTAAAAACTGTGTTCATTTCATGTGGAATTTAAGAGGAACAAAGTGGATTTCTGAAAATGCATTGAGCATATTTTGAGTGCATATTCAAGATTTAGCCAATACTAAACAAGCTATAACTGTGTGGAGGACATATCACAATTGTGTTATATATAATAAATATACAATTGTAATTCTAAACATGTATGGTATTTTATTGATTAAGTACTCCTTTTCTCATAGAGGGTGATGAATAGTAGAGTGTCCACCTCAGGAGTAAAAACTATATCTGGCCCGAGTGATGTACTTTGAAACCCTCGATCCCTCAGGATTCTACTTATGAATCCCTCGGTCGCTCTGGTTTCAAAAAACACTCTCGACCTAAAAATAGTTCTTTACTCCCTTGGTAAACAATCTACTATTACATCACAAAAACCCTCCGGCCGTTTTGCGAATTATGATTCTTTGTTCGAACCAGTTGCGGCACAAGAGTACAATCCATTTAATCTATATATATAAAAATGAATTGCTGTTCGTTAGTCTCACTAAAACTCGAGAACGGCTGAACGGATTTATCTTATATTAGTCTTGAAATGTTCGTGGAGGTCTAGGGAAGGTTTAAAAGGCGAGAAAAAGTCGAATAATTTCCGGGAAAACCCTAAAAACAGGCCTTTTCTATTTCCCATATAAACGTTTTCTAAAGTCAATCGTTTTCTAGAGTCAATTTTATTTTAACTTTATTGCTATTCAATAAAGTTCATATTAAATTGAGGCAGTACGAAGTCTGCCGGGTCAGCTAGTTAATAATAGATAATAAAGGATATTAGAGGATGATGAAATTAGTTCGGCGACCATCTTGTTGAAGTCCAACGCCGATAGCAAAATGGCGGTTCAAATTGAATGACATTGAACCGACGACAACCAATGTTAAAGGGAACTCAAATTACTTTATTTCTAAAAATACATGGAACACGTAATATTTTGCCTCTTTACGTTACACCACTGGGGGAGGAGACAGGAAGGAACCAAACAGCAAGATTTGGTGACATCACGGTTCTGAAGCGTCAAATTTATTTATCCGAGCTGCATAGTGAGGACGCTCAAATGCTTTTTAGTTTAAATTTTCAACTTTGAAAATCCTTCTAAGCATGTGTGTACATCTAACACAACCGCACCCGCTCACCACACCGCCCATACGTAGAGGACATTAGTGTTAGTGAGTTTCGGCCTTATTTATAAGTAGATTAATTAAGAGGTCGGTACTTTTGTTTTGCTACTATAGAACTGGCATGTACTACTATATACAAAAAGATCTTAAATAAAGTGAGATAAAAAAACCGTCAGCGCTTGAGGAGAGAACTGGCTTTATGATAAACTGACACTATAAAAATGACGTCATCATGAGCGCCTCAGACCGTACATTGAATTAATTAATGGTCTGTGGTTCGCGCGATCAAATCGAACCGCAACTAATAAACAATCTCTTTTACCAATTTCTTTACAGAATCGTGTACTTACCTGGGTGTTGAATGGTGGCGTGGTTGCACGCCATTATCGCCATCACCGACTGCGAAATGTTCGTGAACTCCATCAGACCTGATGACGACCTGGAAACAGCAACATTTGATGCACATATTAAAAGAAGCTTTACTACAAGACAATCAATACCTACCGGGCATTGGGAGTCCAAAGATTTGGACTGCTTCTCGAAATATTATTTTAAGAACTGTCAAAACGGTAATGTTGTTCATCTCGAAATACTATGTGGTTCATGAGATATAGCCCGCTGATAAACGGACAGACGGAGACCGAAGGCTTAGGTCCGCCACACACAGTCGGAATTCCGGAACAGAATTACCTACCACATACTAAGTTTTCCGTTCGAAAAAGTGTTTTCAAGTCACACCAGTCAAAAAAGTGTGAAATATTAAAAAAATATTATTATTTATTTACATATTTATTTTGGATAGGTAGTATGCGAGATTATTATCGCTAGAGTATCGGAGTACAAGTCACGACCTTGGACTTGACTTGAATCGGAGTACAAGTCCAAGACCTTGGAGTGAACTTGACTTGTATCGGAGTACAAGTCAAGACCTTGGAGTGAACTTGACTTGTATCGGAGTACAAGTCAAGACCTTGGAGTGAACTTGACTTGTATCGGAGTACAAGTCAAGACCTTGGAGTGAACTTGACTTGTATCGGAGTACAAGTCAAGACCTTGGAGTGAACTTGACTTGTATCGGAGTACAAGTCAAGACCTTGGAGTGAACTTGACTTGTATTGGAGTACAAGTCAAGACCTTGGAGTGAACTTGATTTGTATCGGAGTACAAGTCAAGACCTTGGAGTGAACTTGACTTGTATCGGAGTACAAGTCAAGACCTTGGAGTAAACTTGACAAAATATGAGTACAGTCAGTGGTAGTAAAGATCAACGCTCTCTATCGCCAAGCTATCGCGTTCCTACTATGATAATATGTCATGAGCGATGCATACTCACCGCTCGCTTTTGAGCGGGAACTTGGAGATGGTGTGCGGCGGCGCGACCCCGTAGTCCGTGAACACCTGCAGCAGCTGCTCGTCTGTGACATCCGGCGGGGTGTTGAAGAAGTGCAGCACCTACGGAGGAACATAAACATTTGAGCATATGGAGATGGTAAGTAATATTGTAATATGTCCACCTCTATTAAGACTACTTCACCCAAGTCCCATTGAGCGCTGGTTACTTTTGGTTAAGCTGATTCCCTCCCCAAATCCACCTGTTCTTCTTGCCAATGTTCTACCTTGGACGGCAGCTGTATCCTGTTCTAGTGTATGTAGCCTTTGAAGGATAATGTGGGATGATGTTCTACCTTGGACGGCGGCTGTACCCTGTTCTTGTGTATGTAGCCCTTGAAGGATAATGTAGAATGATGTTCTACCTTGGACGGCAGCTGTATCCAGTTCTTGTGTATTTAGTCCTTGAAGGACAATGTAGGATGATGTTCTACCTTGGACGGCGGCATGTAGGATGATGTTCTACCTTGGACGGCGGCTCTATCCTGTTCTTGTGTGTGTAGTCCTTGAAGGAAAATGTGGGATGATGTTCTACCTTGGACGGCGCCTGTATCCTGTTCTTGTGTATGTAGCCCTTGAAGAATAATGGAGAATGATGCTGTACCTTGGACGGCAGCTGTATCCTGTTCTTGTGTATGTAGTCCTTGAAGGATAATGGAGAATGATGCTGTACCTTGGATGGCGGCTGTATCCTGTTCTTGTGTATGTAGTCCTTGAAGGATAATGGAGAATGATGCTGTACCTTGGATGGCGGCTGTATCCTGTTCTTGTGTATGTAGTCCTTGAAGGATAATGGAGAATGATGCTGTACCTTGGACGGCGGCTGTATCCTGTTCTTGTGTATGCAGTCCTTGAAGGATAATGTAGGATGATGTTCTACCTTGGACGGCGGCTGTATCTGTTCTTGTGTATGTAGCCCTTGAAGGATAATGGAGAGTGATGCTGTACCTTGGACGGCGGCTGTATCTGTTCTTGTGTATGTAGCCCTCGAAGGATAATGGAGAGTGATGCTGTACCTTGGACGGCGGCTGTATCCTGTTCTTGTGTATGTAGTCCTTGAAGGATAATGTAGGATGATGTTCTACCTTGGACGGCGGCTGTATCTGTTCTTGTGTATGTAGCCCTTGAAGGATAATGGAGAGTGATGCTGTACCTTGGACGGCGGCTGTATCCTGTTCTTGTGTATGTAGCCCTTGAAGGATAATGGAGAGTGATGCTGTACCTTGGACGGCGGCTGTATCCTGTTCTTGTGTATGTAGCCCTTGAAGGATAATGGAGAGTGATGCTGTTCCTTGGACGGCGGCTGTATCTGTTCTTGTGTATGTAGCCCTTGAAGGATAATGGAGAGTGATGCTGTTCCTTGGACGGCGGCTGTATCCTGTTCTTGTGTATGTAGTCCTTGAAGGATAATGGAGAGTGATGCTGTACCTTGGACGGCGGCTGTATCCTGTTCTTGTGTATGTAGTCCTTGAAGGATAATGGAGAGTGATGCTGTACCTTGGACGGCGGCTGTATCCTGTTCTTGTGTATGTAGTCCTTGAAGGATAATGGAGAGTGATGCTGTTCCTTGGACGGCGGCTGTATCCTGTTCTTGTGTATGTAGCCCTCGAAGGATAATGGAGAGTGATGCTGTACCTTGGACGGCGGCTGTATCCTGTTCTTGTGTATGGAGGCGGGCGTCAGGAAGCGGTTGTTCTTATTCCCCACGTAGTCCTTGAAGGAGGGGCTCTTGTCGGGCAGCGGGTACGGGTTCATCACCTCCGACAGGTAAGCCTGCTTCGAGAACCTGCGGCAGGGAGCGAACGGGTTATTCACAAGCTCGTCTAGCTACCCACATCGAGATCAAGTTCAAAACCTATAAAAAGAAACGGCCAAGCCGAGTCAGACTCTCACGCAAAGGGTTCCGCACCATCATTGTACCAAAAGTGCAAAAAAATACGTTTCTTGTATGAAGACACCTTTATTTTTTCAATATTTTCGTATATGTTGGTGGAGCGGCAACAGATATACACATTCTGTGAAAATTTCAACTTTCTAGCTATTGTTCTGGATGGCCCTCTGACGGTCGGACGGACAGACAGACAGCGGAGGCTTAGTAATAGGTTTCCGTTTGGCATCCTTCGGGTACGGAACCCTAAAAAGATCAGGCGCCCAATTCTACAAACGATTCGCATGGCAATTGCGAGGGCGCAGAATGCCGGTTTATTCGTAGCAGGCGCGACACGTCTCGGCGCCACCGCCGAGCCAAGATGTAGCGCCATGCAATAACAATCGACATGCAATTCGTTTGTAGAATCCGGGACCAGGTTTGTCTCACGGCTAATATAAAGAAACTGTAATTTAAAATTTTCCGACGTTTCGTATCTCGGATGATACGCCCCTTGTCAGTGGAAATGGTCAGCTTGGCCAATAACAATGGAAAAGCAATAGTTTTAAATCGCCCACTCATGAAAGGTTAGCTGTTGGTACGTAGTACTATTAGCTCTTCTGTGCTGTAGGCCCCCCGGCTACTTCATCGCTACTTAGCCTTAAAATATACTCCTAAAATAAAGAGCTCTGTGTCAAATACTTTCACGCTCGCATGTGATGCGGGTTCGGATCGAACTGCCGGTAAACTTGTTTAGACTGTCGGATAAACTTGTTCAGACTGTCCGATAAACTTGTTCAGACTGTCGGATAAACTTGTTCAGACTGCCGCGTAAACTTGTCCAGACTCACGCGAGCGTCAGCGTGTAGTCTCCCACGGTGACGTTGTTCAGGTTCTGGACACATCTCTCCACCGACACTCCGTCTCCCATCTGCACCATCGCAGTACCCTCCTTGGTTTTCAGGAACTTTATCTGCAAACGCAAGGCGATATTGATTAATAATTGAAACAAAAGTAAACTTTAGAAAAAACCGTTTTCCACAAACCCTATTTGATTAGATTGAGTTTAATACAAACTGTAACCCCTTATCCCCCCCCCTGGGAATTAATTTTGTCAAATCCCATCTCAGTGCTATCCCACGCTACTAAGGAACCTCTGTACAAAGTTTCATGGCTCTAGGTCCACCGGTTTAGGCTATGCGTTGCCTGCCCGCCAGCCACGCATTGTATTTGTATCTAGTATTGAGCAGATCTGGTGGCCATATGTGGTCTTCATCAGCAGTTCCGCATCACAATATTATGCTTACCGTGTGCATTTGCACGAGTTATTATGAAAAACACAAAAATCACTATACATAGGTCTGCCTATAATATTTGAAGAGTTCCCTCGATTTCTCCAGGATCCCATCATCAGATCCTGACCTGGTGTCAATGGGACCAACGGGAAGGTAAACCCTTTCAAACAAAAAAATAATTTTCCATAGGGTTTGCTGGAAGAAATCTCTTGTAAGAGATAAGCCCGCCTTTGTGCATAGCCTTTCTATCATATCTTTTCAACATGTCTATTTTATGGATTATCTTCTCCACCTTTGCTCTACCTTTTCGCACATAAAGCATAGTTTGCAGTCTGCACACAAGTGAATAACCGTCCAAGTGCGAGTCGGACTCGCGCACGAAGGGTTCCGTACCATTATGTATAAAAAACCGAAAAAAAAAAAAAAACACGTTTGTTGTATGGGAGCCCCCCTTAATATTAATAAAATAACTAGCTATCACGGTTCATGAGATACAGCCTGGTGACAGACAGGCAGACAGACGGACAGCGAAGTCTCAGTAATAGGGTCCCTTTGGCACCCTTCGGGTACGTAACCCTAAAAGCTGCATCACCTAAGCTAAACTAAGTTAGCTTCGCTTTCGGTTTCGGTACTACCAAGAGATTTATATTTATTTTATCCTTACCCTAACAACGTTCCCGTACAGGCAGCACAGGTTGAAGAGGCGGTCCGCGTTGGCCGTGGTCGGGTCCAGGCCATAGACCATGATCACTGCTCCCTGCTGCGGGGGACCGCCCTGCGAATCAAGGGTCACGATTCACTGGTCGATAAGGTGATAAGTATCCCACTAATATGAAACCACTAAGTTATACTGCCTATTTTCAACTGTTTTGTGACTTTGTAAATATTTTTTTTTTTTTTTTTGTGTTATATATATGTTTATGTTGTTGGCTCGGTAATCGGTAACTCCTAGGTACACGCAAACGCAGTTGCGGGCATCAGCTAGTTATACTATACAAGTATACTTTATTAAACGTTGCTTCAGGGTAGGGTCCGACAGAAACTAGCCGTGAGTTGGCAGAGGTTGCCCCTATTTTATTGAATTCGAACCTTATATTCTATGGCTTTCAAACGCTTCGCCGCCATTTTGGAGATATAAAGGTAGTTTGACAATGAACCATGAACTATTTTTATTTACTTTTGTTTTATTTCAACTAATTGTGTGCAATAAAGAAATTATGAATAAAGAACCACTGATTACTCGAAATATATCACATTTCATCGATCAACTTCGGATATTCTTTAAATCTCCAGTAGCATGATTCTCGATATCCGATATACGATATCTATACCTATATCCTGGGGTTTTTATATGGGAATCTGTCAATTAGGTCTCGATATCCGTATACCGAAGGCGCGAGAATCGTGCCACAGCACTTCTACAACTAAATAAAGTAAATAAAAGGCGGTGCGGATACGTACATGCTCGAGTCCCACCTGCGACTGCGACATCGCGGGGTGGTGGAGGGGGGGCGCGAACCCCTCGCCGTACCCCTCCGGTGCGAAGCCGCGGTTGTCGCGCTGAAATAACAATTGTAAAGTTAATATTTGTAGGGTTCAGTACCCGAAGGGTGCCAAACGGGACCCTATTACTAAGGCTCCGCTGTCCGTCTCTGTCCGTCTGTCCGTCATCGGGTCCTACAGCGCGAACCGTAATAGCTAGAGAGCTGAAATGTTTTACAGAATGTGTATTTCTATTGCCGCAACAACAACAAAATTCAATACAATAGCGCCTGACATTTTTTAATAGCAAAAGGCGACTGACGACGATGGTGCGGAAGCCTTCGTGTGCGAGTCCGACTCGCACTTGAGCAATTTTTGTACTAAACATGAATCTCATTTGTGTCTGACTGAAGTAATATACTAGACAAATAAAACTCAGATAATTGCCTCCTCCTCTGCCAGGGTTAAAACAACAGGATTGGAACTAGGGAGTGCAATCTTGCAGCAAAATCATCAATCTCGGTATTTGCAAGATCTAAGAGGCCTAATCTTGCAAGATCTCGGTATTTTGCAAGATCTTGCATATTTAGGAAAACTCTCTAATAATTAAAAGTATCCTTTTGTAATTTGGTAATTATTGTGTTATATATGGTTGTTATTGTTCTAAGGGCAAAATAAGGAAAAAATATACAATCATACACAAATAAAGAATCCTTTATTAAAAAAAACTACAAATTATTCTGGAAAAAACTCCTAAGAAAACACAACATATCTAAAGTGTCATCTGCCAACTGGCTTCGGATGTTCCGTGCCAAATAACCAGCAGCAGAAAAGGCCCGTTCTGCCTCCACGCTAGTTGGCACCACACTGATGTTAAGCATTGAAAAGCTGACTGCAGGTGCTGGCCTTTTGTCCCGCCCGATTCTAATAGTTTCATTTCTTGTCGAATAAGATTATCAGTTAATGATCCAGTTGCACTTGCACCACGTGAAGGACGTTCTTGTGGGCGCGCTTTTAAAATCATTTCCAATTCTTCATCAAGAGAGAGTGTTTTTGCGGCTACTACAGATAGAGGCGTGTCATCATCATCCTCATCATCATCCTCATCATCATCCCCCTTTCACTCTAGCGCCGCCGCCGGGAAGAATCAGGCGAGCGGCATTCATAGTTTGCGCGCGTCCGCGCTCTCAAATGGTCGTAGAATGAGCTGCTGAGCAATCTTGCAAATCTTGCGAGATCGCGCACGATTTTGGGTGCAAGATTGATCTTGCACAATTCGTGCAAGATCTCGGTATAACGAGATCTCGGTATACCGAGATTGCACTCCCTAATTGGAACCCCTAGAGGATCACTTCGTTGTCCGTCTGTCCGTATGTCTGTTTGTCTGTCCGTCCTGTCAACACTATTGATGTACAAAACAAGTAAATAATACAACCTAAATAATTGAAACAAAAAGTAAACTTTAGAAAAAACCGACTTCCACAAACCCTATTTGATTAGATTGAGTTTAATACAAACTGTAATCCCTTATCCCCCCCCCTTGGGGAATTAATTTTGTCAAATCCCACATCAGTGCTACCCCACTCTACTAAGGAACCCCTGTACAAAGTTTCATGGCTCTAGGTCCACCGGTTTACGCTATGCGTTGCCTGCCCGTCAGCCACGCATTGTATTTGTACCTAGTATTGAGCAGATCTGGTGGCCATATGTGGTCTTCATCAGCAGTTCCGCATCACAATATTATGCTTACCATGTGCATTTGCACGAGTTATTATGAAAAACACAAAAATCACTATAGGTCTGCCTATAATATTTGAAGAGTTCCCTCGATTTCTCCAGGATCCCATCATCAGATCCTGACCTGGTGTCAATGGGACCAATGGGAAGGTAAACCCTTTCAAACAAAAAAATAATTTTCCAAATCTGTCCACCCGTTTAGGCGCTATCGGGGAACATGATCACTTAAGCCACGGAACGGGAAAAAAAAAAAAAAAACAAACATCCGGACGAATTGTAAACCTCCTCCTTTGGGAAGTCGGTTAAAAATAGATAAATACTCTTATAAATAAAGTAATACATAGTATAAATAAGAACTACTTAGCATGCATACATACACATACATAGATACATAAATATTATAATAATAATACATATTAAGAAAGAGAAAGGAAATGTTTTTTTATTCTTTTCTTAAAAGTATAAATAGTAAGACTGTCCCTTATAGCCTTCTTTTATCTGGCTGCCTGTCTTCACAGTGGGAACGCACTTAAAATGATGAACTTTTACGACATGAAGCTGACATTTTCCACGAAGATCAGCACAGGAACATGATCACTCAAGCCACCAAATTACGCCATCACATCACACACTGTTGACGGCACTCCAATCTTAAACTTTACTGCGCCACAAGTTTAGGTGTAATGTAATGTAATAACGAGTAATTTTATTATATTAGGCTGCAATTAACGCCACAGAGGCGGCATCGGCATGTTCGCAGAGGCGGCATCGGCATGTTCACTGGGGCTCGAAAGATGACGAAGATGTTCCAATATCTTAATAAAACATATTTATGGAATGTCGAAGTTCATTCGAAATTAGCACAGACGCTTTCTAGTCAGTGTACTCAAGAGTCCGTCAGTGTACCTTCAGTGTACTCAAGAGTCCGTCAGTGTACCTTTAGCTAGCTGCGCTAACTATCCACGGATAAAAATTAAGAGAAAAACTGAAAGCTAAAACCCAGATGGCGCTTCGTTGACTGTACCTTGTTAACGTCAGTGTCGTATAGGGTTTCAATTTTTGTGCTTTTTAATACGATTAGAACCATAAAATATATTCTCTGATGACCGTGCGTGAGCTTGAAACTGAGATTCGAAGGAGAAATGCGGCAGTAGCTGGAAAAAAGCTCTTCTGGTAGAAAGGTAAACATGCAAAGAATTCATGTCATGTTTCGCGAGCGGTTTATAATAGATGATGAAAAAAATTATGAAAATGATTACCCTACTTTTACATTTGAAAGCACTGAATTGAGGTTGGAAAGTTTAAAAACTTTGTTTACAAAAAACCCGAAAAGTTCCCGTGTCATACTCAGGTACAATCGCGAATGCGCCACCTAGCGTGAGAAATTGACAGTTTTTCACCCAATTCTATTATGTGGCTAGAATTAAGTGAAACTAAGGGTCTTACAAACGTCGCTAAGTCGTATTCTGCTATCTGAAAGATGTCAATTGTGCACGTCGTTCTTAAAATAGCGTCACGCCTTTTTCCTATACAGGGTAGCAGAGGCACAACTATGCCCACTTTTAGCCAGTGATTCTATACTCCATTTTGCGTAAAAGAGGTTAGCCATCACCGAAG
Organism: Argyresthia albistria; assembly: GCA_963457715.1. Lineage (NCBI taxonomy): Eukaryota > Metazoa > Arthropoda > Insecta > Lepidoptera > Argyresthiidae > Argyresthia > Argyresthia albistria. The sequence goes on along the minus strand of OY735277.1, from coordinate 2,825,117 downwards.
CTACACCGCACTTGTCTTGTCATTTTCATTTTACACACCGGTCTGGATTCGATCCTGGGCTTGTGCTCTTTATTAATCTGTGGCTTGTGGAGAGCTACAAACACAAAAATTACGTCCTTTTTGTAGTACTAGTTTTTAAATTATCCCGAGTACGCCCCCTTATAATTATGCTACTCTGTGCTGGATTGCTAGATTGTGCGGTGATTGCGGATTGTATTACCGGATGGTGGGGGGGCGGGGGCCCGTGCCGGTCCTTCATCATGCCGGGCGGGGGGGGAGGGCCGCCGCTGCCGAACTCCATGTCTGGAAGGCGGAAAAATACATGCTGTTTAGGGTATTCAGGGTTCTGGCTCGACGGTTCAAGAGTTCAACATTCTGGGTTGGACGGAAGATGGTTAGGCAACTTGTTGGCTAAATCTGATTAATAGACAGCTGGGTTATGATATGGAATACTCCCAGAATCTTGGTCAGCTAGATACATAAGTAAAAACCAATTAATGCATCTTTGAAGGAAGCTCCGTCGCCAAGTGTAAAATAATTACTATTGGTAAAACATTACGTACTAAATTTTCTAGCGCACTCATCATTCTGCTCTCGGGTGTAGAACAGGAATAGGAACTACAGTCTATTCGTGATAAGAAAGCAGTGAAATAAAAATTTTAATCTGATAGCACACACTCACAGGACAGGACACAAACTATGCGTTCGAAAGTTTGCCTTCAACTGGTCACTGTGAACTTGGCTTGATAATTGGAAACGATTTGATTGGTTACGGGGCGTGGCTAGGCCGCCGGACAGTGATGATTTTCCTGCATTCTTATCACGAATAGACTATATAGTACAATTCTTCAACTCCATAATAACATATATAACAGAAAGACACCTACCTACATTAAACATTCGGACAGGATACATAGGTACATGCAACAGAGTGATATAATCGAACCAACCAGACGTGTCAATCGAAAACTGAAAGGGATTGGATTTAGAAAGCAGTTTCTAAGAATGCAAAATAAGTACTTTATTTTATTTGACTGTGAATCTCGATGATCTCGAGAGGACACGACTTGATGGTCATAGTTTACTCCTACCAGAGGGTTACGGTTTACTTCTAAAGGGAAATGAAAGTCTGTAGAGTATAACATTGTATTTATTGTAATTGTAATAATACAAAATTTGTTGTGTACGTGACAATGTTCGGTATCCTTGTAAGTGTATGTACATTACATTGATCTTATATACTTAATATAATTGAACATAAATTATGTATTTTCTATCTTGTAAACGGTACGTAGAGCTGCGTAAAGCCTAGCTTAGAGTATTATGAAATTTCGTTATAACTGGCTTAAGTACTGCCATGTACAAAGCAGACAGGATTTGAAAATCTCTGTTATAAAGCAAATATAATTATACGACTATATTAATTTTACACAATACGTTTAATATAATGAAAGTTACTTGAAAATATCGTCAAGGGAAATGTTCTTCAATTTAAAAACCTGTGAATTTTAAGTATTACTAATGTGGTTCAAGTAATCCTGTTGTTAAAATGCTTATACATAATATGCGAAGTGTATCTTGGTAGTAACAAACTTGTTAATTTATTTAAAGGATCACAACATCTATAGATATTAGTCACTAGACATACATTTAAACACAAACACATTAAATATACTAATAGTAGACACCGCTATTATATACGTAGTTGCAAACGTTTCTATGAGTATGGAAACAGCACAGCCAACCAATTAAAGGTGGCTCAGTGTATGTCTCAAATGTAAGCTTTTGTAATTAATTCAGAACGGTGCTAGGATAATGCATACCTTAGGGTTGTATCAAATCTTAGTAGAGCAGGCATGCATGGGTTAACCGCAAACTCAAATAACAATATTTTGACCTTGGTGTTATTATATCGCCTAGATAGATGACATGACACACAGTGCATTCCCGAGCCAAACGATCTTCAGAGGTTTTCAGAAAAGTATTTGGAGCAAGTTTCATCCCATTTCCCATCATACAAACCGTTTTGCGAGTGCTCGCATGATTGCTGACTGTGTTGGTGGCATGTGTCTTCGGTGCAGGGTTTGGTCTGGTGCTGGGGGATCGTCGCTGGATCTGCCGAACATTATCCAATTCATCCATTACATCGGGTCTCGCTGATTAAGTGTTGTGTCTCGCTTGATTCTGTGTTCTTCCGATGACTGGCTAATTGTGTGGTGTTGTTTGTAGTTTCTTCGTAGCGCTGATGTGTGGCTTTAGTGTTTATCTATCTGTAGTTAAACTTGGAGTTACAGGATTCAGTATCGGCGTATATGGCTTTCCTTTTATAAATTCGATAGCACTCCATATTGTTACTGACATACCGGAATCGTAAACAGAGTATAATTCAATTATAAAAAAAAACTAAAACTCTAATGCATTTTAGCAGCACGTATTTAAATTTTATCTTTCCAACAAACAGCCGGAGGCAACATGTGCAACTGACGACGACGCCCGCTCACCAGAACGTATTAGCTTACTGCATCGCTCCAATTAGCATTTCAACAATAACATGCAGAGCAAAATACCAAATTATTTTAGATTTTTTGCAGTGAGTAATGTTAAAGTAATCCCATCAATCAAACCACAGCTAAGCTGGAAAGGCCAGGGCTAATTGTTTAAAAGCATAGAGCACTACCTATTTAATTGATTAAAGTAATTATGTACTTTGATGAAACCTTCGCTTGCTGGAAATGTACGTCGTTGCATTGACAATAGTTGCGATTTTCGTACTCCTAAATGTTTATCAATCCACTCATCCATGAATATTTGATTCTATTGGTATTTGCATCCGATGGAAAAAAAACACAATAGACACGAAGAAATATTATATTGTTATAATATTGGTGCTTGTTATAATATAACATCGGTGCTTGTCACAGTAATTTCTATTCTCTCCCAGCCTTTATGCACATACCCGGTGCTAATTATTATTGTGTTGTACGTGATAACGTTCGCACAACTGTGATAAATCCACTAAAAACAAAACAGTTGCGACGCCCGCCGTGAAAACAAACAGCCATAATTAAAACGTGACTGCAAAGAGGGAAAATAAAAAAAATAACGGAGCCCCGTTGGTAAAAATTAAAAGCTAGACCCAGGTGCAAACGTAAAATGATACAACTGTGTGTGCGATGAAAACCCCTTTTTTCTGCCTCTTTTGTACATTTTATGTATCTAAAGCTTGCAGTCTGGATGGTTGGAAAATAGGCTTTCGTTTGTAGGAAAATAATGCTTACGTCTTTCGAATTAGTTTAGTTGGAGTTGACATGTTTCGGACGTTTGGCACAGGTGTACTAGTTCTGGAATGACTTATTTAGGTCGGAGATAGTTACAATATAAAAGCCGTCACGATTATAACAGATATACTTTGTGTTTGTTATGTCAAGCCTAATCATCAACACCTGGATGACCTACTTTGCCAGAAGACAAAAGAGTACATAGTATTTATACCTGTATATTCATTGAATGGTTGAAAATGATAGCTGGCACTTAAGTCAAGTAATATTTTAACAACCTAACAATATTGAAAATAAATCTTTTATAGACAATATTGAAAATAAGTCTTTCCATGGACAAAATTAAAAAGAAATCGTCTGTGTTTCATTTCCACATCAGAATTACGCGCTCAATCTTTTATGCATGAAACTGTAGCGAATCGTGAGAGCGCAGAATTTATAGATTTAATCCGGTCGCTATTAAAATGCATAATTTAGTGGCTTTTTTTCACCCCCGGCCCCGGGGTGATTTAAGACAGATAATTCTCTTAAGGCCTTGCTTAACCTGCGTTGTAAAGGCATACGTCTTGTCGTGGACGTGTTAATATTTCAGAATACCGACGAGGAAATTCCTGCTTGCTTAATAGCTAGGAACGTTTAATTAATGATCCGTTTATGGCACTTGTTTTAGGGGTTCTTAGTTTCATTTTAACAACGTCGGAAATTTTGCTTCATATTTTAAACGCTCTGTAACATATATTTTTTATACTTAACTAAACTTATATTGGTTTATTATGAACCACATTTCATGCATTAGAATAGAATAGAAAGCACATTTATTCAACTGTCACAATACACAAGACAGCAAAAACATAATAAGTAATAAGAAACAAGTGGGAAATAAAATATACGCATGAAGACAGAAGTTGCATTAGCAGAATAGGAATGGGCAGAACGAATGCCACGTAGTGTGCATTGTATTGCAACAGCGAAACGTCATTATTATATTGTTTAAAAAAAATACATATCCGTACACCAAATTGTTTTTAACTGCTTTAAAATAAAGTTTTAAACTAACCTAAAACTATTAAATACTAAGTCTTATTTCAAGAGGCTCGAATTCAATCCTGAGCTATCCATCAACTTACTTAACCAATTAAACAACTCTACGACATTTTCGAGACAAACCTAGTTTTCCAAATCCGGTTCCACCAATTGAAATTCCGAACAAACTTTGCTTGCAGACAAATTCAGAACATCTAAAACAGTTTTAGTCTAAAACTAGAAACTGAATGGACTAGAACATGGGGCATTGCCGAATTGATCTCCTCGTCTATTTCTTCGTATATTTTTGTTACTGACCTCTCTCAGATCGAAGCATGTGGACGGTGGACCCCGTGTTTTAAGCAAATTGGGATTGTTACGCCTTGGTGTTCTGTTTATTTCGATAGTTAGTGATAACAAACAAGATAATTGAAGATAGCGAAAGAGTAAAAATTCTTGCGAAAACGGCCGGAGTGTGCGGTTCACACGGATTGAGTAGGCAAACAAAAATAAAGTAAAGTAGCGTTTATTTGCTTGAATATAGGTGTACATCAGATAATGTTCTTATTATTATTAGCTAGGTATGGTCATTAATTTTTACATTTGCAGCGTTCTTCATTTTAGATTAATCGAAGCCTAATTTGACTCTGCAAAGTGATTAACTAAACTAGAATAGATTAGCAACTCTCGCATAAAGATATAGCTCTAAGATTAAATAATTTTATAATTAATTGTCAATTTGAACCATTTTAAAACTGCATCGCTTATTTGCATATTTTTTATTCACCTAACAACAAGTCTCGCCTGCGTTTGGTATTTGCATATTTTTTATTCACCTAACAACAAGTCTCGCCTGCGTTTGGTATTTGCATATTTTTTATTCACCTAACAACAAGTCTCGCCTGCGTTTGGTTTTCTCCAGAACTTTCGAGTGACATTATAGCGACCGGGCAAATAGTATTTTTTTTATTCCATTACGCTCGCAGCTAAAATGACCATTTTCTGAGAAACAGAAATTGTCTGAAATTTCCGGTTCTAAAAGTAGTGAAACAAAGCAACTGCACTGTGACTGTGAGACTATCCTAGGGCTGCCCACTGCCAGGAGAAATAAAAATATAGTCTACTCTACTCGTTAGGTACCATTACGGCATTCATATAGTTTCATTTAATTATAATTATTATAAATTATTTATTTATTTCCATCTTAATATTTGACATGTAACTATAATTAATTTGAATCTTATTATTTGTTTGTTTGTTTGTTTGTTTGTTTTTATTATTATTATTTTAATATTTGTAACTATTTTTAACTTTTGTCATTTTTATATTGGACACTTGTCTGGAAAATAAACAGTTTAATTTAATTTAATTTACTGTGACTTTATCTTTATCTAGCGGTAACGGAGTGGCTACCCAGAACACAAGTAGGCACACCACCAGCCAGATGGACGGATGACATCACCGCCATAGTCGGCAGGCAGTGGATGCGGGAGGCACAGGACCGGAGCGGATGGCGTGGTAGAGAAGAGGCCTATACCTATACCCAGCAGTGGGTAGGTGTGGGCTGATTGATTGACTTTATCTTTATACGTTAGTGCACAAAACAATACATTATAGAATGAAAAATATATTTAAAGGCGAGCTTATCGTACAATATGTAGTATTGTAACAGTTTATTATTGTAAATCGCCTATTGTTTTTCCGTCTTTCACCCATTTCGTTCGTGGTTTTTATGCCAGTTGCATTGCTCATTTTCACAAATGTTCGTAAACTTTCAATACAACACTATTAAATCATCCCCAGTTTGCTTACGAAAGGTAAAACCCATTAAATAAATATATAATCAGCTTGTTAAACTGAAGCAACACGTTGCACTAGCAACCCAATTGCCCACGTCCGAAGGACATACTTGGAGCAAGCAGCACTTCACGTCCTCCGCGGGTAGTCCTAACGAGAAACAATTCATCACTAACATGTCCCAGATTTCGAAGGAGAACCTGTCCAAATATAGCGAAATCTACGTGACATATGTAGGCTTAAAAACCCTAAGCTGTTAGACATTGGGAACACCTTCATTCATATAGCTTCTAATCTAGCCTTTCTTCTAACCTTGGTTGGACAGTCTTGTCAACCCAAGTGCCTTATTCTTATTTTATTGTAAATGTTTAATTTTGTACCCATGTACTTGTGCCGTGCTATATGGATCCGTGTGGTCCGAAATAAACTATTTGAACTTTCAATTTGTTAGACTGCGATTAATTAAGAAAATAAAAATCCTCCACACATTCCCTCGCAGCCCTAGCGCAGTGTTTGCACAAAAGTGCTCCGGAAATATAACCAGACGAGCATGTTCCAGTTATATTGAAACAAAACCTGTCCCGGGTCCATACAGCGGATCTGCTGCAAATTGTGATTGCTCTACACCTGCACGCCTGCACGGGAAAGAGGAAGTAAATGTACGCAATCTCGCAGCTGGCGTTTGACTGGTTAGTAAAGATTGTTACTGGCAGAATGTTCGTTTAGTATGGTAAGTAAATTTAGCCCAACCGAGGGGCACAGGCTTTTAACCGGATACGAGTAAAGTTATTCCACCACGCTGGTCAGTGTGGGTTGGTGGAAGGATTTGACGATTACTACATACAGGTTGGCAAGAAAGTCTAGAAATTAAATGATGGCAACATAAGTGACATATTAGAGCACTATTGCGTGTTTTGATAGACAATCCAAATATGACATTAAAGAAAACACGCAGTAGTCTGTGAATTGCCATCATTTAATTTCTAGACTTTCTTGCCAACCTGTACGTTACTACTTTAGTATGGCAGCAGTTGTATGAAAATACCGTTGAAGTCAAACTGATTTTGATGCATTCGTTTTGAGTACTTTTCATATCTTGGAATTAATTTTGGGGACAAATTTTTCATAATGACTTCCCATAATAACACGAAACGTCTATTTTTCGAAACGTCTATTTCACAAAGCATTAATTTCTCGATACATCCACTTCTTCAAAAGATAACTTCTCTATATAAAAAGTTAAGTCAGTTTCGGGTGTAGTATAGTGCGCACAGATTAGGATGTCCCACTCACTGTATGGCTGCGGTCGCCCTCCCGTGTACTGCGGGGACTGAAGCAGGGGTGCGCTGCGCTGGACCGGCTGTATGTCCTCGTTCACTGCAGAAAAAAAAAACAAAGTCAAAATCGAACAAAGATGGCGTCACGCCGCCTTTTCTTATACGGGGTGGAAGCACAGTCATGCCTACGATAGCCAAGTATTAAATATAAATAGTCTTTTTGCGTTCCAAAAACACCGTCTAAGATTATTTTCATTAACATTGTTATTGTCACCCAAAAATCACATCACCAAGAAGAATGTTCTGCTGAAGAACTGGTTACCAAAGTCTGGTTACGAAAATTGACGAAGGGGAGATGTAAAATGGACTCAAGAATTTCGTTATCGATACCGAAAAAAATTCAAGTTAAACAATGTAACAAAAAAGCGACAATGATAATAGCGTTTCAAATGCGATCTTACTGCTATGAATAAAGTAACGTTAAATCTAGGAGTTTCACGTGAAACACCAAATTTAGATACAGCGAAAATAAAAAAATACATTTACGAAAACTATCGACATGTCGAGATATTATCGATAAAAATATAAATCAATAAAACTTATTCCGTATGCAACACATGAAACTCCCACATTGAAAAACCTTTGACAGTGTACTGTCAAAATCGCTGTCACACTCACCGTGACTGACTCAGGCTGTCACTCTCTTGCCAGTGATGCTAAAGTCTTGGCCACCCGTTGGCTTTTCCCTGCACATATAAAAAGACAAACACACTCTTTATAAATTTCCTCTTTTCTCTTCTCTGATGTCTATTCTCATTTCTTTATTACCACGCTTCAGGTGCATGCCAATCGTCAGAAGAACACGAGAGAACCAAGCTACCATAATAAAAAATAAATACAGAAAAAAATACATAAACGAAACAAAACAATACTGCTTTTAATTGTAGGTCATCGTGTTATGTGGTTCTTTCTCGGTAAAAAATAATAAGGTTTGTGATTTATATTCTGAGATTTGATATCGTCGTGTTGCTGTGTTGGTCTGTCTGACTGTGCATTCTGCCATTGCTGTGGTTTCCTTCTTGGATTATCCGAATAATGATAATGTCTTCTGGTTTCGGATCTTTAGAGTGTGGTTGTCTTTGAGCTATATGTGCATGGAAATTTCATTAATAGAAATAATAATAAATACACTGCTAATTTAACTACTAATGTAATGTTATAAGCTGTTTGCTGGTGAATGAATAATTACTACATCATGTTATGTCGGCTCAGTCGTACGATATTTGTATCGATACTTTTTATCGAACATCGTGCAGCCGAGCTCATGAAGCATGTTCGCATAAAATTGTATTTTAAAGTCTTCACTTACAACTTTACTCACATATCGGAGTAAATAAGTATTAACAACGAATATCCTAATCGTGATATTTTAATTATCGATAAATCGACACAAATATCGGCGAATTTCAAAATCCACCGACGACGGCAGCCAAACTCCTCTGTTGAGAAGAAGTAAGTGAAAACTCCAAAAAGTCCCTGGAAAAGAGTACAAAAGCAGTGAGATAAAAATATGTAAAATAACAGTGTTGTATCATTGCCCTGCATGATTGAGTCTGTAGGAATATTCGTAAGTATAATGATAGAATAGTGTTTCAAAATAAGTGAACAAATTGTCAAGAAGTTTGTAACTTCCCGTTTTGTATGACTGGTGATAGTTTTCTGAACTTAAAGGAATTTTCATGCAAATGAATAATAAAGCAAGTAAGAAAATGTACAGGCATAATGAAAACTCCTAAGAAGTCCTAACTGTCTCTCAAGCTTGCTTGTGGTCAATTTTATGTAAATAGTTTATCACGTTGTTCTGCTGTTTCTAAAGTTTGACGTTAGTATTTCTTTCTTACTGTTTTCCACTCAAGTCAATTTAAAAAGTAACATATACATTTTTTACCAGAATTTAAACGGACAAAAAAATAATCTAACCTAACCAAAATAGTGTTTGTTTTTTATTCGCCATGTAAAAATATAACGATAATCTACACATCTCTTGTAAGAGATAATCTCGCTTTAATCCGTATGTCTGTTGTGTGGTACAATAAAGAAATTACGTATATTCGCCAAAAATTCCAAGTTTCTATGGTCACGTGCTTAATATCCTGCATCGGCAAGGGCAACCTTTTCCCTAGTCCCATGAGTACACGGGCCCTTCGTCAATGGATAATAAGGGTCTATGATAATTTTGATCCATCGAGCCGCCTCGGGTTTTTCAAAGATGCGACGACGCAAGAAATACAAGTTCGATCAAAAGAAACTAAATCGTCGTGTCACCGGAATCACATTACGCTGTGTCAGAGAAAATTGTGTTTAGCCAAAGCAACAAGTGAATTTAGGCAATAGGTCTTAAATATTCGTTTTAATTCATCATTTCCATTAAACTGACGAATTCATATGATCTGGTTAATAAGATCTATTTCTAACCATGTATCTGCATGCGTATTTTTTTCCGTTTTACAACTAGACAGAAGGCAAGGAGCTTCCCAACTAGAGACCTACCAAAACTCCACCCCAAAACAACTTTGACGGATGTCAGTCAGTGGCCTTATCAACCCGAGCAGCTTAAGCTATTTTTTATTAACAAAGCAAATTTTCCGCTGAAAAACAGCTGTTGTAAGCTAATAAAAACAAGGAAATAAGCACCTAACATCGTTCACTGTCACTTAGAATCTCGTAAATACGAATTAAATTCCTTCTAGTCGCGCGGGGGATGAGGGGTAAAGGGGGATCACAAGAACCCCTTTTTAAGGTTCCGACGAATACGTGATGTCATCTGTTGCATTGTCTTGTCATCTGACATCACGACTTTTATTTATACTCGTGCAACGATCTTTTGGCGTGCGAGTGACGTTTAGAGGGGGGCGTCACTTCTACGCAACCTCATGCAATGATCCTGTCAAAAATCGTCAGTTTCACCTGTCAAAAGATCGTTGGACAGGTATACATAACATACATAATAATAATGTATGGTCATCTGCTTGTTGACAACTTGTTGTTTTCACATCAGCTATATTAGATTTTATAGATGGGAAAACTTCGAAATTAAATGTGTACAGGCGCGATTATCTCAAAAAAATTAGATCATAAACTATTTTTTTCCGTAAATTATCAAATAAACATCATTTCATTTTCATATCGAAAGGAACCCGCCATCCACAACACTCCGTCCACTTTGCCATTCCATCATTTGATGTCTCAGACAAAAGTGGAAATATCGCGAAACACAAGATGACACCATATCGAGATAAGCTACACCACTGTGGTACAATTTAGGTCCCTATGACGTACGGAGTAAGAAGTGTTTAAAAGGTGGTGCTTAGCTGGTGCGGGACAACTGCTTGTACGTATAGTGTAGAATTTGCATACATCAGAGGGATGTTTGAGGTGACATATTGCCTTTGGCGGTATTCGCACTTTTGAGGAGGGATTTCTGCCTTACAACAATGGTATTATTATTTGGATATCGCAATGCAGAATCAAACACAATACCAGCGATACATTAAAATGTAAGGATGCGGACACATAACCAGCGATATACTTAAATGTAGGGATGTGGCTTCTCAAAGTAAACGTTTTACTATTTTGGTACCAGTAAGCATGTATGAAGAGACTCATGCATATTAAGGAAGAGAAATGTTTGTCAGGATCGTAGGTATTGGAGGTATATAATCTCTGTCTGCCCCACTTCCGGAAAAAGGCGTGAGCATATAAATGTCATTTTATATAAGCAGCATCTGTCGCCACAAATAGAGCCAAAAAGTAGAGGGACATTTTCAAGCATCTTGTGCTCAGTCCAATAGGCTTGTGACCTGTCAAGTCACAATAGATACTTTTTATGAACTGTCTAAACGGAACTTTTGTTCCTGAGTTCTTTGAAATAACAACAGAATGACGTCATGTAAAAGTGCCATCAGATGCTGTCTTTATTTGCACAAAATTTACTTTATAAAATATATCTGCTGAAAATATACAATTCTGAGAATGTCAAGCCATTTTGTACATAATGCTTCAACTTAAGACTTGTTCCTAGATTTATTGGATTACCTTGGCCACAAGTCTATTCTGTGTACATAACCCATATTATTGTTAATCTGACTACCGTTTAATTAACTGCATTGTTAATTACAACTGAGGCATGGAAATATGGGTTAATTCTAAATGAAGAACGCATAATTTAAATATGAGATCAAAGCGCCAACTTTTTCCGCCCACACAGTGGCTTTACCGGTATCAGGGAGCACTGATCCAGTGGAGAGCGCATAGATACATTTTCCTTTGAAACACAACTCACCAATTTACGGGCGGCGGGGGACGAGGTAAGAGAGCTGTGATTGGTCAGCCGCTGCGAAACTGTCTGGCGGCCCGTCATCGTACATAGGTTGCGCATGCGAACGTTTCTTGAATACAACAAACGTTTGGCGAGCCGCATTCCCCGATATATAGTCTTTGACCGGTACCTACCCTTTCGAACGAATAAAAAAACCTTAGCGTCGCGCACCCGCAAAACAGGGTGGCAATGGCAGGATCGAGATATAAAGCTTTTCTGTTTATATTTTCCATATCCCTTTGAATGTCTGTATATGTATGTGTGACCGTATGCTAGTGTGGGGCCAGAAGGAAGCAATGTATGTGCATGTATTTAAATGTTATGTTATGTAATGTATCTATTGCTTTATGGAATATTTGTTTCCCTTGAGTGGTTAGGTTAGGTTAGATTGGGGGTGCCCGGCCTATAATATACCAATCTCCTTTTAAAAAATCCCGATTGAACCTACCCACTGAAAATGTTTAGCTAACACGACAACATTTTAGTATAGTTAGCTATTATGATAATTATTTATAGTTAATGATAACTTTCAATGGCCCGAATCGGGAACGAATATATGAATAATTTAAACAGATTGCGTTGGGAGATCGGTCGGGAATAACCCCACCGAAGGCCTGTCGGGCACAGAAAGAAAATGATTTCATTATAAAAACATAGCGAAAGGCTCGAGCCTCATTAAAAGTTATAATGAAACAACAACATCAGAGTGACGAGGAGGTTAAATTGAGACAGTTTTGCGAAAGGGAAAGCAAGGGAGTGAGAAGGTTATTCAAAGTTGCTGTTATTATATCATAGTTTAGTTAGGTTTAGTTTAGGAGTTACGACGCCTTCTGTTAACTAAGTAGCCATCGGTTAAATATCGTGATTTTTATTACAGCATTTAAATAACACCACCTATTTTTTTTTAACTGGTTCGCCGACACATCTTATATAAAATAGTTCGCCATTGTTCGGTCGTTCGTGCGGTGTGCTTCTGCGAGTGAAAGGGTTAACGTGAGGAAAAAATCGATTATACTTTATTCATACCCATATTTTCATTGTTAGGAAATTCTTTCGAACTATTTTTTATAAGGCCATTAATCTTCTGCATTTTCATAGCCTCTGTAGTTCACAATGCTGCATTATGTACTTCTGCCACCCCATCTGGGAATACTGAATACATTTTTACACACCTACACACACGCCTATTGAAGTTTCAATAAACTCGCTGCACGCCTATTGGAATAGCAAAACAGCAATATCACCCAGAAAGCTAGTATAGTTCGCGCCAAGATTCTTTTCCTCTGAGCGAGCTGGGCCTGGATACCGGTAGCGCAATGACCTCTCTTTGACATTGTCGATACGACCACGCTCAACTTTAGGTAAGATACTCCGAAAGTTAGATAAAGCTAAAGCTAAGCGTTGTCGTCGTGCCATTGTCACTGAACGGTCACTGTGCTTACATAATTGGACCCCTGTCACCTCTCTCTTACCCTAACGGCCATTTGCAATAACCTCCTCAATCTGCAGATTGATTGAGTCTTTGACATAATTACCATTAGCCCAACTGTCAAATCTAAATCTAGTAATACGAAAATCATGGCTATACCCTATCCAATATAACAGCAAACCTGACTTAAGTCAATCTTTGCCTGTTATTGCGGGGATATTGCTGATAAAAATCGATTAATCAAAATAATCGATACACCCTTTAAACATTTGTGAATCAGAAAGTTGTCTAAAATTTTATTCTTGATTCTTCAGTTACCTTAAATATGGTTGAAAATGAAATAATAATAATACATTTAAGTGCCAATAGCAATCACAACTCTTCTGTTAGTTTAACTGAATAAACAATTTCGATTCTTTCCGATTGTTTTGGTAACATCCCTTCCCTAGTGTTTAAAAAGTGGTTTCTATGAAGTTTTAGGTTAGCTGTCAAGTTTGCTGTTATATTGGATAGGGTATAGATAGGACATTGAAAACGGACGTTAACCTACTCGAGAATGGGAACAGCCAGCCCAGAGACAAGCAAAGTTGGCGCGGATCGCACCGCCGTGCACAGAACATAACAATAGACTAAATTATGCCCAGTTTCCACTGAAGAAAATTGAAAAACCGTCTTTATGCAATAGCATCGGGCTATTTAGTTTACATATTCATGGACTCCGCCGCTACCGTACCACCGTACTTACTAGGGATGGTACGATAGCCGGTTTTGTTTCGTGAAACCGGTATCTTAGTTGGTATACATTGAGATGGGAAGGCTTTTCCAGAGTACAGTATTGAATGTGTATTTAACTTCGGTTAGGAATAACGTGTGAGAAGAATAAGTTTATACATATTTAATTTTAGAAGCTTTTCTAATGCTTAGACAGAAACTTAGGATCGTAGCAAGAGGAGGTATTTAGTACCTGCCTACCCCTCTTTCAGGAAAAAGGCGTGATCATAAGAATATAATTATGTATGTAGAAACTTACAAAAGAGGTGTATATTATATTACACTCGATTGAAAAAGGTATCATCATAAGCAACAACAGAAATAATAATACAACGTTGTAATATTTAAAAGATTTCTGCATCGTAACAGTAACTTGCACAAGGAAATATTGCAGTTTTTACTCGAGGAAATTAAGTTATGGACGGGACTCAAAGTCGATAACTTTGACAAAGAAAGTAATATGAAAATATCAAGAGAAATGGCGACGCTCTGTTATATCTTGTAAGGATATCAAATAATATCTAACATGCGCAGCTTACAATTCAAGATAGCAAGGAAAAAATATAATATTATCATATAATAAGCGATAACTTCTCCCATACGGGGTGGCAGGGGCACAAATTGTGGCCAAATTCAGGCAGTTTTTGAAGTAAAACTTCTTAGGGCACGGGGGTAAAATTTATTTAACCTCTCAACTGTGGGTTATTCATATATTTGCTTTTCATTTGCTACTAGCCGGGTGCTATCACGAGTGGCTAAGAAATGTAACGGAAATTGGAATCGGTGACGTCAGGGTCGGCTGAAGACTTTTAAAACCGCAACTATTTTCAATACGGTTTTTAAGTAATCAGATAAGATAATAATACATTCGTACAATAAAGAATGCTAATTAGTGAGAGAAAAACCTGATGAAACGTTAACAAATAAAAATTATTTTAAGAATTCCACGAGTTCTTGATTTCCGGTATGGCCAAGATGGCGCCGCCGCCGCCGCCGCCGCTGACTGGGACAAACACTCGACAAACAAAACCAGTGACGTGACCAAAAACTACTTCGTTCAACCTCTTTGTTGGAACCGGAACTTATGTTTGACAGCTGTGCGATGCGATCCATACAGTTTGTAAGAAAAGAGTTCCATCAATGTCACACGGGTCGATATGGATTTCTAAAACAAGCAAAGCAATGCATACATTTGAGCGAGACGGCTTAAAGACGTGACGTCAGATGGTATATAATCTGAGCGAGATGCAAATAGTAGTGACACTATTGAATGAGTTAAGTATATCACCACGAGCGCGACAAATTGTAGATAAGGAATGGTGGGAAATAAATGACATGACGTATTATAATTGAAACAAAAAGTAAACTTTAGAAAAAACCGACTTCCACAAACCCTATTTGATTAGATTGAGTTTAATACAAACTGTAACCCCTTATCCCCCCACCCTTGGGGAATTAATTTTGTCAAATCCCATCTCAGTGCTACCCCACGCTACTAAGGAACCTCTGTACAAAGTTTCATGGCTCTAGGTCCACCGGTTTAGGCTATGCGTTGCCTGCCCGTCAGCCACGCATTGTATTTGTACCTAGTATTGAGCAGATCTGGTGGCCATATGTGGTCTTCATCAGCAGTTCCGCATCACAATATTATGCTTACCATGTGCATTTGCACGAGTTATTATGAAAAACACAAAAATCACTATAGGTCTGCCTATAATATTTGAAGAGTTCCCTCAATTTCTCCAGGATCCCATCATCAGATCCTGACCTGGTGTCAATGGGACCACCCTTGAGGTATTACCTATACGCCGAAAAAAGATTTGTTCAAATCGGTTCATAATTGGCGGAGTAATCGCGTAACAAACATAGAAAAAAAAAAAAACATACGGGTCGAATTGAGAACCTCCTCCTTTTTTGAAGTCGGTTGAAAAGTAAGTACAAGTATAAAATAATTTCAAATAATCGGACGTCTGAAACTTAAAAGTAACTTGAAGCAGAGATTGGATCTCAAAATTGGAAATTTAAATCTCTTTTAGTATAGGTAGGTATAGGTGTATAGTATAGGTACCACTTAATGATCTAGCTACAGAAGTTTTACGGTGCTACACGCGTATATTTTTTTTCAATAGAAGATGTTATATAAGATAATAACCCAAATCTCCCATCTAAGTAAGTAAATAAGGCGATACTTAGGGCAAAAGGTAGGACAATTTTGTATTTACGGGGCCCAAACTGGGCGCCAAGCATAAAATTTCTCACAAATCACAAACAAACAGATCTTAGCAGTAAATCACACAAAAGCATAACGCTAACCTCCAATTTAACAACAAAAACGTCAGCTATTTCATTAAGATTCATTTAATTTGTAATCTGATAAAATAGTCTGCTTGTCGTCCGATGACAGCCGGCGCGCAGGACCGAAAAGTTCCAAACGACGTCATGCAACAAAACACTCTGCATAACACAGCTTTAGGTCCGATTTCCGTCGATAGCACAAAATGCAAATCAAATCGGTGACAAAACTAAATAGGGGCGTATTTCTTAAGACAGAGAGTTGTTTTTTCTTTGACAAGCTCAAAAGGAGGTTCGATAAATATTTCATCGGGACCCTTCAGACGATAGGGATGAAAAATCGGTGGCGCACTAACTCAAACACATAGTGCACTAACTCAAAATGCGCGGCGAATTTGACGTATTAGTTAGATTGTCAAGTCTACAGCTAAGCATATTCTGGTATGCTTAGTTCTAAATTAGGTGCTAATGCCTGCGATTTGGGAGGCGACACGAACTATACTAACTAAACTAATTAAAATGGTGTGTTTGATTTGAAAATGGAGTCTATGACCACCGCGCAAGAGCTGTCGGATTTGAAGGTTGTCGTTCCTTTAGTTCCTCCCAAATAGCCCCCATTGTCTACTAATTTACCATCGATACAAGTAGCATAGTGGAAGGAGTGACATTACAGGATATGCAGACCCCAGCACTGATATCTGGCGCCATACAGACTTCACATAAGTACTCGGAAATCCGTCTCCGTATCCCCATAGTCACATAACAATCAGCTACAGCAATAAGTTAGTCGTTTAACAAAATCGTTATAGCAAAATGAGTCGGCGCAATTCCGTAGCGCAGCGCAGTGTCACGTGACTAGACGCGATCGCGTGCCGGCGCGGCGTCCGACGATTTTGTTCCGTCACGGAACGGAATACCGGATCCGTATTTCTATTTACGCCTAGTTTCGTCTTATTTATTATGACGTCTGTCGCTTTATGCCGTCGCAACGGGATTATTGGCTAAGGATTCGCTCTGCGGCTCCGTCGAGTTGACGATCGAATAATCGATGAGTCTTTCATTCGATGCGGGGGAAGACTTAGGGCAGTCTTCGGCTTTGCTTTGTGTAGACTGGCACCCTTTTGATAAAATATGGAATAATGTGGGAAAGAAAACGAGTAACATTCACATACATTAATGGTTTTGAGATAAACTACGTAGGTTTTGTTATAGAATTCGGTTAGGCAATAATATGGCGATATAGGGATCTTATGCCCGGTTTCACCAACAGTTAGGCTGGATTCACACGGCATAGTCCTGCACGTTTTTTTGCAGTATACGTCTTAACGGATAAACAGTGGCCTTGGTTCACACGGCATTGTCCTGCACGTTTTTTTGCAGTATACGTCGTGTGAACCTAGGCCACTGTTTATCCGTTAAGAAGTATACTGCAAAAAAACGTGCAGGACTATGCCGTGTGAACCACGCCTTAAGGTACGTTCACACGGAGACACGATTTGCCGAATCTTATTTTCATCGGATCTGGAAAAACCGAATGTTGTATTCACACAGCACATCTTGCTTGGCCGTATCCGACGGCCTCGTATCGGGATCGCGTGTGAACTCCCCATCCGGCTTTTATTAGCAAGAGCGCGCACAGCACCCCTCCTTCCCAGCTTGTGCGACGCATTCGGTTTCAAGATCCGACAAAAAACCGAATCTACCCCTGCGTGTATCGTATGAACGCATGTATTGAATGCCCTATACCACTGTATCGGATCTGCATTTTGCAGTATCGCCGGATCGGTTTGTAGTCGCAAAATCGGATGTCAACTTCAGCAAGATTCGGTTTTTTTGTCGTGTCTTGAAACCGAATGCATGTGTGAACTCCTTCATTGAAATACTTATGCCACTAAACCGAATCCTGCCAAAAACCGATTCGGTAGAGAAACACTCGACGCCGTGTGAACGTACCGTTAGGGGGTCACTTAGCTTTTTTTCTTAGCTATCTAGCGACTGTTTCGAAGGCCGCCGTCTTAAATTTAGGGGGTCCCCTAGTAGCCTAGAGATGACCCTTAAACTTAGTTCAAAGCGAAACAACCGGTAGGTAGACCCTGAAATAAAATAAAGTGGCCCCTAAAGATAGGAATTGTTGGATAAATCGGCCATTAGCAACCTAGAATATAATATGCATTGCAGATTATTTTGAAACCTAACTTAAAATGTGACTACTAAAGATTTCATTTAGCAGCTTCAAACATCAACGATTTAAGCACACTGACTATCCGATGCCAAATACGACAGATGGATCTGACGATATCAATACAATATTGAATCCTATTTACTTCTGTAGACAATCAAACAACAATCTTTCTAGAAAGCATTTCCATTTATGAAACAAAGGCTTTCAAACAAAAACTCTATCGTTGACCTAGGGGACCACTTCTAGTAGTTGAAGTTATAAATGGCTGATCAGCCTTTTCTTGTCACGGTTTCAGTTATATCTATGCAACCTCAATATAAGTTGAAGAAAGATATCTAAGAAGAAAACAGTCTTCTCTGACAGCTTAATTGTTTTAACTAAGATGAATGAGACAATTACTGAATTAGTCATGAACCAGAGATCATGTGGCTCAGTTTTTTTTAGTAATTTGCCTTAAGTAATGGATTTGTACGTAAATTATAATTTGAAATCGGATTAATCGTTCATTAAACTACTCAGTTCCGGCAGCAACCGCCATAATGTGATAAACCATGAAAGGAATTTCCATACAAAATCGTTCACTAAATGATACTTGAATCATTAAACAACGGGTATGGCAATAAGGTCCTGGTGTATTCGAATGAACCAACAGCACAAGGGTCGATTTCAGGTCACACGAATGACGCGTCATTAATGTCATTCGTGTGACATAAAAATTCGTGAAATCGACCCTCGTAGAAGATTCGTAACGCTTGCAACGCTATTTGCAGCGTGCCGTAACAACATTCGTAGCAGATTACAAAACGCTTGCAATGCTATTTGCAGCGTCCGTAACACCGTATTTCACGTCACATGAATGACGCGATATTCGTGTGAATTAATGTCATTCAGTGTGACACAAAAATCGTGAAATCGAACCACAATAACTATGACATAAGAGTAAAAGTGTATTAACACCGAGCCGTGAGCCCCCGGCAAACATTGACTTGCAGCAACAGTCTATTTGCGCGGCGCAGCGTCGCGTCGGCGAACAAACAGTGGCGCAATCCTGACAGCGCAATGTCCGCTCGGTGACAATAAAGGTCGATTCACACATAGGTATCAGTGATCCCACCGATCCGGCACAGTTCCGTGTCAGGGAAGTCAGTCAGTGAAAAATATTCTTTCATACATTCTCTATATTTTTCACTGACACGGACCTGTGCCGACACGGACACTGACAAGTGTGACTACTCTCATAGAGAATGTATGAAAGAATATTTTTCACTGACACGGATCTGTGCCGGACCGGTGCCGGATCGGTGGGATCACTGATATGTGTGAATCGACCTTAAAGCGCAGGACAGGTTGTCGCAGGACAGTTTGTCGAAGGGCCGTGGCTATTGGCACTATACAGAAGTGGCCATTTCCCAGCAGTGGGCTGATGTGAGCTGAGTATGATGACGACAATGAAACAACGACGGACGACGCTTAACTTGACATTAAGAAATCCATTATTTGGCTTATTATTATAGTTATTATAGTTAATGTAAGAAACAATTGTTTGTCTTTGTATTCATATGTATACATAGTGAAATCCCTAATTGGCCTTATGTTAAGTATTATTTGAAAGTTTCATTATTCGACTGGCTGTGGATTTGTGTTAAATAAATAAATAAAAAAAATAAAAAAAAATATTTAGTAGATTCTCTTTATTTTTTTAAGCAATTAATTGCAAAAGGTAGAAAGTTAAACTTGAATCAATCAATTTCTACCATTAATTGCCTACTCAAAAGACACTCTACGCAAGATAATGGACACCTAAAGTTCAGCGTTGTCGTCGCGTCAATGACATTGAGTGGTCATTGTGCCGCCGGAATCCAGGCGCAGGCGGGCGATCGCGCGCCCGTTAAAAATATTTACTCGCTCCTCCACACTTTATAGGATTCCAAATTGAAAGAAACTGTACCGGAAAGAGTAGAGTGTGGACTGCGGATATAGGGACAAGCGGAATCGGTTTACTTACATCTTCCCCGGGACAGAACATTGGCGGTCGCAAACACAGCAGCTATAGGTTTAATGACACCAGTGCCTGTAGACAATGTTAAACGCTAAGGATAGCGAAACGAAACGACAACTTTTTATGTATGCGATTTGACATTTGGAATCGCTACGTGACGTCACCTTAGCGAAGCCAAATGTCAAATCGCATACATTAAAAGTTATCGTTTCGTAACGGTTAGCGTTTCACTTTGTCTAGGGGGGCAGACTTGGATTTTATACGTGTGTGACACATAAGGCCTGTTGGCACCTATTAGGTGGAGAGTTGGACAACCCTATGTTCTATCCCAGGGCAGAATTGACGAAAACTGATGTTAAGGTGTAAATGCGACAGTGAAAATGAAAATGGACTAATAACTTTAGCGTCCGTCCCAAACTAATATTAAGTAAATATAAGCAAACTTATTATTTCGCTACGGCAAAATAAGATTTATGATAAAGCCTGCGATTTGGGAGCCGACACGAACTATACTAACTAAACTAATTAAAATGGTGTGTTTGAAAATGAAATCTATGGCAACCGCGCAAGAGCTGTCGGATTTGAAGGTTGTCAGTTTAGTTCCTCTAGTTTACTGGTTTTGACACCTCCCAAATAGCCCCCACTGCCTGCGATTCCGAAGGCGACACGAACTATACTGACTAAACTAATTCAAATCGCGTGTTTGAAAATGGAATCTGTGGCCACCGCGCAAAAGCTGTCGGATTTGAAGGTTGTCAGTTTAATGTCTTTAGTTCCTCTAGTTTAGTGGTTTTGACACCTCAAGAATAGCCCAGAATACCTAAAGGGACGAGTTTTGACATGCCTGAGGGTGTTATACTCTGTAGATTACTACGAATCAAATAAGGTCTTTCGAGTTCCGTATTTTAAACCAAAGAACTTCATTGAAAACCGCATGTCTCTAAAAAACGGCAAGTGGCAACAAACGCAACGTTTGGACTTCATCCAATGTTGCAACAAGCTCAAAAGCTCACTCGAACAAAAGCTCTCCAAGATTTCCGCTTCCGGTGCCAAACGTCATCAACTACCTGCGTGCAAAAATTACGAGCTTACAAAATAAACTTTTTGTTTGTTTCAAACAATTTAGTTGTTGTTGAAGATACCTTCTTGTAATGGATAGATGTTTGTTTGTTCGTAGAGGAGAAAATACAAACCTTTAAATTAGACACGCGTAATTGGAGGCGATTAGGGAATTATCAAAACCACTAAACTAAGGCAATCTCTCTTAAACTGACAATCTTAATTAAATCAATCCGACAGCTCTTGCACAGTCGCCACAGACTCCATTTTCAAAACTCAATTTATGTTCATTCGTTAGTCCTATTCGCCTCCGGAATCGCAGAATTTTTTCTTATTATCAACCTTTACATCTCCAGCTGGTGGTAATATTAACAAAAACTCAATTCTACTCAGTTTCAACGCCTCTGTTCTAGTCCAGCTTCAAATCACTCAATACCAAATGCACTTAACCGACTGCCTGAATTCAAGCCGACCGTTCAGCAATACGCGGGCCAAATCCGTCCGTAATCGATTCACACCGATTAGCATCGGCTGGGTATTCGGCTTACGCCCGCCCCGACTCGATTACTACGAGTTAAAAAATCGCGCTGTCGATTTAGCCGAGAATTACGAGACACCGATACTGTTGTCGAGTTCACTGAGCAGGGATTAGGGACCATTTTCTGCTTTATTTACACTTTGGGACATTACATAAACAACTTATTTCGATACTGAGTTATCGTTTAATAGTCCTTTCTGTTAAGTAGATTAGCTGAACTGAGTTTGGGTGTATGTTCGTAATTTGTAATTTATTTATTTACTACACTTAACAGGCATGCAGATAGCTTAGTTACTTGTCCGTTTTTTTTTACTTTATCATAACTAGCACATGCTCTTCCTTTAAATGGAATTTTAAGACAAAAGGCGTCCTAAACTATTAGCAATCTACCTATAATTCAATCGGACACCGCCTCTGTGGGTTTACTGATATCAACACAATAATCGATACTACCGAAACACACAAAGTTTCGAAATCAACTATAACAGATAGCACACATACGCGATAAGACAGCTGCAAACTCAATATTGACTTCGCAAAACTGGATCCAAGCTAACTCAAACTAGTTTCCCGGGCCCAGTTAGGATGCCAATATTAATTATGGGGGCCCCGTTGGGCGCCAAGATTTGGATTGCACAAACATTAAACCTATTAAAGCGAAATCTCCGATGACAATTCTTCTTTAATTTCGTAATTTCGTAATTTCTTTATTGTACTCACATGACAGTAAAAATAGCTTAACATAGAAAAAAAAATGTACAAAGGCGAGCTTATCTCTAAATGACACGAATGTAACGATCCGAGAATGTTGTCTGCTTGCTCGAGCCTGCTAGTTGGGTATTGTTGAGATCCTGTCCCTCAGGTAAGTTTGGCTGATTTTGCAAATTGTTAAATGTAAGGCGACTTTTAAATGTTTTACTGGTGCAGCCTTAGTTGGCAGTTGAGACTAAGTAAATATAATTAAGCGTGCTAGATCTATATGTATCTCTATTATATCCCTTTGTCACAGTGTAATAAAGATTCCAATAATATAAACAAAACCTTAAGTCTCTGCCGACGATTTAATCTAATTATTCATTCATTTAATCTAATTTTTTATCATTTAATCTAATTTTTGACATTTTAATTTTATTCTTTAATTTTTAATTCAATTTTTTATCTGTGACATTTTATT
Organism: Argyresthia albistria; assembly: GCA_963457715.1. NCBI lineage: Eukaryota > Metazoa > Arthropoda > Insecta > Lepidoptera > Argyresthiidae > Argyresthia > Argyresthia albistria. The sequence goes on along the minus strand of OY735277.1, from coordinate 2,801,920 downwards.
TTTTTCTTAATGTACCATATTTAAATTGATAAGATTATTAATTAATTAATTTTAAATTAACTGTATTGTTTGTAATTTCACACACAATCATGTATTGTTTTTGAATAAATACTTATGACTTATGACTTATGACGCGATTTCCGGGAAAAAGGCGACCATACGTATGTGTATGTAGAATGTCTTTAGGTACGTTTGGAGTAAAGACTTAAGAAACTGTGTTCGGCAAGTCTGCATAAAATAGGTCAGACAGGTAAATCAAACGGAAATAAGTTAGGATTGCCGCCGATACGATAACTCCGCGATGAAATGGCGGGTAAGTTCGCCGACTTGGCAACAGTTTGGAGCGCCAATATGTGTATAGTACTTTTATTGTAATAATTTACATAGTAATGTAACTTTACCAGTAATATGTTTATTGACTGCTCGCGTGCTTGTTTATTTCTATAAACTCGGTAAAATATTTTCTCATCTCATCGGACTTAATACTACACACAACTTATCAACTGACCTTATGCATGTGCCTGTATGTAAATGTTTATGTTTACATGTTTTATGTTTAAATGTGCTTTTACTAGGTAAAGTACCGTTAAAAACAAACGCGAATCGTGACAAATCTGTTGTTTTCACTCACTTGAGATAGCTCTCAGAGCGGTTTATTATTACAGGCGTAAGATACACATAGATATAAGCAAATTGAGAAAACTAGAATTTGTAACTAGCGAGGTGTCATGTCCACATCTACACTCTCTACTTTTATACTAACCTTATAAGAGTTCTTGACGTAAGTTAACGCTATAGAACATGTAACAGTTTCAGAAAGTGTGTCCCCATCATTTCTCGCGCGATTAAGGATTAAAACTTCCTCCAGAAGACACAACGCGTTCCTACTTAATAATTCCTATAATTTTTCTCCTGTCTCTTTTACTTCTGCTTTGAACTGTGTTTTACTTCTGTTTCTGTTTTGTGTATTGTGACGTCTAAATAAACGCTTATCTTATCTTAACTTACTTTCTTTATTACGAGTTCAACACAGTCGCACAATTTGTGCACCTAGATTTGTTACGTCACGAGCTATGACAAGTTTGTGTTCAAGCTATGTGCATAGAGTTAGCGTGAGAAGTGCTAATTCAATAGAACTACATAATAAACTATTAGTCGTATGCGTGCCCCTCGGTAGGGACATTATTTTATGTGGGGCTTTAATTTTGGGCGATACGGAACCTGTCAACAGCCGCTTCACATTTTCTGACAAATTGTTTTGATGTTATGGAACTCCTATATTTTTTCTCGTCCCTTAATCACTAAGTCGAATACCTCAAATTCTAAAGAGAAAATTAAAATGAATGCTAAAGAGAATGCGAAAGACGAGAACAGTAATTTCATAACGTTATTAACAAAAACAATACTAACCGTAAGACCTAATTAAGTGTAGTAACCAGGTTTCCACAAACTTTATCTTTCTCATCACGGCAGAACGAGGAAGCAGACTCAGGTAGTGTTGTCAAAAAATCGATAGTTTAACTATCGATAATTTTCATCTAAAACATACCTAATTTACTATCGATAGACCTAAGTATCGATAATATTAATAGTAAATTACTCATGAACAGCATGAGCGACTTTCCGATGCGTAATTTCGTAATTCGTAATTTCTTTACTTTACTTTACTTTACTTTATACTTTATTGCACAGAAAACATAATACAGACACTTAATATTAGAAAAAACATGTACAAAGGCGAGCTTATCTCTAATAAGAGATCTCTTCCAGCAAACCTAGGATGGAGAGGATAATTTAGGATAATTTTTATTGCAATCACATCACATAGATAGAAAGATAACTTATAATAAAAAACATGTACAAAGGCGAGCTTATCTCTAATAAGAGATCGCTATCGCTTGGCTATCGAGAGTCAAGACTATCGATATTGGACCGTTGATAGGCAACACTAGACTCAGCGCAGACGCCGTTTCTCACAATTACTTTACAAGGCGCATAATTGAATATTATCCGATGGAAAAGCACTTTTCCCTTTCGTTTAATTTATTAGCGCGCCGAATGAAGCATATTAGTATGCCGGTATTGAAACGCGGTTTTTTCGGCCTGTTTCAGGAACCCACTAGTTACAATTTTACAGCCTGTTTCATAGCCGCCGCGGCGATGTGCTAGCTCGCCATACGCCTAAAATAATATTACCAGTTTATGGCCGCATGCACAAACCGCTACTTAAATAATACTGCTTAAATTTCATACGTGCGCTGTCAATTCCCGAGCACAAGAAGTGACAGCTGGACTTTTAATGTCCGTCAAACTTTTAGATGTTGACTTTATCCGAATGTAAAAACAACGTCTGGATTTCAGGAATTGGTCCGCATGCGTAATACCCGTAAAAGTTCTGTTCATACAAGTATTTATTGTAATGCGAGGCATAGATAAGAGCAACGGAGCACGCTATACTGGACAACACGCTCGGGATCAATTACTACAGCAAAAGAACCCTTAAAGCTCGTATTAATAAATCACATCTCAAGTGCGTGCAAAAGACATTTTATATGACAAAACCATCATCCTGACATAACTGAGACGACTCTCAGAGCTGAGAGCGGTTTATTTATACGGGAAATAAACTCGTGAACTTGTAACCTGCCTGACACTTCATGAAATAGGCCATTTGCTTCGCTTGTTATTCCTGAGGTAACGTAACCGTAATGGGGGGTGCGGGGTGCATTTTAAATTCACAATGAATTACCGATGAGCCAGGCAGAGATTTTTCGTTTTAAATTCTGGTTCACATGCATTAATCAATAGCGCTGTCTCCTAGAAGGGTGATTGTCGGATTACTTATTTGCTAAACTAAAGTACATTAAGAGGATTGCTATATTCAAACGCTCATCTTTGAAGATCCATTCCAGCTAAAAGAGACACTTCCTAAATCCAGAATATATGCTATCAAGACATTCCATTAATACAATCTCGGTTTTTGAAAACATCATTGTTACTGGATATAAAATTTGAAAAAACTCAATAGAGTAGTCAGTATCACCTAAATCGAGTTATTCCGGGGGTATGATTCTCGCTTATACGGATATCGACACCTATATCGAGTGGTTCCCATACAAAATCACTCGATATCCGTTATCGAATGCGCGAGAATCAAACCTCTGGGATACCCTTCGGGATATAAAAGGATTATTGATATATCATCCATCACCATCTATCCTAAAATGCGAAACTCCCGTCCATCCACTAATAGACACATAGGTAGTAACTTCGTTAACGAGCCGACGCTGGCGGACCACTATCGGATTTCGTTCCATTCACTCTCGCTCCGTAAAAGTGCAAATGTATACTAAGTGCCGTCCGGCGTTTGGGATATTCCTGCGATTTCTACTCTAGGGGTTTTAAAACGCAATCCCGCTAATAACTTTCCGAAATGTTATTTTCCGAGAGATCAGACGGGTTTTTGATTAACGCTGTTATCTGGAGTGTTTTCGCAAATCAGATAAATTAAGAGACTATTTCTTACCCGAATACGACGAAGCCAAAAAAGGGTTATGGATTTTTTCGTATCCTCAGAACACTAATTACAGAGCAGAGGGCTTTAATATGTAATTATCGCTTATTTACTTTTATTATACCGTCTTCGTGTATATTAAGTAATCTTAAAGTAGTTATTTCGTTATTCTCACTAGATTAAATTGATATGGACAAGTTAGCCTCTTCAAATAACGGCCGTTTTCAATAACCTATCTACCCTCAATCTTCAGACAGATAGGGTCTTTGACATGAGATCCATAGCGCAACTGTCAAATCTAACTCTATTAGTTAGGTAGGAGCTTGTTTAACCGACCTCGAATAGGATATGGCGCCCAAACAAGAAGATAATATGTTCGTAGCAGAATAGAGGCCCGCTGTCTTGAACTGTAACTTTAAACTGTCCGTCTAAAACTAGAAACTGTTCAGTCGACTCGGCATTGCGGCGGGGCGCTCAGCCGAACCCCAACTTAAGGCCAAGTCCCAGCGAGAATATAATCTCGAGATTTGCAATTTCCGGCGCCCACTTCCTCGCATTAAGCGACTAAAGAAAGCTTAATGTTAAGGGCAAGCCGCATTAGAGATGGGAATTTAATTCACATTTTATTGCGGAGTAGTGGGAGCCGGAGTAATTTACTTCGGCTGAGGTCAAAGGGAAGCCGGCGATTATGAAAATTGTTTTGTTCATTTGCAACTTTGAGAGTTTATCTTGAGTGCGGGAAGATTGAAATCGCATAATGCACTTTTTGAAGAACAGTATTTTTTAAACGGAGTGCCGAGCTGAGGGACCATATTAAGAACTGGCGGGAATCGGCCCAGGAGCGAGATGTGTGGAAGAGGGGAAGTAAGGCTTTTCCCAGCAGTAGGACGATATAGGCTAGAAATATTAATAACCATAGTAGCAGATCCCTTGGTAAGTATTTTTTGTAAGCTATTTGAAGGACTTTGTTTCTTCTTTGTTGTTGTATCAGGCAACAACATAATTGTCGAACATACTCTCAAGAATTTATAGCGAATGTGAAGCGCTCTTATTTTATTATTCATACCTAAAGTTATAATGTGTCGTTACTACGAAACGTTATTCAGACCTGTCGATAATATTATTTTCATCGGTATAAACGCTGATACCAACAGAATAACATCCTGTTCTGTTCAGTATTTACAACTGGTTGAATTTCATACCAAAAGCACTATAAAACTAGTTCGAAATTCCAAAGCAACAAGCAAACCTACTCCATTACCAACCTCTTTGTAACGCAAGCCGCCATTTGAGAGATACATTTAAAAAAGTCAAAGACCGCTTAGCCTTAACCCGCGAAAACGGACGGCGAAATTAAAACTCGAATAAAACTGAGATGAAATATATTTTTTCAAGAGTCGCCGGGACTCGACAAAGGACTTCTGAGTGGACTCCTCTATTGTACAAGTTTGTAAAGTGTTTTCCGAGTGTATTTCTCTCACTTTGTCACATACAAAGCGCGCCCTGACTCTGGTTGCATGGTAGGCGGTCGTAGAATATATATTTCCTTTCTCGCCTTAAGCCATAATTAATTATTGTTTAATGGTGGCGTTTTTAGGAAATATAATTCTTCATCCGCTATTATTTGAATTAGTTTTGAAGATAAATTTTAATTTTAGTTTATGGAAGCTAGTCTGTCCAGTTGGTGCTCGATATGATAAACAGCGCAATGATATGTTAGTACATTGGTAAGGTTGGTCCATAAATTTGTGTGAGTAGAGTATTTTGTGTTTCTTTAGTTTGTAGTTTTGAATGTACCATGAAAAGTTGTACATCAGTAAATTGTGGAAAACAGACGTTGTTTATTGTAAAGTTTGTAAAAAAATATACGTATGATTTTTTAATACTAAAACAGAATAAAACCCTATTCATGCATTGCCGCAGTTTCTATTAATAAATTAAATGTAATAAAGCTTGTACACGTAACAATAAAACAGTAGCAGGTTTAACATTATGGTTTAAGGTGGTTTTACATCTACAGACATTCAGCGTGTCAGACACGTTCCGTGGCAGACACCGACAGACGCCGTTTATTTACATCTAGCGTGCCAGATACGTGCCGTGCCAGACGCCGACAGACGCCGTCGGTCGTCACATCTTCAGACACCGTCGTCAGCAACTGTATTCACACTGCCCGACAGATAGCCACAGACACGTACCGACATGAACCGCGCAGACAAAATATTCTCTTGGCGAATGCTGGCCGGGCACGGCACGAGTCGGTCGGTGTCTGCGCGGCCACGTTACGATACATATAAATACGTTCATACACTCTCTATGGGAGAATATTTTTTTGTCTGCCACGGAACGCGTCTGACACGCTGAATGTCTGTAGATGTAAACCCACCTTTATACGTGTAGGTACAATCGACAAAAGTAACTCACACAATACCTCTTTCTGGCCCTAACTCTAGGCGGTAGAGGCCAGAGGTTAAACAGCTTGTATTTTTCGACCGTACTTTCGACTTTACGTACAGTTCATACTCTTATCTAAAAAATACTAAGCGTTGTTTGCTTTTGGCTATACCGTATTATAACCAGTGAACAAGCTTTTTAAGACAGGCTCCGGCACATTCCCAGCGGATCGGCAGCGGGTCGCGTGTCATACAAGAAACTCTACAGGGTTTATCAGAAAGGAGTGTACAAGCCGAAAGAGGGTTGTTAGGGACATCATTCTGAACAACTTTCACAATTGGACAGACTTGATCAGATCAGCTTTATTTTTCACTCCACCATACAGATCAGCTGGTGCCCGATGCTGCTCTGGAAAACGCGTTTAAATTGGAGCGCCACCGCTTCTAAAACGCCCGAAATGGCGTCATTTGGTATTCCGGTAACACATCGCAAATGGATTGCCAGTATTCGCAAGGCGTTCATGAGGCTTTCTCGCGGCCTTGCAAATTATTTTTAGTAGCATTGCCTCCCTGAGCGCTGGGCCCGAAATGTACTGAGTTAATAAAAATAAAGTTGCTCTGATCAAGTCGGTCCCACAGTGAAAGTTGTTCAGAATGATGTCCCTAACAACCCTCCTTCGGCTTGTACATCCCTTACTGTTACACCCTGTATAAAGCATGACACAACACAACCAGCGGGCGGGGCACTTGGAAAGTTGGCCCATGCTGTTGTGGCCTTGTAACGGCCAATTGGCCATACTACCCGGGCCGCGAGTCACGTACGTGGGTCAATCAACTATTTTACCCACAATTTGCTGTCCCCGACCATTGATTATTAAAATACGCTAAATGGTTAAATTTGCACATTTGACGAACATAACAATAGTATCTAAGCTAGCAGGCACTACGGGGAACTTGATTACGTTCTCAAAGATCTTTAATTTCCATGAAATTTTATTGTAACTCAGTACACGAAAAATGCGCTCCATACAAAATATTGCTATCCCAAGACCACATTCACCATGTAAACTTTAAGTTTAAATGAACGTAGACCTTTTTTGCTTTCGGTTACTTCTTATTATACAACAAGCTAGTATATTATAATTTATCACGTGCATGAGAAAATATAAATAACCCTAATAATTTCCTCATTTTTTTATCAAGACTGTGTCCCTCACAAGAATGTGTATGCTGAGTTACCCTTGTAAATTTCACCCGGAAACACGGTGCGCTATTTGCCATAAGAAGCTTCGTTTGTGTTTGCTTTTGCTCGCATGGCGCCGTGGTGTCCTTTGATAGCGCCGTTGAGCTGCTAGTCCTCGAAGAACTTTCAGATGGAGTGCGTGCGTTGACAGCAAAGTGTGGGTAAAATAGTTGATTGAGCCACATTCGCATGGCAATAGCTATAGAGAGAGCCCACTATACCGGTTTGTCTGTAGTAAGCGTGGTGCGACTCGACGCCGTCGAAAAGCCAAATCCTGCATTTTGTGCGCTCGTATAGCTATTTACGATTCGCGTACGGAGCTCCCGAATCGAGTTAAATTGAAACCTCGCTACCGTGCAATTGCACTAAAAGCGCCTTAATGACGTCACGATTCAGGTCTCAAGTTAACTCGACCGGGAAATAATATTTAACAGCATTGACAACCGCCCCGTCACCGCCCCGCTCCCGCACCGCCCGTGAGGTGCCGAAGAGTTAATATATATTTTATAAAAGTTATACATTCGCATCAAAAGCCACATCAGATGAACTCACGTGTGTAGTCCCAGCTGTCTTGGTCATTTTTGAACACATTCAGTCTTTCAGGCTGCAACAAAGAGAAAACACTAATTAGACCTTAAAAGTCGGCTATATAGAATAATTAATAATAATAATAAAATTTAAAAAATCAGAAATATTAAATTCGTGAATATCATTAGTTTAGTCATGTCATATTTGCTATCTGAAAAACCGTGATCATAAAAGGTCTGAGTTAGAACATGTCATCATGTCCTAGCAACAATATAAACATGAACTCTATTCTATTCTAAATTCGAGTTAACACAACAGGCAGAAATACAGAGAAACACCACTAAATCAAAACGTACCTCCAACGCGACAGAAATGCTTCACTTCCCTGACATTCACAAAAATACAACATAACTGTGTAGTTTCTCATTCAACTTCCAAATACGCTGTCGGGACTTTACAGTTTTGAAAATGTTAGTTTTATCTGCGTTTTGAATAAAAGTATTTGTCCTACAATGATTTCTGGTACTACAATGATGTGTTCCATTTTTTTATATTGCAGCTTGATATACTCGAGTAAATGTTTCTGTTTTACCTACTGACAATGAGTTAGTTACATATGAGTTTAACTGCGAGTTAAGGAATAACCCGTGAGTTAAATATTTAACCCCTAATATTACTGGTCGAATAAAAAGTACCAGAGTGTAAAAGTTCACAAGGAGTTAAACATACAACCATAGCAAACATATCGTAACGACTGCTACGACACTACGCCGTAGCAGATTCTGTAGTCTACTACGAAATAAATGCTACGCGTAAATCCCTTCGTCTATTTTTGTAACTAGGCTGTCAGTCGTTACCAGTTAACTTACCACCGACTGGACAACTGATAACTCAAAGAATAGTAAATAAGTCAATGTAGCCCCATCAATGTCCCCACCGAGGGGCACAGGCCTTCACCCGGGTACAAGTAAGATTGAGCCATACTCCACCGGTGGATTGGTTTTACGACTGCAATAACGGCCGTTCCGTGTTTCGGATAGCACGTTAAGCTGTAGGTCCCGGTTACTATCAACATGGTGGTGTGCAGTAGTCGTAAAACCCCTCCACCAACTCAAAGAATAACGGACACTTAATCATACTGTCCGCTCTTGCTTGGGTATTGACAGCGCCAGTATGACATATAAGCGGATCTTAATTTGCGCAGTATTCCATGCAAAACACCATCAGTCCTCTTTAGTCAAATGCCCAAACACTTTTGGACATTATATCCCTGAAATAGTTTAAGTGGAGCGGCTTGGTTTTATTGCCGAGACATTTGTGCAATCTATTATAGCCTTAAGTTTCTGAATAATGCACCACACTACCCAACTTTTATCACATTACCGCAACTTTCGCTATAAGATTATTTCTATTATCTCTACTGTGGGCCGTAACACAACTATGTATTTTGAACAGTATGTAATTTCTATTCATTCTAATGCCTTCTGTGACATTACTTCAATTTTAATGCAAGTGAGTATACTCGAATCGGGTACATGGCCGTGTTCCTCGGTAGGTACATTAGTAGGCTTCATTTACATTTAATCCACTAAGATATGTATATTGAACACGTACTTAAGTACTTCATAAATTCGCCCAACCCCTATGCAGCTTTAGAATCAACATGTACGAGTTTAGATGTACGTTTAAAGTAAAATAAATAAAAGTGTATTCATATCGGAACACCCTCGTGACGCGGGACAATAATAAAAATGTCGTGCGCAAATAATGAGGATATAACAGTGACACGTCGTGTTAGGGCTGTCGACGTCCTACGACAAAAACTATTAATAGACAATTTGTTACGGACAAACGGGCAATTGGATGGCACGTTCAAAGGAATGAATTTTGCGGAAATATTTTATTTATTTATTTTCTTAGAATAAGTCCGGATATTTTTGAATTACCATTTTGGTTCTGCCGTTCAAGCGAGAGGTCCCGGGTTCGAATCCCGGCTGGAAAAGAAGAAATAATTCCCAGTTCTTAGATGTCTATGCGTGACGTCGCTGTTTTTGGTTCCCACGATACAGGATATCTTAGTGAGAGACAAAAAGCAATGTATGTGCCTGTATATAAATGTCTATGTTCAAATTAAACTCTAGTAAAGATATGGTAAAATGGAGTGTTAATTAACTGTTTACACGTGGGCGCAACTGTGCCTCTGCCGTCATGTATGAGAAATACGTGACGCTATGTTTCTTTTCTTTTTGAAAATGTCACTTTATATATAAATGTCACTCTATATAAGCTGTTTTGTCTTGGGCACGCTTGAATCCCTCACTGCACTCAGGACTCAGTCTTAATTAACTCGTCCTTCGTTACGTTCAGGATTCAAAATCGCGCCCGTGAAGTAAAACAGTCCTTTATCCCCTTGTTGCATAAACTACTATTGCTTACACATATTGACGAGTGATACTTATTTAACATTTTATTTATATGGTTCAAAATATCACAAAAAACAAATACATGTCTGAACTTAGAAATAAATGTGTCAACCCTGTTGAAAAAGGGACAGCACGGGTTATTGACAGGTAATACCGTACCGCTCCGTCAGGTTGTATACTAGACACATGTAAAGCCTCTTTTGTGAAAATATTATACACGAGAAAATAACCCGAGATGAGTTTGAAAAATTTCGGCGATGGGCTAGCCCGCTGTCACGCAAAATGGAGTACTAGCACCTCGTATAGGAAGGAACGTGACAATATATAATTGTTTTGTTTGTCTAACGAACGCGTGCGTCCCTAAAAATCATTGAAGCTCCAAAGAGCACTTCCTTCTGCTCAGAAACTTGCTCTAATACTTTCACATTTTTCACATATCAGTTACAGTCCCAAAGTCATTAAACTTAAGAACACGACATCGTAGTCGGATGTGAATCCGCGACGAGTAAACCCACAAACAAGTCCCCAATTGTGTGGGATCCAACACTGTGGGGCCAGGCAGTAAGCCGGTCGCGGACTTGAGCGTCTCACAAAAGACTTACACGGGCTTACATGCCGCCATGAGAGAGAGAATTATACTTATTCGTGCGCTTTCGCAGGAAATTTTCAGCAGTTTTAGCTTCCCATTGTGAATGTGCCGAGATTCCGTCATTGAGGATTGTTGAGTGCGAAAATAAACTCGAGTTTTGTTCGAACAAACAACACTTAACTGCTGGAGTCACTTACTTTAACCAAAGCATATGTTTATTTTTAAAAGTGCTCCGTGGTCTAGTAAAAGTTCTCCGTGGTCTAGTGGGTTTCACCTTGCTTCTCACGCAGGAGATGCAGGTTCGAATCCCGGTGCTGACCATGTACCAATGAGATGATTAATTTGTCTTAAGTACATTATCGGACACCGTGTTTCGAATGGCACGTTACGCTGTAGGTCCCGGTTACTATCACTACATCGTAGTATGTAGTAGTCGAAAAACCCCTCCACCAACCCGCACTGAGCCAGCGTGGTGGAGTATGGCTCAATCTTACTCGGATCCGGGTAAAGGCCTGTGCCCCTCGGTGGGGACATTAATGGGCTACATTAACATATGTTTATCTTTTCTAAAAGTGCTGCATTTGTAGTGTTTTTTTTGCCTTTCTTCCCCCAATACGTACAGCTATATTTTTGAGGGGTTCGGAAATGACGCCAGTTCAAAATTGCTCCAATACTATCTCACATCGTGCCAATTTTCTTTAGCCCATTACTAAGTACTAAAAAGGTAACATTTGGCTGTGCTCTCTCAGACAGAGAGTATAGTAGTGCCCATTGTGCCGCCATTAGCACAGGGACTAGATTCTGGTAGCGCAATGGTCGCTAAGTGACTTTAACGCGACGACAACGCTCAACTTTAAATATTCTTTATCTTTCGTTTGGATTTTTTTTTAGGTATTTAATGGTAGAAATTGATTGATTACCAGTTGCCCTAATTTCCCCAAAAAGATACTCCAAAACCAGATAACGGGTATCTACAGCATAAGCGGCGTCGAAGTCGCGTCACTGTGCGGTCATTGTGCTTACAGAATTGCGCCCCTGTATTGTTGGCAGTCCATTGAGGGCAAAGGCCACCCAATGGCAAACCGGCCAGACGCCTGCAATACATCGGTGCGCGGCGCCGGCGGGACTGCGCGATTTGCCAACGATATGATTAAGCTCATTTGACTGCTGACAGGCTCGCGAATGCTGCGCGGGAAAGCGCATAAAAGTGGTGAAAATGCGAATACGCGGAACTAAAAACCGTCGGTCGGGGGCGCCCAAGAAGGTATTGTAAATAGGTGACTTATTAGTGAAGGGGCAAATAAGATGTACCCGTAACTGGCGAGCATGATGTGTGAAGAGACTATGAATGTGGAGGAAGCGAGAGACGTATGGCAGGATCGCAGTAAGTGGAGGTCTTTTGTCTCTGCCTACCCCTCGTCAGGGGAAAAGTCGTGAGCATATGTATGATCTATTTAATCAAAGATAATCCTGGGATTAAAAGCCTAATCAAAACACGTGACCCATCATGACTACCCATAGTCATCGTCAGCATAGGGCCTCCCTAGCAATGGCCATGCCCCCTCCCCATTTCAAAAGGGGTCAAATGTAACAGGCGATTAATCGTCGATTAATTCAAAATAGCGGCACGTGATTGGCTGAAATTAGTTTAACAAGATTTTACAGCTAATTTTCTTAATTCTGGGCGTATTGCTATGGCATGGCGAACTAGCGCGACAAACAAAATACGTCGGCTGCCCTGCCTTGCACAATCAAGTCTCAAGTTTATTTATTGCATTCCATAGTTATAAAGTTACAACATTATGGGCCTTGTTCAGGCACAGCAATATGAGAGAGGACGACACTATAGTAATATTATCTGCACTGCTTAGCCTGCGTCTCAGCATACGCCGACACTAACAAGGGTTTTTCATTGCTCGAATCAGACCCGCAAGCATTCCCTGAACCTTTAAAACGGCCTTTTACGATCAAAATCTCCGTTTTAGGGTCCCGCAATCGAACCGTTGCAGCCCGTTACAGGCCTATTCAAACAAAGGCCCTACTCGTAGTTCCGTAGGACCATGACCTGAATACTGAGTGCTTCATTCGAGGAGGTTCTAGAATGGAGATGCTATCTGCTATAATCTCTGATTCTGTTTTGCGTTTCAGATTCCATTGCTTCGCTATACTAACCCACCCATCCACCCGTCTTTTCCCATACGGAGACACAATTGAGGCCACTAATGCTAATATAAATGTTTAAATAGAACAATGTTCAACTGTAATATTGACCAGTATAACAACCGACCAGCTGGAAAAATAACCAACTGCAATAACTGAATCACAGAAAATCTTTGATATTTATTTTATTGATTACACGTTTTCCATCGCACTTTTATGACATATTGTTTTATTGGTCTGAATTATTTATCGTGTGATGTCTGCGTTTATTGCGATACAATAACAATCTTTCCATTTGTCTTGGGCACATTTGTGCCTCTCATGGGAAAAGGCAAAGTCACGCTATGCTTGGATATTTTGTAGTGGTTTTTCAATCTAGGCATGCAACCTCATCCCCGCATCAAATGACAGATAGTCTACATGCCCACTCATGTACAAGTTCGCTTCCATTCCTAATTGTTCTGCGTCCTCCATCGTGCATCGGATCATGGCGGGGTTGTAGGGGGATGGAGGGAGAGGATCAGTGAGCTAGTCCTAGTTGGAGAGTATGTGAAAGAGAATACAGTAGTTATGCCTGCCGTTTGAGTGCTATCGCAATAAATGATAAATCCCAACCACTTATCTGTGAAAATATACGCCCTTTAACGGTCAACACATAATACGAATTGAGAACCTACTCCTTTGAAGTCGGATAAAAATAAACTTTTTTATCAAATGTAAAAATTATTTTGTTTACCTACCTATTTTGTTCGTGAGTTGTTGTAACGGCTCTGGCTTCGGAACCTATGTCTGAGCCAGTCAGTTACGGTGATACAAATACAGGGTGTAACAGAAGGGTGTAGTCATATTTTAAAGAAAGAAAGAAAGAAAGAAAAAAAGAAAGAAAAATCATTTATTTGACACACGTCAGAGAATACATTGCATACATTGATATACCAACAACAATTACATGTGTCAAAAAGGTTTGGTTTCAGCATATGTTGCATGGTGCGGTGGCAGCACACAACGCTGGTTTTCAAACCAAACCCTTTAAACTAAGCTAAAACTAAAGTAAATTAAAAGAAAAAAAAAACACAGTTGTACCAACATTTTATGTAGGTACCTAACTTTAGGTTTTGTGTTATTATTATTTATTCATGATCATGCATGACGCTTTTTACAAAAATTTATTTATTTGCCTGTAATAAGGTGAAAAAGGCTGTATATACGTTACTTTATTGCTATAATATTTATATAATATAATATAAAATAATATTCTAACTTTAGGGTTCATTTAGCCTTGCAATAACTGAGTTCTAAAAAATATTTTCCGTACTTTCTCCTTGAAGGTAGCATTACTCATGTGTCCTCGCAAGGGCGGTGGCAGGTCGTTCCAAATCTTTGCAGCTGCAAAGCGAAATGAACCCCTGAACCCTACAGTGTTATGTGTTAACCCTATTATTGAATTGAAGTATCTAAGTCGTGCACTTCTCTGCTGCGAGGCCCCAGACCACATAAATTTTTCATAGAGATACACAGGTATTTTGCGATGGACTACTTTTTTCATCAGACAAGCTAGGTGGAGTTTCCTGCGACCATGCATCTTCAGAATATTTTTCTCATTCAAATATGGCGTGACATGTGCTCGTCTAGGGACATCAAAGCAGAAGCGGGCGCATGCATTCTGGACCCTCTGAATAGCACGCTCAGTTTTTACAAATAACCTAGGCCCATAGACTGTATCACAGTAATTAAACAAAGAAAGGACCAGTGAATCGGTTAGCACTTTCCTGACTTCCTCAGTCAGATACTGTCTGATTTTATACAGCACTTTTAGCCGGTAGAAGGCATTCCTGATTTTAGAGTTAATGTGCTCTTCGTAACGTAATTGACTGTCTAGAGTGAGCCCGAGATTTTTAGCAATAAGAACCATCTCCACACTTTGGTTATCAATTTTTGGAATTTGAATTGGATTACCAAGTATAATGGAGTGGGATTGGTGTGTCGTGCCCATTACTAGAAATTTAGATTTATTAGGGTTTAGGACGAGTGCGTTCTGTCGGGCCCAGCTATGAATGATGTCAAGGTCCTCATTTATTTTTGTCACTGCGTCATCCATGTTACCCGGCTTGAACGAAAAATATAGCTGTGTATCATCGGCGTAAAGATGAACCTTACAGTGTTTTATCCTTTTATGCAAATCTGCAGTGTAAAGCACGAACAGTAAAGGACTTAGTATAGCTCCTTGAGGACAACCTCGTGATATTGGTTGGAGTCGCGAAGCTATATCATTACCTTCACCATCGTCTACAACGACAAACTGTTTCCTATTGGTCAAATATGACTGAAACCATGCAAGTGCTGAGGCTGATATACCATAGTAAGCCATTTTCGATAAGAGTAACTCTGTGTTAATGCAATCGAATGCTCGTGAAAAATCCAGAAGTACGAGTATGGTGCCATTACCCTTATCGGACTCTGCTAAAATTTCGTCTGTAACATGTGCTAGTGCGGTTTCCGTTCCGTGTCCAGCGCGGAACCCGGACTGCACAGTTGGAAGGATCATCCGAGTTTCCAGATATTCAGTAAGTTGAGTACAGACCACTCTCTCAATCACTTTCGATAAAACAGGTAAAATGCTTATAGGACGCAGATCCTTTAATTCTTCCACCGTATTTCCTTTTGGGATTGGCTTTATTTTCCCAATTTTCCAATCATCTGGAAAAACGTTTAACGAAATTGGTTGGTTTACGATCAAAGTTATAAGAGGTAAGGTGACCGACAGTGTCATACGTATCATTTCTGCGGATATTGTGTCGTGCCCTGCTGCATTTGTGTCTATATTTCGTATAATTTTACGAACTTGCTCATCAGTGCAGCATTTAATGACAAAATCTCCATTTAATTTTCCAAACTTTGATGTCCTGTAAAACGACATTAAATCTTTGTCTGCGTGCGGATCGCCTGGCGCGTTGATAAAGAAGTTGTTTATTGGTTCTGGATGTTTGAGATGTTGGGGAATTTCACAGGTGTTGTGATTACCTATGAGTGCTGACCGTTTCAAATTTTTCCAGAGTATCGTAGGATTTTTATTGTGTCTGTTTACATAATATGTAAAGAAAGCCGTTTTTTCCTTTTTTATTGCGTCGTTCACCAGGTTGCGAAATTTTTTATAGTAGGTCCAATGCGACTCTAATTTAGTTTTATGAGCTCTATCTAGAGCCTCGTTCCTAAGTGACATCATTTTTCTTACTGTGTCTGTAAGCCACGGGCTCGGAGTGTGTTTTACCAGAACACGTTTTAAAGGTGCATGCTTATTAAAATAGGTCTACGATAAGAGCGTTAAATCTATTTAGCATGTCGTTTACGCCGCAACCCTCTCTTACTTCATGCCATGGCAGTGACTTGAGATCCAGCAAAAATGACTCTGTATTAACTCTAGCGATTGAACGTGTGCTTATAAATCGCTTAGGCTCCTTTGGTTTTTTAATGGTGAATTCAGCTACCACCATACCGTGATCACTAAGTGCATCATTGTGATAAACTTTGATGGCTTTGCAAAGATCACTTGAGTCTGTTATAACTAAATCCAACAGTGTCGCCGATGTGGCCGTTATGCGCGTTGGTTCCCTAACCATCTGTTCCAAACTTAGTTGTGATAAAAAGGAGTGTAGATCAACCGCTTTAGGTAAGTCCGGTTTTAATAAGTCGATATTCAGGTCAGTCAAAACAAAGAGGTGTTTACAGTGGCCGAGACTGCTTATAGTCTCATTTAAAGCATCTATTGCGTCATCTGTCGTTACAGCCTCCGGTCTGTAGGCTGTGCCAACGGCGATGAGGCCGATTCCCGGTAGAGTCAGCTCTAGCCACATCTGCTCGAGCGGGGAGGGAGGGTGCGCGATCACGCGAGCTCGCACTCCCCGACGCACGTAGAACCCCACGCCGCCGCCTTTCCTAGACTCGCGCGGATTGTGTTTTAAATGGTGTCCCGGGATTTTTGGTGCGCAAATATCTTGGCCGTCCTTCAACCACGTCTCGTTTAGTGCCAGTATGTCAGGTTTGTACCTTTCAACGCTTACTGTTAATTCGTCCTGCCCTGTATTTAACGATCGCACATTAATGAGTCCTAGTATCAAACTAGAGGGATTCTTAGGGAGACCATTCTGAGCAACTTTTACTATGTAACCGATTTGATCAGAGCAACTTTATTTTTCATTGCTTCATACGTTTTGGTCCGGGCGGTCAGCTGATTTGTATAGAGAAGTGAAAATTAAAGTTGTTCTGATCAAATCGGTTTCATAGTGAAAGTTGCTCAGAATGATGTCCCTAACAACCCCCTAAAATATGACTACACCTTTCTGTTACACCCTGTATAACGATAGCACTCATACACACATTGTCAATATCAAGCCATTTCCCATGCGTGGTGGCAGAATCACAGTTGTGTTCACGGTTAGTTTATTTCAATAGTCAATTTCACGTGATAGGGGACCATCCCATCGCCGTAGTTGCTTAGAGAAGCTACGAGTACGATATCGTCAACCAAACTCTTCCTTTGTTACCCGCTCTAAAGTCTTCGTTGCGCGCTCTCAAGCCTTTGTTAACCATTTAATACTTACCTCGCGAGCCACTACACTTGAGCGGTGGATGTCTCTGCGACGTGCACTTTCGTGCAGGGAAACCGGCCCACTAGAAGGTGACGTTGCAGTTTATATATACACTTGCCCCTAACTAATAAAAAGTTGTGCAGTGCATAGATGGGTGACGAACCGGCACAGTACAGCTGTCTCGTTCCGCCGCGCCGTTTTAGGGTTTCTATCTTCATCCATAATAATTAGTCATCGAGTTTTCGAGTTCATATTCGCATAGCAGAATCTCAAGAAATAATTCTGACCATAAAGTTAGTTTTTTTTAAACCAATTCTCCACACCACACGTCAGTGGCGGCGAGCAGTGTGTGTGAGGATTCGGGTCGCTTTCTGTTGCTGTCACTCAATGCGACACGCACTTGAATATAATTATATAAGATTCCGAACCTATAAGATAAATACATAGTCTGGTCATAAGTTTTGTCACATATGGAAAGTTAAATAAATGACACAATGAGTTACGCACTACAACCATTTATATATCAAATGAAAGGGTACAAAATACAGATTTAAACCACACTAAAATTATTCAAAATGTCCTCCTCTGGCTTCGATACAAGCCTTCAATCTGCTAGGCCAGTCATCAATCCAAGTACGCACGACATTCATGTCAATATCGGCGACTGCTTTAATCAGAGATGCTTTAAGTGACTCCAAATTGCGATGGGGTTTAGCGCAGACCTTCTCCTCTAAGTGCTGCCATATTTTATAATCCAAAGGATTCAAGTCTGGACTGGAGGAGGGCCAATCCTCGTGCCTGGTAAAGACGATTCCATGGGTCGCGAGCCAGTTTTGGGTACTTTTCGCCTTATGGGCCGGTGCAGAATCCTGCTGGAAAACCCAGTGCCTATTTTTGAACATTGTTTGTGAAAGAGGTTCCACAATGTTTGTTAGGACTGTGTTTTGATATACGAGGGCACTGGTTTTCACTCCTTTTTCACAAAAAAACACCTCTGTTGGACCAAAATAGGAGACCCCAAGCCAAACCATGAATGCCGAAGGGTGATGGCCACGCTGAACACGTGGCACACGTTTGCTCGCTTCTTCACTAGACTGTGCATACATTTTATCATTTTGTTTGTTGTAACTCTCCTCAACATTAAAAATTTTTTCGTCCGAAAAAAGTATTTCGCGGTATTTTTTACCTGCGTACCGTCTTAACAAAACCCGGCATCTTTCGAGTCTGATTTTCTTCAGCCGTGCGTTAAGAAGATGTGCTGTTCTTTTTCTGTAAGCACGCAGTCCTAGGTCTTCATTCAATACTCTTTTAACAGTGGTTCTGCTTAGTCCCATCTGCAGAGCCAACAT
The DNA here is from genome assembly GCA_963457715.1 of Argyresthia albistria. Classification (NCBI taxonomy): domain Eukaryota; kingdom Metazoa; phylum Arthropoda; class Insecta; order Lepidoptera; family Argyresthiidae; genus Argyresthia; species Argyresthia albistria. The sequence goes on along the minus strand of OY735277.1, from coordinate 2,783,135 downwards.
TTTTTGCTTGCGGACAGGATTTCGTTGGATTCGCGCCTTCACTGCTTTGATGACCGCTGGAGTCCGAACAGTACGAGGTCGACCGCTTCTTTGTTTATCATTTAAACTTGAATCTTCCCTGAATCGTTTGATAGTACGATAAATGAATCTCAGTGGAATTTTCAAATTTTTCAGCAGTTTAAAAATCACTGTTGGTGCGTGGCCGCAACGATGCAATGCAATTATTGCGACTCTGTCTTCTTTGCGCGTCCACTCCATATTGGAAAATGAAGAATATTCCAGAAAACCTATATTTTTATTTTGTTGAAATATTCAAATTTCGAATTCCCATAACTTTTTTGTGGCCTCTATTCTAAATTCGAAATTTTACCCATGTGACAGAACTTATGGCCCGACTATGTATATATCAAAAAGCTTTTTATCAACTTCCATATCTTAGTCAGTTTCTAAATAGATGTAATTTATTTACAAAAACACAATTCTATAAGATTACAATAAAAAAAAACAGTCAGTGTCAGTTTTGACCAGATTACACAAAGTGTTTACCATTTTAACATATATCCACAACATACTTTCATACTATTCTCCTTTGATCTAATTTTCAATAAGCGATGACCAGTTATGAACAAACTAAACAACAAAAAGGCCACAGTCCAACGCCGAAGCTAATTCCGTCCTCTAAATTCACAATAGAGGCAACTTTCAAAGCAGCCTCCGACACGCCACACTATTCCTTTCCATTTGCGCGAGACAATCGAAAGGTCAAATACAAGTCGCGCAGTTAGCACGGACACTCGGCTGACCGGAAGCGGGGCGGTTTCCCGCCCGCGGCCATTTCCGGTTCGTGTCAGATAGCGTCCGACCGCGCGACAGTAAACACGTGTTTTGTCGCAGCAAGGCTCGATTCCGCTTGGCGGCAGCTAATTGGAGTTCCTTTGTTGCGATTGATGTCGTGTTTGTTGGAGTAGAGCGTCTTAGTATTTGAATTGATTGAATCGTTTACAGCGCTCCATAACAGTTTACAATATACATTATAATTATGAGTATGAGTATGTAACTGTTTAGTTCAGGGTCTATATAATGAATAATCCTGGGCAAAATTATGGAGATAAAAAAACCTCAGTTTAATTGTCCAAAATCTGCTAGGGTAATAGTTAAATTCAAGTCACTTGACTTTTAGATAAAGAAGAATAAACATTCATACATAGCGTCACGACTTTTCCCATTTACCTCTTCCTCTTCCCAAGTACTCTAGAATGATTTTCACATTTACAATGTTTGAATGTTTATTCAAACACAATATTGGCTTAACACAGCACCGCATTAAAAATTCGTAAATAGATTAATGTTCCATTAGGCTAGGTTTATCCAGAGATCGAATTTTCATGCCTAAACGCTTTTAGAGTCTACTGTCTAACCAAAATTTTAATAAGCAGGTACCGTATTAATTTTCATAACCCATTAAAAGCTCGCGTGTGGCGTGGCTGTTATCCTAAAACCCGAGTATGTTAAAACCGGAGAAAATTACAATATTACAATATCATAGCCTGCTGTTAATAACATATTAAATGTAACTTTAAGGTGTCTGCCAAATGGTCTGACGACTTACTATGGACAGGGGGAAGGAGCATAATCTATATACGTGAGTATTGTGGACAAGATTGTGTGTGACGATATCTACTCTATCTATACCACACACATACACACTAGTAAACACTGTGTTAGTTGGACCACTTTTAGTGTGGAATAGTAATAAAAATAGTAGCAGGTCACCCAACTGCGTTCAGTAAAACGTAAATAACGTATCGAGTTAAACGGCTAGTGTATATTGTTGACACTAAATTACAGAATTTTTACCCGAGTCATTCAAGCAATGAACACACATCCACACTCTGCTGAGTATTATACCTCCTCTTTATTACGCCATGTACACCGATTTCAGGACTTTCGCATCTACTGCCTACCATCTTCGTCCTTATGGCTGATAAATCTGCCCATTGGCCCATTCATGTCATTCGGGTTGCTAGTCATTTCACCTCTGTGATTCACTTTCCGTTTCTCATTGCACGTGTCCTCCCCACCCCCATTCCAGGTGTTATGGTATTCAGGTCACATAAAACATTCTCTGAACTATATTCACGCAAACAAATAGCCCTCCAAAGTCGACAGCTGTATCGCTGTACAAAAGGTCTTCGTGCCGCGACCTCGAGGTTCCACGATCACTTCCCGGACAAAGAGCGACCGGGGCCGATTTGTCAGGCACATTGTGTAAAATCCCCTGTTAACGCGATTTTGCATAAAGTGTAATCTCTCCTGGATATTTTGGGGTGTTTTGAAAGGCTGCTGATGGTTGAGAAGGGATTATCATAATCGTAATTGTTGAGCAATTGTTTGCTTATAGGCAGCAGGTACATAAGGTTATTTGTTAAAGGAGCCATTTTAGATCTTCGGATGGCTTTACTTGACTTACACAGGGATATAAGGAACAAATTCCTGAGATAAACAGATAGCCTACAAAACTTACTTTTCTGTTATCCGTTCATACATGCCACACTAGACTAGATTAGATTACATCTCACGCATCGTCACGACAGACAAATATGAATATACTCTAAAAGCTATGCTATTCTTAGCTGTCTACTCCGAAAATCAAATTAGGAACATTCAACCGTGTACATAAAGCAATTTGGACTCGCTCAGCACATACTTAACTACACTGTCCATTTAAAAAGGGCTCGTTAAATTTTTCGGCTGCCATTCGCACGCGCCAAAGTCAGGAGCGAAAAAAAAAGTAAAAATTAAAATGGCGGACTGCTCACGTGTTTTGGAGGGAAATTGTATTTCCGGTTAATCGGATGCGGAGCAGCGGACTTTTTTTTGGCTTCCGTTTTGTTGTCTGCGTTGTGGTAATTAGGTTAAGTAGGTATAGCTGAGGTAGGTAGGTACCTACTCAGTACGTTAAGGTAAAAAAATCGGTATATTTCCGGGGCACATGCAGATTACGCTGATGAATAAGAATAAGAATAAGAATATATTTATTTAGAAGGCAAGACTTAAAGCTAGGTTTATTATAAGTTATCGTTTGTACAAACACTATTTATACAGGAGTTAGACTGCGGCCCCACACTAGGCTGAGCCTGTATCGTGGGTGCCATGGTATGCTTAGCAGAGTGGGAAATGTTGTGCGTAATTTACAACCAAAAAAATAAAAGTTAAGATAGGTACTTAGAAATTTAAAAAATTTAAAATATACACATTTAAAATATTATACACTTTTAAAATATACACAGCGCAATATTAGTAGAGAGGTGATTATAGGTGATTATTTTACGAGCGTTCTATGGAGTGTCCGAGGTGTGGATAGGCATCACATTGAAAGTATCGATACCAACACCAGCACACGTATCGATTCTCGTTCCTTTCCCGACAGCCGCCGGGTAAGTCGGGCGCAAGTTTGGACAGCGCTATTACCGGCTGATTGAGAACTTGGCCAGACGATGCCTCTTGCGCGGCCTGAGCGAGCGATTCCACAACTGAACGTTGCACTTATGTGGGAGACAGAGACTATATATCCAATTGACTGCGCCTGCGGGGGAATGCGGCTCGCCAAACTTTGTTGTACATACGCAACCTATGTACGATGACGGGCCGCCAGACAGTTTCGCAGCGGCTAACCAATCAAAGCTCTCTTCCCTCGTCCCCCGCCGCCCGTAAAGGAGGAAAATGTATCTATGCGCTCTCCATTGGATAAGTGCTCCTTGGTGGGAGAAGAGTATGTGCACTTCGTAGCTGCGGCGATGGGCTAGCCCCCTGTCACCCAAAATTGGCAATTGAATAACTAAAAGTGGGCACACATGGGCCTCTGCCAACCCAACGTATGGGAAAAGGTGTGAAGCTAAAGCTAAAGCTGTTGTTGTTGTTGTATATTATTAAAAAAAAATATCGGCTAGTCTCGGTCAAAGTCAAAGTACTTTATTTTATTACTATCTAATTCTAATATACAAAACACGTCACGTCACTCTTTGCCTCTTCTCTACTTTGGACCACTGTGGGAGAAGAAGGGCGAGGAAACTACCACAGATTGATATTTAGGTCTCCTGTAAAATAGGACCGGTTTATGGGGAACCGTACCCGAAGGGTGCCAAAAGGGAGCCTATTACTAAGGCTCTGCTTCCGTCCGTCCGTCCGTCAGCGGGTCCTAGAGCACGAACCGTAATAGCTAGAAAGTTGAAATTTTCACAGAATGTGTATATCTGTTGCTGCAACAACAACAAATACTGAAATACGAGAGATATTACAAATTAGAGGGGGTCCCTATACAAGAGACTTGTTTTGATACACCCACGCATTTCAATATGATGGTATATTTCTCGTCAACCTACATCGTTGAGGTAGCTCAGCGGGTATGAAGTAGGCTCTCAATCCGTAGGTCGTGAGTTCAAATCCTCACGAGGGCATAGTCTTTTTCATTTATTTTTTTGTTTCTTTTATTGATTTGAGTGTTTAAGTTTTGTTATACGATAGTACGGTACCCTTCGTGTGCGATTCCGACCCGCACTTTAGAATAGGTCGGACCTTACTTACAAGGCCGAGACCGATCGCGCGAGCGAGCCATGCACTAACAATCTCTGATTCCTGGAAATATACGGTTATTGTTTTCGGAATTTGTGGCCCAGGTTCGGTAGTTACTTTAAAGAATTGGCCATTTTAACGGACGACGCGGTTAGGTCGTGTGTTTGTAAAGTTATCGTATAAGAACATTGTTGTATGGGGTAATCGCTGTCAGTAACTCACACCCAGATTCCGAAAGGGAAATTAGCTGTGCCTGCTTAATCTCTTGTCTAACTCATTTCAACCAATCACGTGCTGCTATTTCGAATTAGTTTTCGATAAGCGCTTGTCATATTTGACCACTCTTTCTCAAACTGGTGGTAAGTTAATCTCCAGTTTAAAAGATAGATAACTTTATTTGACATTTCGTGTACCAGTAAAATGTCAAATTCCTCAGGAACAACCCAAAAGTTGGGTTTCTGAGGACTGAAAAACTGGCCGAAAGGTTGAGAGCGGCACTTTCGTTTCCATATAAATTCAACACGCCGCTCACTATTAGCCATGATGTGAACAAAGCCCTACTTAAGAGCAGTTGAATAAAGATCGTGTATTGTATTATTTATTATCCTGCTTAGGCCCTGGATAACAATTTGGAAATGATAAATTCCTTGGCACCTTCAACAAAATAAGGATTCCGCGCCCGCCCGGCCCAAGGCTCTTTTCCTTTGTAATCGACGTACTGACAATGTTAACAATGCACGCTTGTAAAAAGGTCGCCAATATATTTATCTAACGGCGCGTTATTAATCACGGCGTTATGCCGTTACAATAACGGCGAACGGTCCAGCTTTTCGAGATAGAATTTCGCTTGTATTATGTTGTATAGAAACAGCCTAATAAATTGTGTTCTTTTGATGATGAATAAATGATATAACATACACAGCGTCACGGGTTTTCCAATACGGGGTGGCACTTGGGGAAGATATAGCCAGTTTTTAAATATGACATATTTGCGTGACAGGGGGCTAACCCTAGGCCGCAGCTAAGGAGATATGATATGAATGTTTCCACACAATTTTCTCCAGCAACAAGTTTAGGTTCAAGCTCGTAGCCGACCTCAACTGCAGACGACTACGTGTCACGCAGGGAGCACTTGTCCAGTGGAGAGCGCATAGATACATTTTCCTTTCAAACCCAACTCACCAATTCACGGGCGGCGGGGGACGAGGTAAGAGAGCTGTGATTGGTCAGCCGCTGCGAAACTGTCTGGCGGCTCATCGTACATAGGTTGCGTATGCGAACGTTTGTTGAATACAACAAACGTTTGGCGAGCCGCATTCCCCCGCACAGGCGCAGTCAATTGGATATATATTCTCTGGTGACCGTGACTGTGGTGACGACACGAGTGAGCGTGACAGCGGTAGATACATACGCTCGCTGACTCGTTTACTCACTAGGTAGATCTCGCTCACACGCACACGCGACACGTCGTCGTGTGCAGTTGTGGAGACGCCTAAACCCAGCCCTTTTAAAACGAAAGTGTTTTCTGTAAGTCTGTGCTAAACATAGTACAATAAAGAAATAACGAAAATTAAACCTCCTATATGGAGAGTAATGAAACAAAAACATGTAACTTAACCCTTCACGCCCCGTCAGAAGACCGACACCCAATCTTGCCCTTCGCATCCATCTAGTTCCATCATCACATCACAAATATTGCCACGCGTTAACCCTTAGGTGAGTGCGGCGGTTGATTGCCAGTGTAGTATTACAAGATGAATCGGGTGTTATTGGGGATATCAGTTGGGGACGCCCTTTTTGGCTTTAGGAGCCATATGAAGGGACATGACATGATCCACTCCCTTCAAACCGACCTCAAAAAAAGTCACCGTCATCGTGGCCAAATACAAGAAAAATCATAATTATTAGGATTATCATTTGACCCTATCATCATCATCAATGTCTTAAGTCATAAGTTTTATTTCGACCATGTTTTAACCATGTTTAGTTTAAGTTAAATTATTTCGATCTATCATTATAGACAAGCCCAATATTAAAAAAAATACATTACGAGCACTGAAAAGCTTGAATAGCTGCTAAGTGCTAGTTTAATAAAAATACAAGCAGCCTTACAAGACGAAACATTCCACAAATTCCTGTTTACATTTTATTTTAATATTATCGTGCTTCGTTGAAACGTCTCAACAGTCGAACGGAAAAGGTGAGGCAACGCAACAGCGGGAAATACGCGTAAATAAAACTCCCAATAGTCCCGGAAGGTTCATTTGGGGGGTATTGTCAGGTTGCAGGATGCAGCTGTGTTTACTTTCCACCGTGTATACCACGTATACCACGTTGTATACCACGTTGTTTGTACCACGATTCGCGAATAGGACGTTTTCGAGAAATGAACCAAGTGGACAAATGCGCCGAATCGACTTAACAGTAACTATGAAATTACAAAAACTGTGTACCGCGTCATACATTACTCATCCTAACTTGGTTTACTGGAACAGATCTCTTACTGGAGATAAGCTCGCCTTAGTACAGTTCTTTTGTACCCCATTTTTTCTCCCATCCTGTGCGTGGGTCGAAGTCACGATTTTTGTGTCACACGAATGTCATTCGTGTGACGTGAAATCGACCCACGACCGGTGTTACGCACGCTGCAAATAGCGTTGCAAGCGTTACGAATCTTCTACGAGGGTTGATTTCACGAATTTTTATGGCACACGAATGAGATTAATTCGAAAAAAAAAACTACCCCCCCCAGTTTCGGCCATGATGTTCACGATCATTTCCGATGTGGTTTCCGCGCTCATCGGTACATTATTATTCCTATTCTTCTTTTTCAGCATTTTTGCGTCCACTGCTGGAGATATGCCGCCCAATGGACCGCCATTCCGTGAGATCAGCTGTCTCTCTCCTCCATGTCGGGCCGGCTGTGCTCCTGAGGTCGGACCATCATTTATACTTTATGGCACAAAAACAAAAAAAAACGTAACATTTACAGAAAGATATGTACAAAGGCGAGCTTATCTCTAATAAGAGATTTCTTCCAGCAGACCTAGGCATGACAGGGAAAAAATATAGAGGGAAGCCAGTGCCACATCTCGGACACTCCATAGAACGCTCGTAAAATAATCACCTATTACTACTACATAACCAAATGATGTTTGTATACGTGCAAATGTGTGCGTAAACTTTGCTAGGGCTGGTGGCGCGGCAAATGCAGCGATATTAAGTATACGCGTCGTCCGTCACTCGTCAGGCGTTCAGCCCTGTCTATTGATTCTCTAACCAATCTTTTGACGCCAGGGGTGGGGTGCGGTATCTGAATCAGCGCGGGGAAGGGAGTGGCCGTTCTGTACGAAGTACTATTATCTCTTCTGTGCCAGTGCACAAACAGTTAACTAAAACTAATGATAAATATTAATATTAAATGAAGCCGCTCACCTTCGCGTATTCTATCTTGAGCGTGCAACAACCCGAATAAATGTCGCAGCCGTGTAGCGCGTCCTTCGCGCGCGTCGCCGAGTCTATACTGTCGAATGTGCGGCGGGGTTAAGGAATCACTGATTAGTATAATACATATAGGCTATTATGAAATAAGCAAGAAGAAAATTTAACCCGAACCTAACTAAGTTTAACATAACCTAAAGTAACCGTCAATAGAAATCGGCCGAAATTAATAACCTATCTTCTATCCATAATCTGCAGATTTGAGATTGCTAGTGTCAATTTTGACATAAATCACATAGCGCAACTGTCAAATGTAACGCATAATCTGCAGATCACGGATAGAGATAGGTTATTGGGATCGGCTGTATGTCAACAAAGCGCTATGTTGTCTTTGTCTTTTCCGTAATTAACTGGTGATTATTGAATATTTTATGATGAAATACAGTGAATAACAGGCAAGACTTGATGCTACATGAGTTGGAATAATGTTCAGGAGACTCCGTGACAGAACCTTGAGAAAACGGTTTGTTTACATAGTCCACTATTTCTATTGACGGAGACTTTAAGTAAAGTAAGTAAATGTAGCCCATTAACGTCCAAGGGGCACAGGCCTTTACCCGGATACGAGTAAGATACGTAACCTAACCTAAATAGTAACGGCCGGTTTCCGAGACGCTGTTCAAAGGTTCACGATTAGCTAATCGATGATTCATTCAAAATAGCGTGATTGGCTGATAGTTTATAGCTCTGTTACGAAGTTCTGTTAGCTAAACGTTACCTTTGAACAGCGTATCAGAAACTGGTCGTAAGTGTTTTTACCTACTAAAATGTTACGCTACTACGACGACTACGACGCTACACGAATTAGTATGAGATTTGACGTTTGTCGCACAAAGTATCCCGTGACTTTGCGCAGTAAACGTCATGTCATTTTCTTAGCGTCGTCGTAGCGAGTGCATGTTGTCTAGGGGCCTAGATCCACACGCTAAGCTCTCTGCAGGGCCAAACTCGGGCTTTCATTCCGAAATAGTTTTACGACCGATAAACTTTCTACGAATGATCGTAAAAATATCCGACAACGAAATTTAAACAATATTTTCACGACTCCGAAATATGCGGCATTAACATTTGATCCGATATTTTATTTTATTTTGAATACCATTGCGCAGTAACGGAAAATCGAAAAAAAAACTACACAAAGGACTATAAAAAAAAATTCGCGTGTAGCACCGTACACGTGTTAGAAGTAAAACTTCTGTAGCTAGATCATTAAGTGGTACCTATACTATACACCTATACCTACCTATACTAAAAGAGATTTAAATTTCCAATTTTGAGATCCAATCTCTGCTTCAAGTTACTTTTATGTTTCAGACGTCCGATTATTTGAAATTATTTTATACTTGTACTTACTTTTAATACGTCATGTCATTTATTTCCCACCATTCCTTATCTACAATTTGTCGCGCTCGTGGTGATATACTTAACTCATTCAATAGTGTCACTACTATTTGCATCTCGCTCAGATTATATACCATCTGACGACGTCACGTCTTAAAACCGTCTCGCTCAAATGTATGCATTGCTTTGCTTGTCTCTGTGCCCAGTCCCTTTATTTAATTGATCGAGTACGTATTTTCAACTATTCCAAGTTAATGTGTACCTGCGGGGCTACCATAAGGCTTGCCACTCACCTCAGTCGCGCAGATAAATGACAAAGAAGATGGCTAAATCAATATATGGACGACTGCCCCAGACATGTACAAAGACTTCTCAACAGCCAATAGCATTTAAATATTCATTCATAAATTTAATTTACTGCGTCTGTATTTAGTTTGTAGAACTTGAAGAAAAAATAATTAAATATAGGTAAATAAGAGTTGTTACTCAATACTCCGTGATTCCAATATGATTCCGTGACCTTTGCCGTCGCTAGAAATAAGCACCATTTTGCAATAACATGCAACATAACGCCATCTAGCCACTCCTCTGGAAACCTCCTGTTTTCAACAGTTTTGCTAGTTGGCAATTATGTTGCATGTTATTTTTAACGATGGCAAAAGTCACTAATCAATGGCGGAATCATAGAGTATGAAGTGACAACTCTTAATTATTTAATCATTTCCTTCAAGTTCTACAAACTAACTAAAGACGCAGTAATTTATGAGAGAATATTTAAATGCTATTAATTGGCTGTTGAGAAGTCTTTGTACATGTCTGGGGCAGTCATTTTGCCAAATTGCCAACTCCTTTCGCGTCTCAATGATGTTTCTCCATAAAATAGCGCGCATTCATTATGATATGACATTAAATTGTGACAAAATGCGTGGCTGGGGTGACTGGCGTGCCTTATGCTACCCCCGCTAACCTATACATACCTACTTTGCTAGGATTTTTTAGGGTTACTTCATCGCGAAGCGATGACGTAACTCTTATTTAATTTTATTCTTGACATTTCCTTAGTCCGCCATACGACATACCTCGATTTGGATATCTTACTTCAACATTATTGACTGGCATGAAGCATTAACTTTAAAATTACAAAAGCTTATTAAAATCAAAATCGTATAATTTCAACAGTTATAACAACAATTCAACTTTAAAATGTATTACAAAAATTACATACAAACAAATAAGCGAAACAATAAGCCATTAAACTTATGGCTCTGTAAGCTGTAGACCTCACTTTGGCCGTTTACTACAGATAAACATTAAATAGGTAGGTATAACACATACTTAGTAGCTAAACTGCTAATTTGTGACTTGAACTGCACTATATAATAAAAAGTGGCTTTAGAACAGTTCTAGGTACCTACTTATTGTTTTCAAGAAGTCTTAATGCAGCCATCCATCACATCGGAATTTGCTTGAAAACTAAATATCACATTTGGATGATTCTAAGTGACTTTATGCGATTACTAGCTGCCTGTTGCGCGACTACGCAGCGCGTTTTAGGTACCTATTCCATAGTTACCGGCCACAAAACGATTCGTTCATCATTTTAGAAATCCATATCGACCCGTGTGACATTGATGAAACTCTTTTCTTACAAACTGTATGGATCGCATCGCACAACTGTCAAACATAAGTTCCGGTTCCAACAAAGAGGTTGATCGAAGTAGTTTTTGGTCACGTCACTGGTTTTGGCCTTTACCGGAAATCAAGAACTCGTGGAAGAATGCTTAAAATAATTTTTATTTGTTAACGTTTCATCAGGTTTTTCTCTCACTAATTAACATTCTTTATTGTACGAATGTATTATTATCTTATCTGATTAGTTAAAAACCGTATTGAAAATAGTTGCGGTTTTAAAAGTCTTCAGCCGACCCTGACGTCACCGATTCCAATTTCCGTTACATTTCTTAGCCACTCGTGATAGCACCCGGCTAGTAGTAATTGAAAAGCAAATATATGAATAACCCACAGTTGAGAGGTTAAATAAATTTTACCCCCGTGCCCCAAGAAGTTTTACTTCAAAAATGTTACTAACACACCTTAGAATGCGGTTTTTAGCCAGATGTTTATCATATCGGTTTTTATAGATCGAGTTGAAATCAAATCAAAAGACATACTTCCTGTACTGAGGCCTAATTCCGCTACCACAATGACCATGTGAAAATGACGCGAAGATGCCGTTCGACGACTTGTAATTTCTACCATAAATTCAGTAAATTAACATGTTTGCCCAACTCATCCTATTTCTTACCAACACTATTAGTATATTGTTATAGTATCTGTGCTAACACGTTAAATTCACTGTGGATTACGTAGCGAATCAACTCATCCTATTTACATTGACGTCAATATACCTATCACTGGATCTGAGTAAACGAAAGGGGGGTTTTTCAAATAAAAATCTTACTGAAACAGACAATCTCACAGCGAAGCACTCAAGTGCACCCATCAGTCAGCACTTAGATAAGCGCCGATAAAATAGTTTGAGAAATAGCGCGAGTTCAAAGCGAGATCGTAAAATCTAAGGTAATACTTTTCTTGGCTTTCACAGTACATCGATTAAGGAGATAGACTAGGTAGATCCCCGCTTTTAGTAATTGAGTCTCAACGAAATTGAATGCATTTTATTTTATATCATTTCATTTCATTTCATTTCATTTATCCAAGATTCCATTAGAATACGATGTGGTTCAATGACGAAAGACAAACAGATTTGTATCCAATTTTGCTAATGTCTATAACACTGTACTAAACCGAACGTCACATCAAATAAAAAATAACTAGGTAACACTACACTCAGCAATCCTTCAGCAGCAATGGCTAGTGTAATAAACTCCACAATTACGTCTTTACTCTCCATTTTACTGCAACACATCGATGGAGAAGCAAACGACCCGATTTCCAGGGCTCGTAAAAAAGTAATATAAATAAACAACTCTTTGCATAAAAAATCGTCTATTCTGGTCTGCTTGTCCAAGTCCCATGAATCGGGAATTTAAAGCCGTCCGAACGGACATTGCGAGTTCAATCTGAATTAGAGCGAGATTTTAAAATTCATTCGGTCCTATTTAAAACTTATTTCTTTCTCGTGCATATTAATTTTTTGCTGAAATTGCTAGTAAACCTCACGAGTATAAGTTGAGGTTGTGAAATGTCCTGACCTAGTTGTATTCATTTCCGAAATGCGCACTGTCCACTCAACTGATTGAAACACTAAAATAAAAATGAATAATAAATCAATATAAAATTAGAGCAATCGTTTGCTCATAAAACGGAGCGAACGGATTCAAATTTACGACCGAACCGCTCGTGCTAAATAATATATGATAGGTATTTAAAAAGCGCTACTAAATTATGAAATGAAAAAAGTGATGATAAAAAGAACATCTCAATCATTTAGCTATGATTTGTTCATTCATGCGCGGACTTTTGCCAGATTTGCACGTGGTGGAACGCTAACCTAACCTAACCTAACCTAACCTAACCTAACCTAACCCAAAATTAGTTGCTAATGAATTTAATAATCTATTTGCATCTATAGGAAAGTCACATAAATTAAGATCAGAGAAAAACAATCTTTCCTCAAGTAAAATAACAAATTCTTTTTTCCTCACACCTATTGAACCAAAAGAAACCTTTAATATAATAAAAAACCTTAAGAGTAAGAAGTCTTTTGGTATAGATGAGATTCCTCCGTTGCTAGTAAAACATTGCGCGGATATTTTGGCGGTACCTTTTTGTAAACTTATCAATCAATCTTTTACAGAAGGACTATTTCCCGAAGCCTTAAAAATATCCCTTATAAAACCTAAACATAAAAAAGGAAACACTACTGACATTCATAATTATCGACCCATAGCTCTACTGCCTACTTCAGCAAAAATTTTCGAAACCGCTATGGCCAATCGACTGAATAAATTCTATGAAAAATATAACATACTACATGATAACCAATACGGGTTCCGTAAAAATAGGTCTACTATATTGGCAATATATAACTATGTACAAAAAATTTTTGATTCAATAAACAATAAACGGTATGCTGTGGGACTACTGCTCGATATGAGCAAAGCGTATGATAGAGTCTGCTTTGACACTCTATTAGAAAGACTATACGACTCTGGGATTAGAGGAGTCGCATACAGGTGGTTCAAGTCATACCTGCAAAACCGTGTCCAATACGTAGAGGTTGAAAATACCAATTTTATCTCAGGTAAAGTAGAATACGTTAGATCAGATAGAGTCCTATCTACTGGATCCATTCCCCAAGGTAGCGTCCTGGGATGTTTATTATTTCTTATTTATATAAATAATCTACCTAATTTAATTGATAACCCTTGCACCCTTTTCGCAGATGACATTTCCATATTATTTTCTTGCTCGAATTCCAACGAATTAAACCAAAGCTTAAATATAGATGAATCAAATTTGGAACTAAACCTTAAAAAGACAAAAATTATTCAATTCAAACCCTCACAAAAAGTCCCATTACAAATCTCATATAGCTATAAACAAATACCACTGGAGATTACAAAGACAGCAACCTTGTTGGGGATCGACCTGGACACAAACTTGAGCTGGAAACCATACATACAGAGATTGCAAAACAAACTATCATCTTTTACTTATGCCCTCCATCAACTTAAACGGGTAACTGATTTCAAAACTGCGCTCACAGCCTACTATGCATATGCTCACTCCAGACTCTCGTATGGTATTATATTATGGGGGAATTGCTGTGAAATAAACGATATTTTTATTCTACAAAAGAAATGTGTTAGAATACTTACAAATATCGACCAAATGGTATCTTGTAGATCTTATTTCGTAAAACTCCAAATACTTACTTTAACTTCAATCTATATATTAGAATCTTGCAAATTTGTAAGAAAACACAGTAACTTATACTCCCCTCTAGAAAATAAAAATAAAAGGAATAATCGAGACCAAAATAAATTAAAGAAACCATTTTCAAAATTAGAGCTCGTGTCTTCTAGCCCCCATCATATGGCCATCAAAATATATAATCACATACCAAATGATATAAAAAAACATAGAGAAAGAATCACAATTTATTACCAATTTAAAGAAGTTCCTCATTGAAAAATGCTATTATAATGTCAAAGAATTTTTCAATGATCAAATTTAATACTCAGGCATAAGTTCTACTCGCTATAAAATAGTACAATTATTGAATCTAATGTTGATATAATTTACTTTTAATTTTTATTTCTTATTGTTATTAATAATAATCTCTACAATTTTTTTTTCTAATTGTCTGTATATAATTTGAATATAAATGTAATCATCCTATTATTCGTAAAGGGACAACTGATTGTCCTTAAATGTTGCTGTGCCCTAGCAGGGCGTCACAATGTACTAACCTTTATTCTACCACCTTGTGAAATTTTGTGACTTTGCAATAAACTATTACTATTACAAACATTGTGAAATTATTCACGATATCCGGGGTGAATCGTTTGAATTCAATTTATTGGCTGACGGTATTACATAAATGGTTAGGTATTCAATTTAGCTAAATTTTATTCCCTTGTCGATTACAGAAGTATGAATCCTCACTTTAATATTACTTTTTTAATCTAAAAGTGCGGCCACCTTCACGTGGGGAATACACGAAAATATACGGCAGACGTTTCCGCCAAATTGCTTGCCAAAGCAATTAAGCACAAAGGCACTGAAGTCCCCCTTTTGTTTAAAAACGGTCGGCCAACACCGCTGCTCCTTTATATCGCAAAGTACGAGAGTTGCTATTCAAATAAGAAGAAAACTTTTGCACAGAAATTGGATTACAACTGACAACGTCTGGTTGATAAGGGGTCGTGGTTAGTGGAGGCAGTTTAGCGATTCTTTCACCAATTTTGCCTTCATTAAAGCACATTTCAATGAAAAATTGTCTCTATTTTTAAAACCGTAACTTTCAAATTGTGTTAAATATAAAAATACAATAAAAGTAGCCCCGAAGGGCACAGGCCTTTACGACAATCCAATTTACCAGTTTTTCATAGATAACTTAAAGGTTGCGGGCTCAGATTTATGTTTGCACCCAAAATAGCAATGTAATGAATTTAAATCGTAGTTTTATAACAAAAATCATGTGATCGCCTGCCGCATCATATAGAATTTACCCTAACTCGTTCCTTCCCAACAAAGCCGCACCCTAAATAACCGAATTCCTATTAATAAAGTTGTAGAGAACAGAATGCAAACATTTTGAATAATACCGATTGCCACCCGAACTCGCCTAATAGCTGTTTGATGATATAATCGCGATAGCATTGCGATAGCCTCGTCCTGAAACAACTGGGTTTCTTGCAGTTTTGTTTTATTGAGGTTTTGGGACTTTCGAGACAGACAGATGTGCGGAAGGGGAGTTTGAAAATTAATGAAAGTTTATTTATTCAGCAATGAGTTCAAGTGCGAGTCGGCCTCTTGCCCGAAGGGTTCTGTAACATCGTTGAAATAGGGATTCACTGGAAAACGCTCTTCAAAAATGCATTAACTCGTATATGGACGGACATCAGAGACACACACAAATCTAACCCGTTGGCTTGCTTCCCCGCAGTTAGCTTTATTATGAAATGAATCTCTGTACATGTTTTTTCCAACATAAAGTGTCTGTATTATGTTTTCTGTGCAATATAGTATAAAGTACTATGAAGTACTCTTACTCGGTGAATGGCAGATTCTGGAAACGGCTGATTTCTAGCAGATACATCAAGTAAGGGTTCGGAACCGTGGAGGCGGGACATGAACATTGCAGTCTTAGTGCAGGTCACGTCAACACTTCGGGTGCTGAAAATGATGACAACCGCCATATTGAAAAGGATATTCAACCATCGCCTGGACGCCATTCTTCTTGAACACCACGATCCTCTGCACCTGGCCGTGCGGCGAGCTGATCGTGTGCACGACGTCCTGCAACAAACAGACAAGGGGGTTACTACAAACTTTTTAGCAATTCTGATCAGGAAGAATTTCCACGACTGCGCGAAACGCCGAAACCTTTCAGTTACCATTTTAAGTGCGAATTTTACCAACGAAAGAGTAACTTTTACTCGAGAGTATCTTCTAATTTTTCATAGACACCAGGACAGATCACCTCATTTTGAACTGTCATTGTCATACAAATTATCCCCGGGATAGTTATTTTCGTATAACTTTTTGTTGGTAAAATACACCCTAAGTAGGATTTCAGCAATAGAAATAATTACTTTCTAATAAAAACTTTCATTAAAATTTGTTGCACAAACGTGTTGATAGATTTGATGCCGACTATATTCCGTCCAAACTCGATTCTGCGTAATCCAGCTACTGCCTAAACCAGTTTCTGCCAAACAGAATTTCTGCTGGAACACGCGTAAAGGAACAAGTCCTGGTATAGGTTTCATAAAGCTCATTATTTAGTATATTGGAGTGAAAATTGATGACATGGTGGTGTTGATACTTTGACAGATTAGAAATCCAAACTGTACTGGCATAATACGCGCCAAAATACGCGCCAAATAAGCTGATGGAGGCTTTTGATCCCTGGAGATATTTTATTTAAATTAAGTACTCGATGTAGACAACCTGACAGACAGGACAGGAACAAATATTTTTAATATTGTAATCAAATTGGCAAAAAAAAACCTTTTCAGTTTCCTGTTTAAAAATTGTTTTGCCCGGGTTTTCAATTTTTGTAGCTTCAGTATGGATAGACCATGGACTAGCTTATTATGTCCCCAGGCTATCACCATACTCCACCGCGCTGGCTCAATGCAGTTGGCCAACCTGACATTCAGACGTTTTCAAGCGGCCCTATTAAGGGTCTATGACACAGATTTACAGTAAGATTAATATTTCAACGTTATCAGGCGTACTGTTACTGTTAATTTGCATTTTACAAACAAGTGTAGGCTATGCTACTTATGTCAGCCTCTGTCGCGTCTAAAGTAATCTAAGCAAGCTTCGTACAAGGTTAATATTTAAAGACATCGCTCCACTTACAGTAGGTGCTCTCAGATAGCTCAAGTATAGAGGATGTGCAATATACCGGATGAGATTACACTCCCTGCTCTGCGGTAGAGCCTTCCGCATCTTTTCCCTGTATTTTGTTTACCAGCGACATTAATTGGCTACATTTAGAATACTTTATACTTTATTGCACAGAATAACACATTTTACAATTGAAAGTGGACAACACATGACAAAGGCGAGCTTATCTCTATTAAGAGATTTCTTCCAGCAAACCTAGGATGGACAGGAAATAATTTAACAACAGGTAGACCCATGTGCACAACATTAAATAAGATAAAACAATAAACTACTTAACAATGCGTACATAAATACCAGACTTATAGATATAAATATGTTAAGCAAATATACCTAAATACTCTTCTACATACATATTATGCTCACGCGTTTTCCCCTGATGGAGCCGGTTGTTTTCGTGCTATGCGTTTTCTCTTAAGATTTTTCAACCACTGTTTGCCATGCCTGGTTCTGCCCTGATGTAATAGGTGTCTCCATCCCGGTTTGTCCAGTGCCGAAAACAACCGGCTCCATCAACTAACGTCGAATTTGCTTGTTATCGTTGTTGTGGCAAGCAGTGCAGATCCCGAATCGGTCTGTCATAAGAGAAAATGTGACTCCCAGAACACAGCAGCAGCTGCTGCTAATAAACATCTGAAATGATGAAAAGGCAAATGATGATGATGATTTCCCCTTAAGAGGGGTAGGCAGAGACTAAAGACCTCCACTTGCTGCGATCCTGGCATACATCTCTCGCTTCCTCCACATTCATAGTCTCTTCACACATCATGCTCGCCAGTTACGGTTACTCTGCTATTATGCTATAACGCATCCTCCGTTGAATCCTTCATTTATTAATTATTTTGACATTCCCTTATTGTGTGCTACAGCTACAGTGTATAGTGGCACGTCTACACTATTTGTCAGTAAAGACGCGATATTTTTTTGTTTAGGAGCTTTCAAAAGTAAACTTATTAAAGAGTTGTAAAAAGCTTAATAGACTAGGTATGCTTAAATCGATTTTCCTATCATTCGTTAAATATTATGCATACCACACTTCAATACAAGTGTTGCGAGTCTTCGTGAAACGCAACAGCAAAACAAGGTATTATGCAGATTTGAGTATAAATTACTCATTTACCGGAGTGCAGTCCCTGTAGCATCTAACGAAGGCTTACGAGATTACGTGAAGCAATCTGGAGGCATTGTTCATACAACATCAATTTCATATCAGCTCAATAGCGGGGGCGATGGGTTAGCCCCCTGTTACGTAAAATGGAGTATTGAATAACTGGTTAAAAGTGGGCACAATTGTGCCTCTGCCACCCCGTATGGGAAAAGGCGTGACGCTATGCATAAATTGCGTTTATTTTTATCTTTGTGCACTAGGACTATCCTCTCAGCACCATCTTTCCTGTCCTGCCTAGGTTTGCTGGTAGAAATCTCTCTTAAGAGATAAGCCCGCCTTTGCGCACTATATGTTATTTAAGTTTTATTATTAAGTTACTGTGCAATAAAGAATATGAAAGATATATGAAAGAAAAAATTGTATTATTTCAAAACGCCAACATCCGGTACCGACAAACAAACAGAGAACGCAAAATAAACTTTCTCAAACAACTGGCAACACCAGCTAAGGGCGCGTTCAGACGTGCCGACTGCTGCAACAAGTGGGCGCGACATTACACACTAGACTCGCGAGCAAATTAAATGCGCGCGCGATCTAAATTGAAAACGTGTCGGCGACAAGATGGGAACCTATCTCGCGAGCGCATGGTTTTTATTGTCACTCGAAAGCTAGACCTCGGAGCTGCGTCAGGGGGTAACCACAACGTGTTATGTCGATAGTATCGACTCGATACATGCATATGCTCACGCCTTTTTCCCAGTAGAGGGGTAGGCAGAGACTGAAGACCTCCACTTGCTACGATCCTGGCATACATCTCTCGCTTCCTTTAATTATGCCGATACAGTTTCGATTTCGAATCTATCAAAGGATCAACATTGCCACAGCAACCATTTTTGTTCCAATGGAGTATTAATGAGCTTAATTTTACCTAAATCAAGACTAGTTTCAAGACAATCTAGGTAATTTTTCTGATCAGATTAGGTAGTACTGATTCGCTACAAATTTTGTGGTGGTGACCCCCCCAGGGAGGGAGATGGGGGTGAGTGCTAGATGTTGGAAACGCATGTCGATATTGTCAATAGGCAAATGGAAATGGGTTCTATGACGACGAGCCTGTGTCTCGATTCGATATCGCACGAGCAACAAGTATATAAACGTTTTGTTGCTCGGTGCTTCAACTTAGTCCTTCGAGGCGGATATCCAAAGCTTACTAACAGAAATAAAAAATACGTTGGAAAACATCGTGAAGCATCCTGAAATCTCCATAGCTGCGGTGATGGGATAGCACCCTGTCACGTAAAATACCTCTGCCCGCCCGTATGGGATAAGACGTGACGCAATGTTATAATTGTGAAAATGTATGTACGCTAAAATTTAAATAAACTGTACGTACAATAAATGTAAATGTCCGTTTTTGCTTATAAACGCAGTATCTTAGAAACTCTTCATGCAAGTTATGTGTGTGACCACCTAAGTAAAACTAATAATGAATGCCCTTGCAGGGCGCATGTTCTGGAACTTATCCTACATTATAATATCTTTGTACATACCACATGCAAGCAATTAATAAATGAATAAATGGATAAATATGTCAACTGTACATAAATGCCTGTAGTTTTTAATAAGCGTTTATACTGTTTCGGATTAAAATAATAAAACACGTTAGGCGTTATTGTGCCTTAGTCATTCCGTATGTGAAAAAGCGTGACGCTACATGTTATCTGACAAAAGAGAAGCTGCAAGTTAATCCTGCACGAACGTGTAATTATTGCTCTCACAACGCGCCAGGAATCGAACTCAACAACTAGACTAGCGCAGCGCAATAAGGAGTCCTCTTCTCATATCTCCAGAGGATGTGACGACGGAAATATAAACCTACTTGTACTTCAGAAAATGTGAAGCGCACTGGAATAAGGAATACCTATTTAATTTAAAATTGCGAAACTAACTAGTTATTACGTTTTTATGTTAACAATGACGAAACTACTATTTAATTTAAAATTGCAAAACTTACTAGTCTTTAAATATTCTTGAAAAGCATCAGGAACTGTAGAACTATGCTGAATGCAAGCAGAACACACTTTTTATTTGATTTGCTGCAAAATGATCTGCGACCGGAAGTTGGCAGATCATTTTGACATGTGACTTTTTTGGGTAACTAAGCCAGAACTATTCTTAAAAAGTATCAGGAACTCCAGAACTATGCTGCATGCGAGCAGAACTCTAATTTATGTTTGATCTGCTAGACAATGATCTGCTAAGTTCACTAACATGAAGTTATGTGACTCATCATAACTCAAATAATGGAGCTTGTCTGGCATCATCCTTGGTGGGTTTATTTTGTTGAGATTAGTTTTAAATAAACGAGGTTGCCTATCTGTGCCTCTGCTACCCTGTTCGATTAAAAGCGTGACCTCATGCATGTAGAAAGTAACTTCATAGCTTAGGTATTTTGTTAACTCAACTCACTGACATGCCAGTGCATGCCATTAAGTTGAGCAACGAAACATTTCTAACACGCCGCCCCCAGGTAACCGACAGCTAGGCTAAGTTGTATTTAAGTTGGGACTAACTTGACTAACTAACTAACTGCCTGTTTGCATTTGCTAACTCTGTCGGAATTAAGCGACATCCGCAAGTTAACTTAATAATCGAGTAGACGACTCGATGAATTGTTGCATTGAAATCTAGCTAGCATCATCGTCTAGCTTATCGTAACTTATCGTAACATTTAAACAGCGACTCGGAAACCGACAGGATGCTTAAATGAGATCTCAAACTTTAATAAATGTAAATGTAGCCCATTAATGTCCCCACCGAGGGGCACAGGCCTCTACCCGGATCCGAGTAAGAGTGATCCATACTCCACCACGCTGGCTCAGTGCGAGTTGGTGGAGGGGTTTTACGACTACTACATACTACGAAGTAGGTAGTGATAGTAGCCGGGACCTACAGCTTAACGTGCCATCCGAAGCACGGTGCGTCCGATAATGTACTTAAGACAAATTAATCATCTCATTGGTACATGGTCAGCACCGGGATTCGAACCTGCATCTCCTGGGTGAGAAGCAAGGTGACACCCACTAGACCACGGAACACCTCAAACTTTAACCACCGCAGTACTCAACTCATTTCTAATCATTTTATTGAACCATTATAATTAGATTGCAAAAAAAATACCCCCAAAATAATTTAATGTGATCCCTTAGGAATGGTGGTCGCAGTCTTTCTTTGGGGAAATGAAGAAAGTAAGTAAAACATTTAAGTAGCACTATTTTCGTGTTTGTTGTATTACGGTGGACTAGTATAGTAGTATGTAAGGTGTTGTGTTTTGTAGCCAGGTAGATGTATTAGTGGCCATCACAATCCGAAGCAAATGAAACATTCTGCAAAATGATGCCCGAAAAAAGGATAAAATAGAATTGCCTGCACGGAACTAAAAAAGCCACTAGCAACTAGAATCGCCTGTCTGCCCCTATTCGAGAACCGGGTCGGACCGGATATAGCCGGGACGCGCCGGGCGAAACCGGATTTCACCGGTTATAGGTTGGCGCCCGATCAAATATGAAAGAGTTCGCTGCACAGACATAGAGTGGGAGAGGATCTGGCTGTCACCCTGGTAAGGGAACGTAACCATACTACGTTTTTTAACCCCCCCTGCGTGACCACTTTAGTATGAGCCAAGACTGGTATTTTCTACTAGCGTGGTACTTTGAAGAACCCCCTCCCCCTAAAAGGGTCACGTATCATGGGTACGTTCCCTAAGATTATCCGTAGCCCGGCTTTCTAATGTCAAATCGGCATATTTGGTCACAAGGAAAGTCAATTGCCTCTCATTTTCACATGATAGGCGTTTCATCTGCAGCCCCGTATGGGAGATCGCGTGTTCAGTTTAATTTTGTCAAGTGTATTGAGAAAGTTTTGTTACGCAGAAGAATATGTAGGGTGATGGGTCATGGGATACAAATATTTCCTATGGATGTGAGCAACAGGATATTTTACACTGTTGACTATCTGGCACCTGATGTGATGTGATGTTGAAAGCATCGTTCATGTTGAAAGCTCGTATGGCTCACGTAGCCTATATTATTGGTAAAAGAGCGGTTGCACTGGCTATTTAGCCCCTCGTCAGTGACAGTGGCCAGTGGGCAGATAACAATTAAAATTTAATTGTTATATTATTACCCACTGACGAATATTTAGCTACTAAACTAGGTAAAAACCTGTATTCCAATATACATATGTATGTTACTTCATTCTGCCTAGCAAAAGTGGAAAACGTCATAGTATAAATTGTTATAATATTTGCGGGTTTAAACTGGAGAACTACATAGTGAGCCGTCTGATTCTGTCGCTCTGATGAGGAGTGTAGTAGAGTATTATTATATTATTATTATATTTAGCCTATATCATCCCACTGCTGGGCAAAGGCCTCTCTTCCCCGTTTCCATGCATCGTAGTAGAGTAGAATAAATTAATTTCAGTTGTTACTCGTATGTTGCACTTTTATAGAATTCCTTTTTTGCGTGAGAGGGGATAACCCATCGCCGCAGCTTTGGAGATATTGTGGTTTAATTAGAGGTGTATAGCTAATTGTTAAGTTTTATTTTGTTGCAAAGGCAACTACAATCAGGCCAGCCATAAAAGATAGCCAGCCGCCAATCAACGAGACCACGCAACATTTCGAATAACACTTAAGCGCGCATCCGTGATTGAAGCGCCGCGGGCCCGAATGGACCCCAAGCGACCAATTACGGGTTAACGACTACAAAGTAGACATGTCTACCGGTAGCTAGTGTGTGCAGGTTGCGCTAACTCAACGCCGAGTCGGAGAAGTGAGTTGATACACGTGTGTTATTTATTACTTTTAACAAAAAATGCATGTTTTTAAGGAACGGCGAGATAGTCTAGCCATACATCTTTTAAAACTAATCATATTAATAAAATGGTTCTTTTGACATTTTTCAATTGGGTAAGATTAGATAGAAGTCGTAGGCGCTCCTGTCCACCAGTCTAATTATTAAATTAGCCACTTATAGTGTATCTAATATACAGACAACTTGACAGATGTCAATCTTAGCCTGTAAGTGAGGGGATATTGCTCAAAAAAAGGATAAATAAAAGAATCGATGCACCCTTTAAACATTTGTGAATCGGAAAGATGTCTAACATTTATTCTTGATTATTCAGTTACCTTAAATATGGTTGAAAATAAAATAATAATATCTTTAAGTGCTAATGCAGTGATGACGATGACAACTCTTCTGTTGGTTGAACTGAATAAACAATTTCGCTTCGTAATTTCGTAATTCGTAATTTCTTTATTGTACTCCACAAAACAGATATACAGAAAATACATGAAATAATAACAATGTAAAAAGGCGAGCTTATCTCTAACAAGAGATCTTAGATCGATCGATTCTTTCCGATTGTTTTAGTAACATCCCTAGTGTATAAAATGTGGATTTTATGAAGTTTTAGGTTAGCTGTTAAGTTGCTTCTAAGCATGGATAGAGTTAAGCATACAGCAATTAGCGACAATGTTACGATAACATCAACGATGTCCATTGGTGATGGTATATAATTGAGTCGACACAATGAGCCAACGTGTTTAAAGGCGTTGAGTTACTGCGTCAACTCAGTATTTTCATTGCATCCCACCCCTACAAATAAGATTGGGTCCGCAACAAATGATCAGACCCTAGTGTGGGGATCGCCGGGATTTTCCTCAATAACGCGAATTCCAAACAATGTAATGTCAAATGGGGCCGGAGAAAAAGCAGCAGTCAATTGTGATCCATGTTATGTGGGATGTGAGCGATCGGGTCTTTTGTACACTTCCTAGAAATTGTACTATAGACTAATTGAGCACTGACCGTGCATTATATCTTCGTGTGTGATTAAGCTAAGTAATATGAGGATTTAATCGCCATATGAATGACTAGTGATTGTCTCGAACTATCATTTATTTAATTATTCACGTCTCCCACCCAACCAGTGTCTGTGTCTGTTTAGCTTCCTCTTTGGTGCCGATTTCAGAGACGTCATAACTAAAATTTAATAAAACATACCTTTGGACAACCAAACTAAAGAGCTGTCGGATTTAAAACTAGTCTATTCGGTAGTTACTTCGAGCCTTCAGAAATCGTAAAACAACAAAAATAAGTTAGTACAATAACAATTTTAACACACAGCCACCTCCCCAAACACCTTATTGTACCCCGCACCTGTGGCATGGACATTTTTTCGGTCAATTGCTTTTTATAGAGCACAGTGAAGGCACCCGGTCTCGTATTGCTAATGGGGTCACACTTAAAGATAGCGGGATAGGGACCCAACCGTATATTGTTTCCTAAGTACTCGACCGAGTAAGGTATATACTTGGACGAGCTGATTCTACACTGAAAGAACCGGCTATATAAACGTATGTGCAGGCAAATATAGAGGCTTCTGTGCCTGTAGTGCAGACAATGTTAAACGCTAAGGCGTGGTTCACACGGCATAGTCCTGCACGTTTTTTTGCAGTATACGTCTTAACGGATAAACAGTGGCCTAGGTTCACACGACGTATACTGCAAAAAAACGTGCAGGACTATGCCGTGTGAACCAAGGCCACTGTTTACCCGTTAAGACGTATACTGCAAAAAAACGTGCAGGACTATGCCGTGTGAATCCAGCCTAAGGATAGCGAAACGAAACGATAACTTTTTATGTATGCGATTTGACATTTGTAATCGCTACGTGACGTCACCTTAGCGAAGCCAAAGGTAAAAAGTCATAAAACATACATACATAAAAAGTTATCGTATCGTTTCGCAACGGTTACCGTTTCGCTTTGTCTAGGGGGGCTGGTCTGAAACTAGGATACTATATGAATTATGAAGATAAAGGCACAAAAGTTATTTGACAATTAAAAGTTTGATGATAGGAACAGTATTTTTAGGGTACCGTACCCGAAGGGTGCCAAACGGGACCCTATTACTGAGACTTCGCTGTCCGTCTGTCCGTCCGTCCGTCTGTCCGTCCGTCCGTCCGTCCGTCTGTCCGTCCGTCCGTCCGTCCGTCCTGTCTGTCACCGGGTCCGTCTGCACGAACCGTAATAGCTAGAAAGCTGAAATTTTCACAGAATGTGTATATCTGTTGCCGCACCAACCAAAAATACTGAAATACGAGAGATATTGCAAATTAAAGGGGGCCCCGATACAAGAGACGTGTTTAGATACACTTACCCATTTCAAAATGGAGATCTTGACTGAAACTGTTTATTTATTGTCATAGCAACCATGTCATAGACACATATACTACACATTTAAATATGATAGCATATTTCGCGTCAACCCACATGGTTGTGGTTAGCCGGTATGATGTAGACTCTCAATCCGGAGGTCGTCGGTTCAAATCTCGTGAAGGCATAAACTTTTTAAATTTTCTTTTTGTTTATTTTTTTATTGTTTTGAGTGCTTTTGATTTGTTGTACGATGGTACGGTACCCTTCGTGTGCGATACCGACCCGCACTTAACCGATTTTTTTCAATCCTGAGATGTATGTTAGTTTATCTGAGGAATTTGACATTTCACAGGTTCATGAAGTCGCCCGTCGCCCGCCTTTGTACACTGATTCTATTTACTTCTTGCAATTAATTGTGTGCAATGTAGAAATTATGAATTATGAAGTCAAAAAAAGTTATCTGTGTCTTTTTCTTGGGTTGAAAAATGCTCCCAAGACGATCTGGTGAATTTTTGATTATTATTCATTTATACTTTTAAAACATAGCGTCAGGTCTTTTCACATACGGTGTGGCAGATGCGAAGTTGTGTCCGCGTTTATATAAACCAAAGTTATTATTAGGTATTATTATTATTATTTTATTATGAGACCCACAACCTGGGAACGTCTCCAACTGAGTTTCTCCCAAAATGCTGTGTCTGAAATGTGTCCTTTGAATAAATCATCGGCATTTAACAATTCAACACCCAGCAATTTCATTGGGAATAAAACAAAACGATCCACTGAAAAACTAACAGAGCGACTAAATTACTGAGCCACAAGTCGCAAAGCGCCAGCACCTGAGCCAGTTAGTAATTTAGTCGCTCAGTTTTTCGGTTAGGTTGGGTTAAACTTTTTCAATGCTCGTTTAAATACTACCCATTTCATTGTAGCGGGTTTTAATCATTTATAAGGCATTCATTGCTTCTGGCCCCACATTGAATGAAAAACTTAAAAAGTTTGAAAATTTTCCAAGTTCTACACTGCTCCACAGAAAACTGAATACTTGGCTAAAAAGTGGACACAATAGGCTTGTGGCCTGTCAAGTCAAAATAGATACTTTTTATGAACTGTCAAAACGGAACTTTTGTTCCTGAGTTCTATGAAATAACAACAGAATGACGTCATGTAAAAGTGCCATCAAATGCTCTTTTTTGCACAAAATTGACTTTATAAAATATATCTGCTGGAAATATACAATTCTGAGAATATCAAGCCGTTTTGTGCATAATGCTTCAACTTAAGACTTGTTCCTAGATTTATTGGATTACCTTGGCCACAAGCCTATTGCGACTCTGCCACCCCGTATTAGAAATGGCGTGACGCTATGTTATCTTACGTTACACGATATGTTACATACATAACTCCAATATCTGTTTCGTGACGTCATTAGGTTTGTCAAGGAGTATTATAGGTAGGTATACCAGAATCTGAATACTCAAAATTTTATAAAAACCAAGTTTCATCGCAGTAACAGATAAATAATAATAATAATAATAATTTAAAATAATAATAATTTATTTATTTGCATAATTAAAGGTTCACAATTATATACCAGACTTAATTATTACAGAGCATTTGTGTCAGACAAAACAGAAATCATCTGAACCTGAGCTAGGATTAACCTGTATTTCAGATTCAGCGCTCTTCCTAGTTACATGAAACGTGTTGGTGATAACATAGATTGAGAACCAGTACCTAATGCATTAATTTAATCTCAATTAGAAAGCCAAATTTAATTTAATAAATTTAGAACGCGTTACATCTTAAAAATAAAAATATATGAAAAAAAGCGAAAATTTAAATTGATACATTACAAAGAAAAACGGAAATTGGTGAGTGTAAGGAAGAACCTCTCTTTGAATATCGTGAGTATGAGTGAGTGTGTGTGAGAGGGTGTGTAGATTTGCGCTGTTATACTCTTTTTAAATATAGATGGGTGAAGGTCGAGCTCCCTTCGGATATTAGGATAATACGAAGAAAGGCAAAGTTTATCTCTGTAAAGATATAATAATATGTGGTCTGTGAGTATTATAATATAATCAACGAGATGCACAGACAATGCGGCTCTATCATACCCAGCTGATATAATTTTCTCGTCTCGAGTTGGTTTGAGAAACCCATAAAACTGCTAATGAAGGATCCAGGACATTAACGAGTAACATTCTACACACATGTTGTCATAAGAACATCTCGAATCAAGTCCACACACCGGCAAACATAATGAACCAGCTAGTCGGACGAGGCGGCAAGTCGAGACTGACTTTTACATGTGTTGTGCGGTAAAGATTATGATGTCCATGTGTTTATAAATAAAGCGGTGGAATTTATTTATAAAGATTCGATACAATTATAAATTTTGTGCATTTTTCGGTATTAAGTAATGAACACAATTCACCACTTGTGTTTTTTACTTGAGCGGTCATGCCTAAAATACCTACAATAAAAATATATTGAACTTGGACGTTGAACGTTCGTATGTGTGTGGCAACGTGTGTATGTGCTGATAATAACTGTACTAAAGGATTATTATCTTTGTTGCTATGAGATTAGAGTATATCTAGCCTGGCTAGATCTTATTTTACAACTTACAGTAAGCAGTAAAGTTTGTACCTACTAAACAAATGGATTCGTCTTTGAACAGAGGTACGCTTAAACATACATCTTTACCTACATCTTTATTTGACTAAGGATAGCGAAACGAAACGATAACTTCATATGTATGCAATTTGACATTTGGAATCGCTAAGGTGACGTCACCCTAGCGAAGCCAAATGTCAAATCGCATACATAAAAAGTTATCGTTTCGTATCGCTAGCGTTAGCGTTTAACTTTGTCTAGGGGGGCTGGATATAAATTGCTTTCGCTAATTTTAAATGTCCATTGCCCTATAGAAAAAAAACCCGATATTCATATATAATTTTACATATAATCTGTTTAATTGGGCGCAACGGGACTTCTTGTAACAGGCCAAATCAAATTTAAAATTGTAGGAAAAAATCCGAAAACTGCAAATTCCTGTCTTTCTAAAAAAAATATTCAATTTGGTTTACATGGATGACATCACACTTTAGTTTTTTATGTGGAAACCTAATTACACGTGTTACGCTCTCCAAGTGTGATCGGAACCCTTGGTGCGCGAGTCCTACTCGCCCTTGGCCGGTTATTTAAGTTTTTAACTTGGTGAATTATTCAATATAACCCACACAACAGCGGTATTCCACGAAAGTATCTCGCATGCAGGGCGGGCGGGCGCTGTCGTATTAATTTTTCAGCGGCCATTCCGCCCTGACCGCGGCAGCCGCCCTAGCCGCCCTGGCCGCGACATGGGCCGCCTTCCGGAACAAAACGTTGCCTGCACAGTTCGGGTCGTCTCTGTTGCATCACACATATTGCTCCTGAATAGGGATTTCCGCCAATTGCATTTCAAATCTACACATTCACGTCTACTGTCGATTCAGCGAATGAATTTACTTTTGACAGCACTGAACACATAAGTAGGTACGCCTTTGTATCGGTGGACCCACACAATTAAGGCACGTCATGAATAAATTAGGGGTGCTTTTTTCATGTGTATTTCAGGAAATACTCAGCAAATCGTCAATGTCTGGTATACCTATGCAATTTGACTATAATCAATCAATTAATAGGGGTTTTCATGATGGAAAACGTGTTTGGATAAAAATTTCTCGATAGAAAATAAATCCAAAATCAACCCTTTTTTCCAATATTTTTTCCTATTATACCGCAGTAGTAGTAAATATGATCTTTTTATTAATAACAATATGTGGGGAATTGTTGTTACTAGCGATTTGAAGATTGAAATCTAATTTCCTGAAATAGGTTTTTTTTTTTTTTTCGTTTTTTCGCTTACGCCGATTCAGATTAGGTGCGAGCGCTCAATTGCCATCCTATTCCCGAGTTATATTCACTTCTCACTTCCGCAATCTTCGTTGACCTTGGTTTGGAATGATTCATACCTCGCCTTAAAAAAAACATATTTCCCGTCGAGGTTGTCAAAAACACACGGATTCAAATAACCCCCCCACCAAAAGGGAACCACCCTCGTTCAGCAGACAAATGACATTGTTAATAATTAACAAAAGCGGGCACACGTACCTAAACAGGGCCCGAATTCTACTGTACACAAGCATACCACGAGCCTGGCACAAGCTTCAATACGACGCATTTGGTATTCTACTAAAACCGGAATCGCAATTCACAAGCGCCAGCCTGACGCCAGCCTACTTCGTATTCTACTGTCGGACAGTAGGCTGGCGTCAGGCTGGCGCTTGTGAATTGTGATTCCGGTTTTAGTAGAATACCTTGTGGTATGCTTGTGTACAGTAGAATTCGGGCCCAGATGCCATACCATTGTACACCTTACCGTTTCGGGATAGGGGCGAGGTGGGCTCATACATGGCTGGTATTCCGACAAATGGCCGGGGTCCATTAGTAGACTAAATAATAGTAATAATTAATTGAATTGCGGCGTCTACACCGCTTTGTAGGCACTGGGTCAAAAAATTAGAACAAAGTTTTAAAAGTGAAACTTTTTAAGGTCGATACACACATATCAGGGATCACACCGATCCGGCACAATTCACAATTCACAATTCTTTATTGCACACAATAATTTAAACAGTTACATTAAAAGAAAACACATGTACAAAGGCGAGCTTATCTCTAAAAAGAGATCTCTTCCAGCAAACCAGGCGTGAAAAGAAAAATTATATAATGAAAGGGTAGGCAGTGCACAATAACAAGTTAAATAAAATATAAACGAACAAATACTAAATACAGAAGAACTACTACTACTGATACATACTGATATACTACATACACTTTACATATAATAAATATATACATACAATAACTTTTACGAAAGAGAGAGGTAGTGCTCTTTAATACGTTTCTTGAAAGAGAAAAGGGTAGGACTGTCTCTAATAGTGCAAGGAAGTTCGTTCCAAAGCCGGACCGCTCGCAACCTGAAAGAGTGCTCATACGCAGCGGTGTTATGCTGAGGAATGGCCAAAAGTGAGACAGTGTGAGATCTACGAAGCTGATCTCCCGAAAAGAGATACTCAAAACGGTCTCGAAGGTAGTTAGGATAGCGCGGATTTTTCAATATATTGAAAAGATAATGAAGAACCAAGTCCGTGTCAGTGAAAATATTTTTTCATACATTCTCTATGAGAGTAGTTACACTTGTCACAGAATACTCTCATGTGGACCTGTGCCGGACCGGATCCCTGATATGTGTGAATCGACCTTTGGGCGGCGATTGTAAATGTAAAAGGAGAGAAAAGTTATGAGGACGTTTATGTAACACATTCGAATTTCAAATTCATACGATCCAAGAGAAGAAAAAAAATGCTCTTTGACGACTTCTACGGTGGTGTCGCGGTCAAGTCTGTAGCTTCACAGAGAGGACCGACAAAGAAAAAAAACCGAGGCCTTGGACGGATATTTGGATATTAAAATGTTTGTGACGTCTTGATCTTGGTTTCCACGACAAAGGGTATCCTAGATGGAGCCAGAAGCAGTGTATATGCCTGTAATGTCATTGGTGGGTGCTAGACGAGTATTTTTTAACGTGTTTTATTCCAAAGTATTCCGCTGATACTTCGAATATAGCATGAATTGTTTCTTCTAAGTTTATTTGTAATATCTAGACTACAGAATAAAAGAATTTTATTTTATTTATCCATCAGTATGGTTCAAAATATACAAATAAAAGGGTTCCCTAGTGGAACTCGGAGGTTCAATATTTGCCCACACTCGGCTACACATCCAACTGAATTTAAAACTGAAATCCGTTCGCATTTCCGTTGCTCGGACCGGGGTCTTCCCGTCTCAACCAACTTTATCAGTTAAGGCGAGGTATGAATAATTACAAACCAAGGTCAACGAAGATTGCGGAAGTCAGAAGCGAATATAACTGGGGATTAGGAACAAGTGGGATGGCAATTGTGCGCTCGCACCTAATCTGAATCAACGTAAGTGCCAGAACGAAAAAAAAAAACATAAAAAAATAAGCTATTCAGGGAATTAGATTTCAGTCTTCAAATCGCTAGTAACAACAATTCCCCACATATTACAATTAATAGAAAGATCATATTTATTACTTCTGCGGTATAAAGAAAAAAATATTGGAAATAATCGGTCAAGTGCGAGTCGAAGTCGCACAAGAAGGGTACCGTACCATCGTACAACACAACTTAAGCACTCAAAACAATAAAACAAAAACAAAATTAAAAACACGTCTCTTGTATGAGGACCCCCTTTAATTTGTAATATCTCTCGTATTCCAGTATTTGTTGTTGTTGTGGCAACAGATATACAGATTCTGCGAAAGTTTCAACTTTCTAGCTATTACGGTTCGTGCTCTAGGACCCGCTGACGGACGGACGGACGGACGGACGGACGGAGCCTTAGTAATAGGGTCCCCGTTTGGCACCCTTCGGGTACGGTACCCTAAAAAGGGGTGACTTTGGATTTATTTTCTATCGAGAAATTTTTATCCAAACACGTTTTCCATCATGAAAACCCTAGATTATATAGTCAAATTACATATACCAGAAATACACATGAAAAAAGCACCCCTTATTTAATCATGCGCCTTAACGCATATTCATCTGCTATACATAGCCTATCTATCCTATATATATATCGTATAGGCCTTGGCTTTACTGCGCTATCTATTCGGGCCCTGACTCCTGCCTGAGACAACTCATGTAATATTCAAAAATATTCTCTGCTAACCGAATAAATTATAATCGTGATTTAAAAAAATACATTTTCTCTCATATTAGTATAAGATATTCCCACCTAGGGCTCGCAATTTATCGCTATTTTCGTTACCGGTTTTATTTAGATTAAATTCCAATTGCATATGTTATGATTATGATAAATAAGAAATAACAGTACAGTAAAACCATTTCAAGACGAAGGTTTGACTTTGGTTGTGTTAGCCGTGCCGTGCACATGCACATTGTGTAAGTGTGCGTAGACTCTGGAGCTGTGGAGCGGAAATAGTTAAACTATGCTTCACTAAAACTTACAGGCAATCATTTCTCGTTGGCTCAAATTGGGATAAAAAGGTGGGTTGTGAAATGTGTTGAATCAGGAACAACCCCATCGGACCGTCCATCGGAGAATATCGTTGAATACAGATTTAAATTGAATGCCAACTCAATTCTAGTGCACACGATTACACCCGTAGTCCTAGCCTAGGCGGGTCCGGGTGTCGTGAGACGGCTTTGAGTGATTTCACATTGGACGGTAACGATATTACACGCCGCGCCACGTTGCTATGGCTCTACCTTGCTCTATGCGAGATAGAGAGGTCACAGCTCGCCCTTAGCTAAAGAAATATGGCTCAGACTGTAGTAGAGCCTCAAGGATTGGGCCGATGTTATAGGATAAAAAGACTGACGGAAAGTGCATAAAAAATCTAAATCAAAAGGTGTAATAAGAATCTATAGTCGGATCAACTTGGGCTTTAAACTTTCGTAAACAATGTTTATTCTATACGATACAAAATTCAAGAAGATTAGTTTTGAAAAGGCATATATAGATGGGATTTATTACATCTATCGTTATGTCTCTATGGTTTGCTATGGAATTTGGAATATTGAAACTTTGTCTAACCGTGGGCGCAATTGGAATCTTTGTCTAACCGTGGGCGCAATGGGAAACTTTGTCTAACAATGGGAAAAGGCGTGACGCTATATTTGTTTACCAGTTTAATACTCGACTACTAAACTATGTAATTCAGGAATCAGGGCCCTGACTCATCAAGAAGACATTTCACTATTATGATAAACAAATAAACAAATTACATACAATTTGGATTATAAATAACTATAATGCCAATTTGGCAAGGCCAGAATGACACGCGTAGAAGCAAGTATTATAGTTATAGACATATCTAAATAATAAACCTGTACAAAATAAGACCTGATTATTTCAAAGACAGCAGACAAATATTGCATATACACATCAAATGAGTAATGCAGACGGCAAAACCTAATCCAATTATTCACCGATTGCCAGCACTAATCTCAATTCTACAAAGCAGGGCTTAAGGATGAAAATCATTTGGGAAAACGTAGAGAGATATTGGCTAAACTTGCAAATCAACACATCAGAATTTGAGAAGACCGATTGCAACAAGAAAATTTGTCAACATTGAAATTTATTGTTGTATTATGGTGCTCCTAAAAGGGCCAGGTTTTGCTGCAATATGTAGCCGGCAAATATTGGTGTCCCTCTCTTACTCACATGTTAGAGAAAGACACCAATAGTTGCCGGCCACATATTGCAGTGAAAATATGGCCTGTTTAGGAGCACCATTACACAAAGTTACACCATTTATAAAGTTTCGTAAAGTGGACGTTGCAAGACGTGGACATTTTGCTGTGGCCGTTTCGTTGAAAGGGCGTCTTCATTTAGTGGGCCAAATGAGGATGGTTCCAAACACGACGAAGCGACATTAACAGATACCTAAAACTTAGTTCTAGAACTAGTTAGTGCTACTATTCGCTTTGGCAGACTCGGTCCCCGTCTAATAATGATGTACGGCTATTTACGCTCGGCGACTACGCTCCAAGCGTTGTAATGTACGCCTTAACGTTCGCGCGTTGCGATGTAAATACACTGAGTGGTATTCATAAAGCATTCAGGTATCTCACTTTGTGTAAACAGGCCGGCGATTCTACTGCTAATAGACAATAGATATTTCAATCCCAATTTTAGGCCGCAATCCTGATTTAAGATCCAAGGTGGAAAACTAAACGTAACTGCAGCTGTAGTTAGTTTAGAACTTTTTGAGTCTCATAAAGAGATAATGATCGCATGTTGCTACTACTTCGGGCACTTTTCGTAATTTCCTAATTTCTTTATTGTACTTACATGACAGTAGCTTAAGATAGAAAAAAATGTGTACAAAGGCTGACATACAGGTTCCCCTAGTTTAGGAGTTAGAGTCATGCTGTAAAGGATGTTAGATTTATAAAATATAAACATTTTCATTTAATTTCATTTCATTTCAAAGGCGAGCGTATCTCTAATTTTTTTTTATGTAGCCATTAAGTGTCCCACTGCTGTATCTCTAAATAGGTGATTTTATTTGGTACTTTGCTAGATCTACTCTGATCCTGGGCCAGCTAGGGCGATGATGTCTTCCATACAGGTACAACATGTTTTACGGTGACGAGCAGAATTGGCGCCCTGGACTAACTAACTCCATTTGGGCCGGTTTAAACGGAATAATAAGTTGCTAGTAGCCATGGTAAAATAACTCGCGCTTCGTGTGTTCATTTGCATTTAACTATTTCCATGAATTCGGATCATGAAAATTTTATCCCATCAAAAACATCCTGTAAAAAATACCAAGTCTCGCAGCTCTGTGATTCTACCGTAAAAAGTTGTGAGATCCATGTTATACCAAGTCGGTTAACTGATTTAGTCCCTACTTAAGGGGCCTTCTGTCTTAAGTTAATACGTAAGATATTTTCATATCTATATTCAAATCTTTTACTTTTTAAATAAAAATATCGACTTGGCCATCGCATGCTTAGTTTGTTTAGTCCTTTACAACCAGGGTCTGCTGGAAGAAATCTCTATTTAGAGATAAGCTGACCTTGGTACATGTTATTTCTGTTTTTATGTCCTGTCATGTATCGTGTAATAAATATATACAAATACGTTATCTATCACACAGAACTAAGAGCCAGAAACCTGGTTTTTCATCAAATTCCATCCGAATGCATAAAGAAGTGAAAGGTACTGGAATTTAATGGACTGAAAATAACTAGAGCATTAGTAATTTTGTTGCACTAGTCTTCCATTTTCTATTGTTGCCGCTTGTTAAAGGTATACATATATTAGTTTTGGAACCAAGTTTTAATCGTGTAGAACGCAATTATACTCTAAACAACCTAATATAATGTAGATATGATTTCGAAGATACATTGTGCCTTCATGCGATGGCCAAGTCGATATTTTTATTTAAAAAGTAAAAGATTTGAATATAGATATGAAAATATCTTACGTATTAACTTAAGACAGAAGGCCCCTTAAGTAGGGACTAAATCAGTTAACCGACTTGGTATAACATGGATCTCACAACTTTTTACGGTAGAATCACAGAGCTGCGAGACTTGGTATTTTTTACAGGATGTTTTTGATGGGATCTCACTTCTTTTTGTAAAGTTCTACTTTTTAAAATTTGGTACCTTTGGTACTTTTACAATAACAATAAAAAACATAGCGTTAATGTAGGGGTCTCCGTGCTCGTCACAAGTATAAACTTGGAACTCTTCCCAATGTGCTACCACATACTCGACTATAGCAAGTCTAATCTCATACGACGACTCAATATTCTCATACATAGAGAATGACAAAGAATGAAACAAACACGACCCATCGCCAGGTATCCGTACAATCCGGTGTGGGCATGGTTGGTCATTCACATACACTATTTCCGAATCCATTGCGACTACTAGTTCTGGCAAATGTGCTAGATGAACAAATCCAAATAGTTAGTAAATATAATAATTAATGCAGATACAAAAATTATCAACAACTAGTTGAAATCGCTGGCGAGCAACTCCGCTACTTAAGCTAGCGACGGTTTCAAACCATAGCGTGAGTTAAAATACAGGCAGCGCCATCTATCGAGCAATTGGATTAATCTGCTACCACTCCCGTCGCATTAGAACGCAATTTGTTCTATTGATTGAATAGTTTTATTATATTTGAAGCATTTTGTCGGGAATGTACATCATACATATATACAGGGTGTAACAAAAAGGGTTTAACTCCCGGATGTATGTGGTTTGGGACATCATTCTGAGCAACTTTTACTATGGGACCAACTTGATTAGAGCAAC
Source organism: Argyresthia albistria (assembly GCA_963457715.1). Lineage (NCBI taxonomy): Eukaryota > Metazoa > Arthropoda > Insecta > Lepidoptera > Argyresthiidae > Argyresthia > Argyresthia albistria. The sequence continues at coordinate 2,746,342 of OY735277.1, read as the reverse complement.
TTGATTTTTCACTTCCCCATACATTTCGGTCTGGGCGCTCGGCTGATTTATATGGAGAAGTGAAAAATCAAGTTGCTCTGATCAAGTTGGTCCCATAGTAACCACATACATTCGGGAGTTAAACCCTTTTTGTTACATCCTGTATATAAAATTCTCGTGTCACAGTGTTTGTCTTCGTAGTCTGAGAATCGGCTAACATCTATTTTTCATACCCCTAAGTGTTATAATTATTTATATGGCAAAACAGCGTTTGCCGGGTCAGCTAGTAATATATAATTTAAGCATAATGGTAACCAAAGGAAACGAGGGATGTATGCCTGGACCGTGGTAAGTGGTGGTCCCTGGTGGATGTACGTATCCCTCTTCTAGGAAACAGGCGTGATATTATGTATGTATTACATAATATGTTTATAGAATCTTGTTTGTAAAGGCATATTTTCCTAGGGGCATTCAATGATTCATAAACTGCAAATGTAACTTTGTAATCCTATACATTTTATATAAGATTACAAAGTTATTGATGCAGATGGGTTTTCTGGAAAACTATAACATAAGCTTGAAATGTTTAAGTTTTCCCTTGATAAGAATACTAATTACTATTTATATCCCAAATTTGAAGGTTCTATGTCTGCTAGAAGTGCCTGGGAGTTTTGATGATCGGTCAGTCAGTCAGTGACAAAATGAGGAAACTTTGACATGTTACAATTCTTAAACTACTGGTTCAAATTGAATAAAAAATTTAATATATCGTGTTGATATAAGGCCTAATTAGTAACAGAAAAATCAGGCTTCTTGTTTTATCCACAACGAAGTTTTAGGGGGGTCGAATATGGCCTGAATTGCTTCGAGAAAAGGATGGTACGGCTGTGCTTGCTCGACTTGGTGGTGCACTGCCGTGCACCCAGATAATATTTTGATGACCTCTAGTAGCAGTTTTTTTTTCATTTATTTTATTACTTATGCCGCAAAGTATGTATATGGTACAAAATTAAGCATTATTCTCTTTTCCGCGCCCGTAGCACGTATAGTACTCTCGCGGGAGGTCGCGACGCGAGAGGTCGTGACGCGAGAGTCGCAACGCGAGAGGTTGCGACGCTAGAGGTCGCGACACGAGAGGCCGCGACGCGAGAGGCCGCGACGCGAGAGGCCGCGACGCGAGAGGTCACGAGGCGAGAGGTCGCGAAGCTAGAGGTCGCACGCGAGAGGCCGCGACGCGAGAGGTCGCGACGCGAGTGGTCGCGACGCTAGAGGTCGCGACGCTAGAGGTCGCGACGCTGGAGGTCGCGACGCGAAAGGCCGCGACGCGAGAGGCCGCGACGCGAGAGGCCGCGACGCGAGAGAGTGGACTCACTTTCCGCGACATCACCTCCCGCGCACTGCTTGTGCTACGAACGCCAGTGAATATGTGATCCTCTCTAGCTGATGTGACGATTTGATAATTCCGCAGTCTCTCACGTATAGTCTGTTTACGTTTATTAGATGCTTGGTTTAACCAACGCTAGGTAAGGTCTAGGTATAATAATAACTAAAACAAATACAATGAAAAGTTTCTCAATTTTCAAACTTTGCCATGAACAAGAGCTGTATTTTTAGTTGCAATGCCGACCCTCGTCCGTTACAAGCTAAACAGCGCAAATGAGGAAACCGAGAGCGATGCCGTACCACCGGCACCGGAGAGGGATAGTTGCGTTCTGTCTCAATTACAATTTGTTATTATAACAAACAAGCAAACAAAAAAACAGGGCTCTGCACCGCCTGCATCATTTTGCGCCCATGGGAACAGTCGATACGCTATCGCTATACGATTTACACAGGTCCTTGGTAGGATGAGTGACAGATCTTTATGCATAGACCCTCACTTTCCCGCGACAACACCTGCACCGCGCACGGCGTGCTACTGGCGCATTGTCCTTAGGGAAAAAAAACATAGCGAAAGCTTATACTACAGGAACTGCCATTTGAAATATTTAAACATAATCTCAGAAAATGGCTAATAAGTAAGTGCTTCTATAATATTAAAGAATTTCTAGACTGTAGGGCTCGGTTTCTTAACAGATATGAGATGACAGGGAGTGACATACTAATTAAATTACACTCAGCATTCAATATTTTATATTATAAATTGTCATGACATTTTATGTAGGATAGTTTCATAAATTCTATAGGTATGTTATTAATTGCTGTTGCAATGTAATTAAATGCCTTAGAAATAATATTTGCATGCCACTGCGTGGCGAGATATGCTGCACATACTTTTATTCTATACTATAACATCTTCATAACCATATTTTTCGCAAATAAACGAATTTGTATTTGTATTTGTATTTGAATTTATTAATAAACTGCTCCCAAGGGTGCAAAATGCCTCATTTGGCTTGTCAGCAGGGCCTATTTTGTGTAAAGACAGTCACAAAGTTATAACGAAAACACTCAAATCACTAGTAGGAGTAGTTTTGTTTTGGTGTAGATAGATATACATTTATGTGGAAATAACTTATTACCAAATACGGTAGTGTCGAAATGTAACAGCCACCGGATAACCGGATGTGCATCTCTGGACTCTTGAGCTCCAACTAAAGGGCTTATATGCCCACAAATAGTGCTTTGTTTTTTATTTAATACTTTTTATTGTCTTGGAATATTACTCAGAACAACATGACTACGAAACCGGTATGTTTCGAACAATTGTATTATTGACTTCTTAAACTTTTGTACTATAGTCTATTCGTGATAAGAATGCAGTAAAGTCATCACTGTCCGGCGGCCTAGCCACGCCCCGTAACCAATCAAATCGGTTTCAATTATCAAGCAAAGTTCACAGTGACCAGTTGACAAACTTTCGAACGCGAAGGTTGTGACCTGTCCTGTGAGTGTGTTAACAGATTTAATTTTAAATATCACTGCATTCTTATCACGAATAGACTGTAAGCTCAAAGTTTCTCGGATCAAATCGTGGCCAAAGTGTATTATCATTCTGTGACCCGTAGCAGTGATATAGGCTACAGCAAACGTATTCTTTTGGTCCGATCTTGAGCCATATGCTTTTTATGCGCCGCCGCCCAATCTTACAAGATCGCCATAAGCTTCAATGGGGGCCTCTTTCTCCGTCGAGCTTCGTCAAGCAGCAAGCCTGAAAAGTTCAAAATAACACGAAACTATGTAACTGCGGTCAAAATCTACAAACGTCCGTGTAGACTGTAGGGACAACAAGTTACAAATAACACTCAGCCAACTACAACTCGGTTCACGCAAATAAGTTGCAAAATACATGGAAAGCGCATCAAATAAAGCCCAGTGTGGCCTGCGGATATACGCCGAGTGACTCTGGGGCTTATTAAAACAACTTTTCGAGTCGCCGCCGGGGTCTGTTTGCTCACGAGTGGTAGTGACCTAATACAGAGTGCTGCTCAAATTAAGTGAGGCTTACATGTCGTCATAGTCCCAGCGAAAGGCAGCAGAATTTTGAGTGTCGGTCATACTTTGAGTTGTTGGTTGGGCATCTAGACAAGGGAGACAACATTATTAGCAGAATTGGCCTTGTCAAGGAAGAAGGGAAGACAAAGGTAAGAAATTAGGAAAACAAACCGAGTATCGAATATTATGTACCCTGGTATCACCCGGACCAAAAGATCGAATCGATTGACACCTCATTCACCAAAATTGGTTTAGAAGTTTGGACGGTACTACGGAACATACCTAAACAAACATACATACTGCAAAACCAACTACGAATGCGCACAAAGGATTCTCTAAATTCAAACTAACGAACGAGACACAGAGAAGACAGGTCATTAAATCTTCAATCGATGAGTACTGTAACCAACACATAAGCTTACATATTGCAGTTCCATTTCACCCTAATTGCGTACGAAATAAGGACGGGAAAGCTTTAAGCTGCTTTCCATTACAGTACAGTAAAACAAGATCTGAATGCCGGATAAAGGGGCTCATTTTTGCTACGATATTGGCAGAGAAATTGCTGTGCTAAAATTGTTACGTGTAATACTACCTATGCCAAAATGAGAAATGCATCGGGGATTTGCTTTTGCAATAATAAGCTACGTAAATAACTTCTGCTATCGATTCAGGGCTGCAGTACAGACGGTATTCTGTAAATGGTTTAGTTTTAAATATTTTAAAAATAAGTATATATATTAATGGCCTATTTAATAGATGCAACAAACTCTAAATAAAATATTCATCTAAAACCTGTCACTATGGCGTATCAGAACAAGTTATCAATATTTTTTTATCTAATTCTTTTAAAAACCTATTTTTTTTAATACTTTATTGCACAAAAATAACACATTTTATAATTGAAAGTGGACAACACATGACAAAGGCGAGCTTATCTCTATTAAGAGATTTCTATCAGCAAACCTAGGATGGACAGGAAATAATTTAACAACAGGTAGACCCAAGTGCACAACATTACCTATTACTACCAGAAAGGCGATAATTAGTATCAAATAAAATTGCGAATCCTCTCGAGTAAGTATCTAAATAGTACACCTAATGCATCAATTTGTTTCCGGCTTCCCCTGGTGGAGTTTCGTGTCACGGGGAAATGGACCGATACATCATCCGTGGGAGATGTCCCAAACTTTGTAGCAAAACTTATGTAGCAACTGTGACCAGTCCTTGTGTCCCTGGACTTGTTTAGTTTGTCATAAAAATAAGACGTATTAGGTAGAAGAAAACAAAAAGAAGATAATGTTAAGAAACTTAAACCCTGCCATCAAATTAAGACACACTTTCCGTACCATCGCTCGTTATTCTATAGTAAATGGACATAATTAACCCTATAATTTCCGGCTGGTAGTACAAAAAGTTTTTGTATTTTTTTTTATTGGACATAAATTTGATAATATTGGAGGATCAAAATGTATTATTTTGATACCCTTATTTATTACCCACCAAAACAAGAAGATAATCCAGATATATTTGAAAATTCCAAGTGATACCCGAACTGTAGCTTTAGCACATTCTATATAGAAAAAAAAAGTTATTACCTACCTACATAACTGCGAGTTTAACGTATCTTATACCAATGAAGGATTTCACCTTTCTATAAAGTGGTGAAATGGTATCCGTGTGTCTAAAACGTTAGGCATTTAGAGAATGCATAGAGATAGCGTGCACGAGAATCATCCCACGCTATTTCCGTCTCATCAGTTGACACTTCTATGATCTTTCAGACATCGCTGATAGAAATCCGGGCGTCTTCGTCATCGCGCTATAAATAGCGAGAACTCTGTTTCGAAGGGCATATGAGCTGTTTCGCGTGGCAGCGAGAAGGAATGCCCTGTTGTTAGGCTAGGTTAGTCATCTCATCAGTTCTAAATTAGGACACACCGGGGCGTTAAGAGTTTTACGTTTTGTAGTATTTTCACAATAATTGCTTGTACTTATAAAAACAATAAATTTACATCTACTTTGACTTAATTCTGGTACTTCTTCTCTTTTCATCTAACGAAATATCTGGGTAAAGCTCTTCATTACTTAATCAATCGATGTTACGGTTTTATTAGGAGTCGTTCTCAACCCACCCAACCCATTCTTGTGTTATCATTATCAATGATAATATTCATGACGATAACTTATCATCATGAATATTACAAATGAACAATTCTTGCCTCACTAACTGACTGAGTCATCAACGTAGGGCCCAAACGGCTTAAGCTAGAAGGCTGAAATACGGAGGCTTTTATTATGTAAGACCCACTATGAAACGAACCTTTAGATTCAAAACATGGACTCAATGATAAGTTCTTCATTTGACCAAAAAGGTAACTTTCTATCGAAATTGTGCACAATATAGAAATCATGAATTACGATGCGTCCACACACTCCCGACCCATACATAAACACACTCGGCCAGACAGACAGTCGAAGCGTGCGAGCTGTCAACCCGAATCTATATATAAATCGAAATGAGAGTGTACACATGTTGCACAGCACAGTTGAATCATCGTTTAATGCACATTCGCGTGAGTTATGCTGATGTTCACGAGCGGTGTAAATTGTGCTGAAAACACGCTAAGACTATAAAGAGGTCGCCGCATAACGTCCGATAAATCGGACGGAGATATATGGGTGTCAAAGATTACCGCAAGTAGACGTTCGGCTGGATAAAATATTGAATGTAATTTGACGACCTCTGTGGAGTTGCGGTCGAGGCTTTGTTTCCCAAGCGAAAGGTCCCGGGTTCAAATCCCTGCTGGGAGGAACAAAAAATCCCAGTTGTTGGATGTTTACATATTTCTGACGTAACCAGGGTAAATGAAATGCTCAAGATTGATAGTTAGCAAAATTCTTGGAATATGTTCAATAAATATTGATTTAATATAACTGGAACTGTGAAAGGGCTGACCTAAATATAAATTATTTGTTTTCTATCTTTGAAATTATATAAATAGCAAGCCTATTTATAACTTTGCAGAGGCGTTTTGAACAAGCTCATAATGATGCCCTTCAAAGATGCCATACCATTTTGTTTTCATTAAGACGGCGCCCTAGGCAAAAACAGCCTTTAGCAAAACACAAATCGCTCGGAATGATGAGTATTATTGCTGTACGTTTTTTTCTCTAGCTTGTTTATCACGAGTGTCAGCGTGACTTCATTTCCCATAAACGTAATTTTATTAATGTTGCTCGATAGAAAAGTCTCCTGAATTTGCCAGAAAATCAGTCTGTCACAATGTTTTATTTTACAATTTCGCACCGCATCTGAATTTGTATTCTTGTTATTTATCTAATCATTATAAAAATGGCACAGTATGTTCCTCAGTTAGACTTGCTTAGCTTGGCTTTAACCTTTTTAGGGTTCCGTACCCGAAGGGTGCCAAAGGGAACCCTATTACTGAGACTTCGCTGTCTGTCCGTCCGTCCGACTGTCTGTCACCAGGCTGTATCTCATGAACCGTGGTAGCTGGACAGTTGAAATTTTCACAGATGATGTATTTCTGTTGCCGCTATAACAACAAATACTAAAAATCAAAAGAAATTTAATATTAAGGGGGGCTCCCATACAAAAAACGTGATTTTTTATTGCTCATTTTTGCTCGATATTGATAATGGTAGCAGGTAAACGCTTAAAATGTTCACAATATATTAAGTATATTATTTACTTAAAAAATAAATAATTAAATTAAAATTAAATTAATATTTAGGGGGGGGGGGGCTCCCATATTTATTTATTTTTTTGCGGTTTTTTATAGATAATGATACGGAACCCTTCGTGCGCGAGTCCGACTCGCACTTGGTCGGTTTTTTTTTTTAATTTTTGATTTCCTCTAAAAATAATCCTTTACCAATACCAAATCATCATCATATATTTTATTTTATTTTTAAAATGAGTTTGTTCTCTTAAATATTTTCTGCATGCAACTTATACCTACCATAAGTCTAGTTTTAAATAATGAAAGCCCGTAATTGGCCTCAGCAAAGTGTAATTGTTAACTTATATTTTAATTGTATGTGCTGTGGGCTTAGTACCAATAAATAAATAAATAAATAAATAAATAAGTTAAGGATGAAATTCTAAGTTCTGATTGCCTAGGGCCAGCCCTTAAGAGTGATTAACATTTGATAGTTAAAGCCTACCAGATGCCATTGTCCTACCAGATGCCCTTTTTATGGTATATCATTTTTTGTAATTTTCCCCATATTTCACAGCTGTGATGTGTGCAATGCAAATCTAACAAGTCAAGGCGATGATGAGGACCCCAGCAACACACAGGCAGGTGATCGGTTCTCTACTGAATAAACGCTTATCTTATATTACCTTATCTTACTGGGACTATTTCACCCAAATCCCAAATATTACTAAAATGCTCTAAGTATTCTGAAATGGCTAATGCTAATTCGTAATACCTTTAGTCTGGGCGCAAGGCTTAGGACAGACGGTAATAAGATTAGAGATTAGATAAAGATGAAGAAATGGATAGACATTAAAGCAAGATATGTAGGGAGATACGTACCTAAATGAAAGACAGTTAATTCTAATAAACAGTTCCGTTGTTAATAAATTATTCACCTCGTTTTCTCGGGTGCCAGATTTATTAAGCACTGAAGAGCAAAGACTAACTAGAAAGTTAGGACTTAGTAATAATTCAAGAGCTTAGTCCAGACCTAATCTAGCTCGGAGACTGGTGCCATTTTAAACACGGACAGAAAAAAAAAGGAAAAAACTAGATGGAAAATACCGTGGTATTAAGCTAGACTAGAACGACAGGTGATCGCTTAACTTGAACGAAGCAAATTAGAATTAGGTTTTCCCGGCTGAAAGGCTTTTTTAAGGGTTTAAAATAAAATAGATGGCCATTAAAAGCTTAGAGTTCAAAAGAGTTTTTTTCTCTGACCGGAACGAAGTTGAGTAAAAACGGAAAGCAGTACATGGAGAAATAAGAATATCTGCGTTCATCATTATGTCCAACTTTGTATACTTACAAACCAAAAAACTGACATTTCTAGTAAAGAGAATAATTGATTGAACTGCCGAGATCTGATAGAATCGAATGTTGAATGAATGTATCTAATTAATTCATAATTTCAAATAATTATCATGGATGAGCTTTACATTGATTCAACTTGTAACTTTTGGACAAGTTAGAATGGATAAACCGTACTTTGTCTGAAGAAGGTTGCATTGAGCAAGTAAAATGTTGTCAAATTGGGAAGTGGTTGGCGAGTGTTTTCATGCCTGAAACTCGTACCCGATATAACAGAGTAGTTCTATTAAAGTTTGAACATGCACTCTTAACTAAGCGAGGTTAGCAAATGGCCTCACTCCCTCAAAGATACGGCCTCACCTACTTGACCAAAGATAAATCGCCCGTTCTGCGCGAACAAAGAAACCCTTAAATTATTTAACCCAATCTGAGAGCCAGAGGTAATCGCATGGCGCAATCCCTATACTTGAATATTACAAGAGCGGCATTAATTCGGATAGAAGTTCGCTTTAATGGCGTCGGCATAAAGGTGAAAATAACAGCAGAATAGGAGTGCTGGACTTTTTATTTGCTTTCCTTACTTTCCTTGAGAAACAGTGGCGGTAGCGCGAGATTTCATAAGATAGTTGATATAAAAGGGAAATGACGGAGTACGGCGGAGCTTGTAAATGTAAGTTGCCCATTAATGTCCTCACCGAGGGGCACAGGCCTTTACCCGGATCCGAGTAAGATTGAGTAATACTCCACCACGCTGGCTCAGTGCGGGTTGGTGGAGGGGTTTTACGACTACTAGTGATAGTAGCCGGGACTGACAGCTTAACGTGCCATCCGAAACACGGAGTGTCCGATAATGTACTTAAGACAAATTAATCATCTCATTGGTACATGGTTAGCACCGGGATTCGAACCTGCATCTCCTGCGTGAGAAGCAAGGTGAAACCTACGCCGGAGCTTGCATGAATATTATTATGAATAGCGAAAGATGTATACCACGCAAGATCATAGCAAGTGTAGTGTTACTAGTAGGTTACTAATGTCTCTCTCTGCCTACCCCTTTGATGAGGAAACGGGCGTGAGCATGTAAATTTTTATGTAAAAATGAAATAGGTTTCAGATTCAAAACATCAATAAGCAGCACGACCGTTACAAACCGTTCAATTTCAAAATCTTTCATTCACTAAAGCCTGGTGTACTGGGGTTTGCCATTATTATATCATTGATGATTTTCATGAAATTAAACCTTACCTAATTAGGTACCTACCTTCAATTATAAAATTATAGGCAATTAGGAAAAACTCCATTACTCCAAAGCTGCTGCGATGGGCTAAGCCCCTGTCACGCAATTACTTCCTCACTGGTTTATTTATTTAGTCGTATGGCTTAATTATGAGTACAGTCGTTTCATATTATTTAATTAAAAGTTTATGTAAAGACTTTTAACCCATTGGACTACGTCATTAGAAAGGGTGAACATGTCTGCAGGGTCAACATGGTATTTTTGAAAAGTGCTGTGTGCCTCTGCCACCCCGCACGGGAAGTTCACTACAGTCGTGATAAGTAAGAATTCAGTGAAATTTAAATTTAAATCTGTTAACACACACTCACAGGACAGGACACAACCGTCGCGTTCGAAAGTTTGCCTCCAACTGGTCACCGTAAACTTGGCTTGATAATTGGAAACGATTTGATTGGTTACGGGGCGTGGCTAGGCCGCCGGACAGTGATGACTCCACTGCATTCTTATCACGAATAGACTATAGAGTATTCCGCCACACCTCGCGCTAGATTCCCCGGCAGATATCCCCGCGGACGTACCAAGTAAATTAGCGCTGAATAATACAAGGAGCTGGCGCGCCCATTCGTTTCTGTGACTCGCGAAGCGCGGCAACCGAACAACAACAAACCCAGGGAGCATATATACGTGGAGAGCGCATAGATACATATTCCTTTGAAACACAACTCACCAATTTACGGGCGGCGGGGGACGAGGCAAGGGAGCTGTGATTGGTCAGCCGCTGCGAAACTGTCTGGCGGCCCGTCATCGTACATAGGTTGCGAATGCGAACGTTTGGCGAGCCGCATTCTTCCGCAGGCGCAGTCAATTGGATAATATAGTCTCTGAACTAACCATAGCGTCACGGTAATTCCCACTCGGGGTGGCAGACGCACTATTGTACCCACGTATACCCATTATCCAATTCGCTATTTTGCGTGACGCCACAACTTAACTAAATAAATAATGAATGATTAGTTAGGAGGCCTTTACTCAAAAGTAGATACATAAATATATAGCTAGTTAATTACGTATGTGTGCACGAACTCCTTTGATGGTCCTCAAATCGACATGCCGGTAACTTTATTACAATACACTTAAGGCCGACATTAGGTTAGGATGCCCGTAAAATCTGGAGACCAAAGTGTGGAAGTTTCTATAAAGCGTTTAAAATTACGGCTTCCACATTCATAAAATCTTAACGTTCTGCGGTTAAATTTAATAACAAGCCGGAAACTTCAAAACATTTAATGGTGAATAGTAGAATACAGGGTGACTGTGAAACCCTAGCTATATTTTAAGGGTTGTTAGGGACATCATTCTGAGCAACTTTCATGATGTATTAGTATACAAATCAGCTGACCCACTCAGGCCAAAATGTACTGGGAAGTGAAAAATTAAGTTGCCCTGATCAAATCGGTTTCATAATGAAAGTTGCTCAGAATGATGTCCCTAACAAAGTAGTTTCTCATTTTGCGTTAGCTAATTTACACCTTGTTTATGTAAACGTTGGACGAGCTAGTCGTGAAAACTTAAATTTCTGTTCCGTACTACTCCGTACAACAAAGAAGGTATTTAAATATGTATTCGTTTATTTTTGTTAGGTTTATATATAAATATATATAATATTCATGTACTTCTTTATGTAGTATATTCAGTAGATTAGTAATATGATTTATTTATTTTTATTTTTCACTTATCTGAGCACATAGGCCTACCTGTTCTGTATTTTAATATTCTCTGTCCATCCTGGGTTTGCTGGAAGGGATCTCTTTTTAGAGATAAGCTTGCCTTTGTACATTCCTTCTCTGTATCTTTTTGTGTTTTGTCTTTTATGTGCAATAAATACATACGAAACTCAGGCTGAAGCCAGCTAATTGGTGTTGTTATTCCGTGCGCTGGCGAACTGACGCATGCACGGTCAGCTGCTAGCTTACATTGTTGGTCCCGCTTACACTTTACTCTACTTTCAGAGTCTATCCCTTCGGTTGCGGAAGTTCCGAGGTCGGATGCTTACCTGAAACAATTGGAATTAAATATTAAATTTAAAATTGGGGTTAAAAAGGGTACAGAGGTGGTTGTGTGCAAGTGTGATAATGAGAACTATACTCGAATGATTAAATTCGTAGAGAACGTCAAAACGCCGTACGAGTCATTTAATGAACGATTAAAGTTGAATTTTCATACAAAATCCTTTACTTAATAATCCTTAATGAATCACTAAACGACTCTGGGTACGGCCGAAAGTCAAAGGATATGTACTGGTTTACATTTTAAATTAAATTCAATTAAATTGTTTATTTTCCCGACAAGTGTCCAATATAAAAATGTCAAAAGTAAAAAATAATGAAGCTACGTTTTAGAACCGCCAGGCATAGCCCGCGACGACGGTAAGAGGCCCGACGGAATGACACTCATTCCGTGGCAGCATGGGAAGTCGTTGGTATGGGATGCAACGTGTGTTGACACACTAGCGCCATCCCATTTACCAGCGACTTCTTCCAAGGCCGGTGCCGCGGCGGACTCTGCAGAGGGTTTGAAACGGCGCAAATATGCCGCCCTTGGGGAGGGCTACATATTTGTGCCGTTTGGCGTAGAGACCCTCGGGCCGTAGGGGACCGACGCTCGGGTTGCAAAGAGACTCGTCGAAGCGTCAGGTGATTCTAGAGCTGGCACCTACCTCGCTCAGCGAATTAGCATAGCGATACAGCGAGGTAATGGTGCCAGCATGTTGGGCACCCTGCCACTCGACGGCGGCGGTGACCTTATTGATATTTTTTATTTAATTTAATTGTTTTTAGTAGTAAGTTAATTGTATATACATATCAATAAAACCAAATACCTATATAAGCTACGTTAATTATTTTAGCTACGAGATTAGAAATTATGTAAAATATTACCGAACATGAGTGCCGACTGTCAAAATATGAAAGCGAAAAAGTCGGCCGTAATGAGAACAAGCCTAAATCAAACGGTTACTGACCGAGCGAGCGAAGCGACCGAAGCGTTTCCGTTTCAGGATTGGGCAAAAATGCATTCGTATGTCTGTCTGTCTGTCTGTCTGTCTGTATGTTCTCTTCTACAGAGCGCATTTCTCAACCGATTCTCGTGAAATTTTGTAAGTAGGTTGGGCAATTAAATGTTTTTTTTTTGTCGATTCGGTTTTGTTTTTTTTTTCAAAATTGCGGAGATATGGGGTTTGTAAATTTAAAAAAAAACCACTACAGTCCAAATGGCTAGACGGATTTTTACAAATGACGGTGTCGTTAGATTTGTGAAGACCGTGAGAGTGGCACATGAATGGCAATAGGTTGTATTTTAGATCGCAAAATGTAATTTACAAAGTTATTGGTGCTTTCATCTATTGAACTCTCTATTGGCTAAACGTGGGCGAAACCGCGGGCAAAAGCTAGTTATTATAATAATTCCATCTGTTCATCCGATCAACTTCAAGTCCGGTGTGAGCGGTGAAGGGATGGAAAATAATAGGAAAAAAACACTAATTCCCGGTGTCATTCGCGAGGTCTACAGCTTACAGAGCCACTAGTAAAATTAAAATCTACAAAGCGATAACCAAATGACGCGGACCTACAGAAAACACACTATTCTATTCGAAATTGTTTTTCACGACCAAATCAAATCTAGACACACGGTGTGTCAAGCTAAATTCGATTGCTATTTCCGCGACTGAAAGCCGCGCACGGAAGTCGGATAGCACCAAAAAGTCCGTCAGTCCAGAGATGAAGAGCGCGCGAAACACGAAATTCTGTCGTCGAAAAAATAAATATTTTGTACGTTACTCCATTCGTGCCAGTTACACGTGACGTGGGGTTAATCCTGTCTGATGCAGATACGTTCAAAAAGAAAATATTGTGGAGTTTTCTGTGGTTTTGTTGTTGTCTCGCAAAAATAGCACAGAGGCATTGTAGCCAATGTTTTAGTTTTATGGTAGTAACTTAAATAAATACGTATTCAAGTCGCTCACTGATGAGACACTTTGATTACCACTAATATTTAAAAAGAGGCTAATAAATAAACAACAACTTAGCCACTTCTAACAAACAAACGTCTCGATTCATCGTTTGATTAAAATGAAAATGAAATGAAAAAGATTGAATACCAAACATGAGACACCTTAAAGCCTCAACGTTGGAGCAAACCGGAGAAGGCGGCTCGAATTTATTCAAACGTTGAATTTAGGAACGCGCGGCGGCGCACATCCGTTTCCGGTTGATGACAACACGTTTCGAAACAAATGTTTATATACAGCACACAAAGTATTATTAGATAACACACAAATTGTGTAGAATAATACAAAGAGATATACGAGCCTGTCGCACACTCGAGGTGAACAGCATTTCAAAACGCGTCTTAATTCCAGGTATTATTTATTAATCATATCATAATACAGCTCGATTAATTACTGCAGGCTCTTTGAAAGGACAGGTTAATGTAATAATTTCTAATTGTAACACGGCGTAGCGTACGCTTTCAAGCGGCTGAAACGAATGTGATTTCGGTATTTTAGGGATGATTTCAATTAACAAATACTTACACCTAGTTGTTTATTGAAGTAAAACTTCTTGGGGCACGGGGGTAAAATTTATTTAACCTCTCAACTGTGGGTTATTCATATATTTGCTTTTCAATTGCTACTAGGCGGGTGCTATCACGAGTGGCTAAGAAATGTAACGGAAATTGGAATCGGTGACGTCAGGGTCGGCTGAAGACTTTTAAAACCGCAACTATTTTCAATACGGTTTTTAACTAATCAGATAAGATAATAATGCATTCGTACAATAAAGAATGTTAATTAGTGAGAGAAAAACCTGATGAAACGTTAACAAATAAAAATTATTTTAAGCATTCTTCCACGAGTTCTTGATTTCCGGTATGGCCAAGATGGCGCCGCCGCCGCCGCCGCCGCTGGCTGGGACAAACAAAAAACCTCTTTGTTGTAACCGGAACTTATGTTTGACAGCTGTGCGATGCGATCCATACAGTTTGTAAGAAAAGAGTTTCATCAATGTCACACGGGTCGATATGGATTTCTAAAACAAGCAAAGCAATGCATACATTTGAGCGAGACGGCTTAAAGACGTGACGTCAGATGGTATATAATCTGAGCGAGATGCAAATAGTAGTGACAACTATTGAATGAGTTAAGTATATCACCACGAGCGCGACAAATTGTAGATAAGGAATGGTGGGAAATAAATGACATGACGTATTAAAAGTAAGTACAAGTATAAAATAATTTCAAATAATCGGACGTCTGAAACTTAAAAGTAACTTGAAGCAGAGATTGGATCTCAAAATTGGAAATTTAAATCTCTTTTAGTATAGGTAGGTATAGGTGTATAGTATAGGTACCACTTAATGATCTAGCTACAGAAGTTTTACTTCTAACACGTGTACGGTGCTACACGCGTATATTTTTTTTTGTACAAACATAACAACATAGCACAAGATGGCAGAGGCACAATAATACGCGCGCTGAGCCAGTTCTTCAAGATTCCAGTCAGGTCGGCTAGCGAGACGGAGAGTTAAGCATAATCCAAATATATGCATATGGGAGTTGTCAAAGATCAACCGAATTCGCGAAATAGCATAACGCTTAACAGGGTCTTGAACTCAAAGAGTTATGACGCCTTCGCATTTCGCACTAAGCCATAGAAGGCCCAAGAAGCGCAGTAGCAACCTATTTAACCGACTGACCCCGACGTCAGATGAAATAGATACGTTACGTCCCGCATAATCTCCCTTCTTATCTCCCTTTAATTACCGGATTGATAGATATCGCTGCTCCAAGAGTGATGGCTCTATTCGCGGAGATAAATTGACTCTTTTCTCCGCCTTTTTTTGCCTTTCGATAATCAATTTGGTGGTTGAAAGCGCACCGCCTTTTGGGAGTGTGTGGTATATTGCATCTTCATCTTCTACGAGCATGTATTTCAGGGTTCGTGGGTTTAATAAATGTTTTTGTATTTTTGTATTATCTTCCGTTCATTTATTTCACAAACAAGGATGGCCAGCTTACCGTAATAATCCTAAGATTACCATTACGAAAAGGATTAAAACATTGTTAAACGGAGCGTTACTGTTAATCTTTTGTTAACTCATTCAGCGAAAAGCGCACCTTAACAAAAAAAAAAGTTCAGAAACTACGTAGTTTGGTACGATATTTCCGTCCGTAACACACGCCCAGTGTGATTCAAAGAGTGCATGTTCAAAATCAAATGATGTAAAAAAAACATGACAGAGTACAGTCAGCGCCATAAATACTGCAGACAATGTTCAAAGGGGAAATCGAACAAATAAAGTAGCCGTCTTTAAATACCCGATTCACAAAGAGAAGTATTAAAGCATCGGAAATAGCCATTGGGCGATTAAAGATCGAGGCTGTTTTAGTCTTTGCGACACGACTTTTTTGAAATCTCGAAAACTGTAAAAAAGTCGGGTCGTAGAAATTTTCAATTCTAGGATTTTAGGAAATTTATTAAATTCATGCTCATCGACAAAAATGTTGGTAGATGTATCCTAATTACTACAATAACAGATTTTAGGCTTAATGAATTAAGAAAAGTTTCACGTGTCAGCGAGTGAATTTACTTTTGACCCCAAAGTATTGCTTAAGTCATAGACAAATTGTCTATGCTTAAGTTAAATAATGGAATGAACAGATAACAGCAATAATATCGTTATAGCATTAATTAGTGAAATCGTATGGTGTAAAAGCACTATTAGGTATTTTAATCCCACTTCTGACATTACACAGACGCCCTTTAAACAATTTGGTACTATCACTTATGGGATTCGATCGGACTAATGGATTCAGGCATTGATTAGTCTGCTGTTACCTACCGTAAACCCACGCAGCCATTAAAAAGAATGCAACTTTACTATCTGCCGCTTTCGTCGAATTTACCCCATAAACTTACTATAAACCGGTCAAGTGCGATATTGAAGTTACGGCAAATACTTCCCCATTCTTTGCTTTGCTGGTGATTTGCTCAATAAAACCAAGAAGATAAGCTAAAATGGCGATAACATTTGAAATTCTCTTTTATCGAAAAACATCTGTCACGCTAAGCGCCACAAAAAAACCATCCTCCATCTATCATACACACACATACTTCATTCACAGAGGACAAAAATATGTAAAAAAAAATACGGATATAATCTACACTCTCGCAGTCAAAACAACGGATTCCATACAACAAATTGCCACGCGGTCATGCGCTGCCAGATATCTATTCTAATATAGTGTTGTAAAGACCTCGACATCTGAGTATCGATAGTTGACAATAAGAAGCGACAGGATTATAATTTTCATTGTCATTTTTAATTGATGTGGACGGCAAGGTTAATGTGGAGATGCGCGGGACACTTAGCTAGGAAGGACAACGGCAGACGAAACAAGTCGGTAACAGAATGGTGGCCCAGCGATGTACGTAGACCAAGAGGCAGACCACCCGCCCGATGGTCGGATGACTTCGCTAAAACTGCCGGGCAACAGTGGATCTTGTTGGCCCAGGACCATATAATAAATGGCGTTAGGGATTTTACTCAACAGTAAGTGCTGGAGGTTGGATAGAGATCTTTGATACCCGCAACGCCACAGAGGTCGTCAACTCGATACGCGTATTTATCGATAACTCCGTGATCGCAGCACAGCACTATTCCAACTAAACGAATGAACAGTTGGACCGACTGCAAGATTTATTAGTCGGTTTGAACCCGGACTACTGTTTACATTTCGTGGCTTGTGAAAAAAGAAATCCGACCAATTTGTAAAGTCGCCGGCGGAACGACTGAACGGCATAAATCAAGAAGTTCCGAAGTGCATATCCTAATTTTGTTCGTGTAGCGCGGAAACACATGTATGAATTAGCATTCATTATTTAGCCGACTTTCTGATAGATATAAGCTTCTGTTAGTACATTTATTATTACATAAACATATTCACGCCTTTTCCCATTGGCACCCACGTTGTACTCATTATGGTACATGTTTTATGTGCACAATAAATAACTTATCAATTACAAAAACATTAAACCAAGAGGATTTATAAGATGGATGCGACAGTAACATGTTATCAATTGAAAGAGACACAACATCGTGCCTATAATTTACCTACGGACGATTAAAATAAATAGGAAATAGTTTCTGGCTCTTTGCCAGAATGACTAAGAAAATGAGCGTTTGAGTGCGTGTAATTTCGATTTATTCATATTACACAGTCTTTATAATAATAAGCTGAACGGACGTATGACTCAGAAGTCTAGAAAAAAAGTTCAAAAGAATTTATATTTTCATCAACTTTGGCGTCTGGCTCTTCTATTAAATTATATTTAAAGTCAAAAGATGATTTATAACTTAGAGTGAAGAAACCGTGTTATTAATTATAATACCACTGTATTTATATTACTTAGCCCGGGTCTCTCAAGAGACGGATAAACAGTCAGATAAATTTTTATTAACACTTTTTGTACGTGTGAAATGTCAAAAGCCCCAGATAAACAGACAGATAAACGCGATCCGAGGAATGAAACCAAATCAAATCAAATATATTTATTTCAAAAACAGGAAATGTACAGCGAGAGGTTATAATACAACAGATTAGTAACAAAGGAATCAACTAAATATTTAGGGGTATACGTACAAATAAATATGAGACCGTTTTTAGTACATTTAGGATGTGAGACGAGCTGGTATCCTAGCTAGATTATGTTATAATCTGTATTAAGGAATACCAGGCCCAGCCCTCTACATAGGGTGATTAGAACGTGTTTTATATCGTATCTTATTTTAAATCTCCTTTGTTCAGTTAATTAACATTTAACATTTATATTTAGGTAGGTACTTATGATTTTAGCTTTATTATTTATTACTTTAGCTACTATCATTTAACATAAACATTATACATATGTTATACAAGGTAAACTTGAAAGAGGGGATACGAGTGTATGTTTGTGTATAAGTGAGTGTTGTGTAGTGATGTGTTGGTGGTGTATTTGAAAGGTAAGTATCTATTAATTTATCAATGTATGAATGCTTCCGTTTCCTCATAGGTATGAGAGAACGGCACAAAGACGAATAGTTATTCAAAAAAACTTTCAAGAGACAACAACTCTATGTAGATTGATGTAGAATAGAATAGAATAGAATAGACGTTTATTGCGTTATAATCTTACAGGCTACACATACATCCCACAAAACCAAATGTTAGTTTGGTTTGTCTGTGGGTCGGGAGTCGCACTTCATAATTGACTTAAATAATCTATGTAATATGATAAGCTATACAAAGCTAAGTAGGAACGGTAGGTAGTTGTTACAGAAAGGTTTTGTAATGATAAAAACAGATTAATGTCTCTGAATTAGGTAGTTAGGATCTAGAAGGTATTTTTTATACATGACTGAAAATTTGTTTTTATTCTTCTCAAGTCTAATATGAGATGGCATTTCATTAAATAATCTAGGAATCTGTCTTTTTAGCATTCTTCCACCGAAGTAGTTATTTACTTTTGCAGTTTCAAATTTTCCTTGAGCAACAGATCTTGTATTGAGATCGTGCTGCTTAGGTATTTTATGGATCTGACTGCCATGGTTACTTACGGCTACAGAGTGTTTATATTTTAACGATACTGGAAGTATATTGCATATTTTAAACAGCTTTCTGTAATCATGGTTTAGTTTGGCTTTAGTTCTTTTGCTTACTAGTAGTTTTAAAAATCTTATCTGTAAAGTTTCAATTTTGTCTAAATGAGTTTTAAAAGTCGAACCATAGCACTCGATACCATAACTAACAATGGAATCAACCAATGAAAGATAAATGGTTTTTAACATAAACTTAGGAACTTTATAACTAAGTTGAGTAAATTTACACAACAATATACGAAGCTTGCCCACAATGTAATCTACATGACTTATCCAACCCATATTTTCATCAATACACATGCCGAGGTATTTTACTTGTGGTACTTTTTTAATGATATGACAATTACAATTTAAGAAATTATTATGGATACAAGAGAAGTCATGTGCCACCAGTCCGCATGACACCGTAGGGCTACATGAGTACGGAGACTGGATAACAAGTAGGTTCGTTTTATCTGAGTTGATTACAATACCGTTGTCATGTGCCCAGCGAGTGATGCTGTCGATATCCTCCTGCACGAGACGCGAGACCTCGTCCATGTCGCGGCCGGCCCGCAGCGTGCACAGGTCGTCCGCGAACATGTACGCTGAGCAGTGGCGGATTACGTTGCATAGGCTATTTACATGCATCAAATAGCACAGTGGACCACTGCCAGACCCCTGCGGCACCCCGCGATCCGTCACCGTGGGTGGCGAGCTGTATTCGTCACCCACCTTCACTCGGTAGGAGCGGTCCGTGAGGTAGTCTCGGTACAAGTAGTTGATGGGCCCGCGAGGCTAGTTTTTTTTGTGCCATGTACCACCCCGCATGAGATAAAACGTGACACTATGTTTCATATTTGAGTCAAAACATCTAAATAGTACATTTCCAAAATTCATTGCATTGTATTCCATACATCACACATTTGAACACCTGTCACTTCTAAACACAATACACAAACTTGCTTCTAGCTGCCCTAATATTGTTATCATCACCATAATATGAATCATTTTGCAAGTCCATGATCCGGTAGCACTAGAGCCTAGAGCGCATCTGTTACCATTATAGCTGTAAGGGCCATTTTCACGTTATCCTTTGCAACTATTCTATCTAACCTCAAATGTAAATTCTACTTTTTCGCCTTTCGAAGCTAAGCTATTTTAGAGCAACAGCTTTTAGAGCTCAGGTGTTGTGTATTTTTGGTTCCTCCGGTGAATTTATTTATTTGGCAAAGGTCTGTCTGTCTTGATCTTCAGACAGTGAGTGCTTTTATTCTTGTCTTTCTTTTTCGAGATTCGGAAAAGATTCAGGGCCTTAACAGGGAGCTGCTCTAGTTGAATGTTACATTACAGCATTCAATACCTGTAGAATAATTTAAATATTAAATATATTTTCTTATTTCGTGTCTACCAGGCCATCATGATAACCACTCAAAGGTCCGCTGGTTCATCCATTCCACTTTCCATTTCATCTCGATGCGGGTAGATTGAAAATCGCGGACCGTGGACTTTGGAAGGGCATACGAGTACTTAAGCTTTTCCTGTCCTGAGATATTTCGTTTCGGATTCCCCGAAAGCAACTAAATGAATAAAGCTGCGGCGATAGGCTAGCCCCCTGTCACGCAAAATGGAGTATCGAGACACTGGCTCTCCCAACACAAGTATAGCCTTATTACTTACTGAGAAGTCTTGTTTTGTGTTTTTAACAGTTTCTAAGAAATAAACAACTTTTACTTTACTTACTTTACTTTACTGGCTAAAACTGGGCACAATAATTGTGCCTCTGCCACCCAATAAGGGAAAGGCGTGACGCTATGATAGTGATGTTTCCCTGCATGTGCGAAAAAAATAAACTTATACCAAAACATCGCAACTATCTCACACATCTAATGAGTTCTAATCTGAGAAGCCTCGGTGTCGGGCGGACGTCGACTCGCCCTGATTGATGACGTCACGATGGAGTGGGGCGGGGGGGGGGGGGCTATAAGGGCGCAGATGTATAAAGACAGTCGGGTGCAGATAAAGTGTATCACCAGGATGGCTGTTGACATAAGCACCCCCAAAAACTCCATTCATCAATATCATATTTCGTATTTTTATCCTGCGTAGTAGGTTGATTGTTGATACTGGTACTTATTGGCAGATATGATTTGACGTTTTCACCTATGATACTGTCAATTTGATACCACAGTAAGGATTTCAATAAATTGTATAGTTTATTATACTGCTGTACTCCTATTTCCACCACCTATCGTACTATTCAAAAACACGTGGAACACTTCTCATTAGTGGGTACTTTATATCAATTACTTTTCAATTGTTATTGGTCCGATTCGACCATTTACACTGACGAAGGGATAACTTCATAAACTGTCACATTTACCCGGAGTTATTCAAAATCACAAGTTAACCAAGCAAGCAAGCACATTGATTTGACGACCTCTGTGACGCAGCGGTTGCGCATCTGCCTACCATGCGAGAGGTACCGGGTTTGAATCCCGGCTGGGGACAAAAAAAAACCCTTAGGTCTTCGATGTTTACATGTTTGTGATGTCGCTGTTTCTGGTTCCCACGACACAGGGTATCCTAGTGTGCCTGTATGTAAATGTTTATTTATTTATCTATGTTGATCGAATTTCTTTTGCTTGTGTCTACTTCATTTTAAATACCTGCTTGGATTTAGAACCCAGTATTAGTTCTATACGCCTCTCTACTGTAACCTAACAGCACAATGCGGGAAACACAAATAAATTCATCACACAAGGGCTTACGGTAATAAATCAGCTGCTAGGGTGTTAGCTGCTCGGCAAGCAACTAAACGATATTGATGATGAATGAGGGACGATTAGAAACCGAGCAAAAACCACCGCACACGCAGCAAGTCGGACTAACAGTAGAATGCTAGCTCATTAGAAGAAATAGCGAAGTGGTGGGGGCGATCGATGCTGACTCGGACTGGCTAATTGTGACTTGCTGGAAGAAATCTCTTAATAGAGATAAGCTCGCCTTCGTCATGTGTTCTCTACTTCATTGTAAAATATATTTTGTGTAATAAAGTATTGAAACTTATCCGATCTAGTGCACAATCTACCTAGGTTGGAGTAAACCAAATAGCGATTCAAATCCAATAAGTAGTTCTTATTTATACTATGTATTACCTTATTTATTATTATTATCCATGTTTTAGGTTGTATTATTTACTTATTTTGCACATCAATAGTACAAGTAGTTTTATCCAGTTGTTTTAAGAAATAAAGTAAGATAAGTTCAGCGTTTATTCAGACGTCAAAATACACAAAATAGAAACACAGTTCAAAGCAGAAGTAACAGTGACAAGAAATTATGCAAAAAGAGAAGGGATTAGAAAAATAAAGTTGTAAAAAATAAGATTAGTTGTAGCGTCGTGTCCGCTCCACTACTGCGCGGCAGAGGCACATTTGTGCCAGAGATTAATATAATGTATTGTGTACGGCGACGGTGAGTATATTGTATTGTATCGATTTGCTTCTGTCCACCTGAATACTGCCCTACACGTGCCCATGGGACACGTAGGAAACGGGGTGGCAGAGGCACAGTTGTTTCTGACACGCCGTATTGGAAAAGGCGTGACGCTATATTAGCTTTAGGAGCACCGGTCTCTCAAGAGACGGATAAACAGTCAGATAACTTTATTTGACACTTCGTGTACGTGTGAAATGTCAAATGCCTCAGATAAACAGACGGGTAAACGCTATCTGAGGATGGAAAGACCGGCACTTCTACGAATGGCCAATTTCAAGAAGTATCGATAAGCACTATGCGATTGATTCATCTGTCATGCATGTTGCATGCAAATATCATGATTTATCTGTTCAATAGGGCTCATCGGGACGTCTTGAAACCGGCCCTGAGTCTCACGTTTGACCTCGCACGGATTCACAAAACCATTGAAACATAAACACGACACGCACCAGTGCGCTACCATCGCTAAACATAGTCGACATCGTGTATGTTGTCACCGTGAAAGCAACGAATCGAGCTTTAAGCTGCCCACGCAGAAATCGTGAATATTGGTAAAAAAAAATGTGTTGACTGACTGACGGACTGAGTCAATACAGGGGCCAACCGACTGAAGCAAGAAGCCTGAAATTTGGAGGGTAGCTTCTTTTCATGATGAAGGGACCGCTCTTAAGCACAGTTTTACTAAAATCGGACCTAAAGTGGGTCAAAAATACTTAAATTTTGTGATTTTGTATGAGAAATAGAGATAGATCTCTTAAGAATGAGCTCGCCTTTGTACACTATTCCTAACTATGTCCTGTGATGTCAAATGTTTGTGTGCAACAAAGAAATTATGAAAAACCGTAAAAGTGTAACCAAAAAGCGTAACTACGACGAAGTCGCGGGCCAAAGCTAGTCTATGACAGAGGAAAGAATAATAGTGATATTCCCCGTAAGAAGATATCCCTCAAATCTTGCAATTTCACAGGTCGCTTGTCTCGCGCACGATGCGCTGAAATTGACTTTTTCGCGACAAAGTCGACGGATAATTCGAAGGTCTAATGGATTTTTTGATCCGTTTTTTTAATCTGAAAGATAGATTACTTCTCAGGGTTCCGTGGAAATAACACACTTGGGTAATAATTAGACACAATGATAGGGGAGATAAGGTAAAACGAAAGCGGATGAGTACGTATTTCAGCAGTTTTATCTGAAATGAAGTATTTTTATCAGTGTCAACATGCTTTTTTAATTATTTGTGGTTGGCACAGAATGAAACCGGAATAAGTATTATTTAAATACTTCGTTAAAAAAAACTATTAACCATTCAATATAAAGAAATATATTCCCCATTCCAATTCTGAATACAGACGGAACCAATTTTTCAAAACCAGATTCACACTTGACCGCCCCTCCATATTGGATTGAAGATCTAATAAGATTCTAAGATGACGCCTCGACGGATAATGAGCCCTTATTTAAGTTCCAAAGTCAATAATGGCGGCAAAATCAAATCAACGGAGGGTCGAGATTGGAGGAAATTTATGTATTTTCGCTACCAAATGAGTTTATTTTCAGGCACTCTGTCACTTTCCTGGAATTACGCTTTCACCTTTTTATTGCGTGTCGTATTTTGACAGATGCACGTAAATACATGAATCGGTACGAATTTTGGGACGAAATATTATTTTGGAATCACTGAATTAACTTTCAACTGCGATCCTGTCCGGTCTACAAATGTTTGGAAAGTCGATGTTTCGAAAGCGATATTTTTAGGGTTTCGTATCTCAGAAGGAGAAACCCTTATAGGATCACTCGTGCTCGTACGTGCGTCTGTCCGTCCGTCCGTCCGTATGTCACAGGCAATTTACTACTACTGTGTTGTGTATAGTCAATAAATGGAGAGCTACTATTCTTCTTCCGATAACCTTTAAGTACCAATACTTCCTGTTTTGTAAGCTTCTCAGTCAAACGCGCCCCATCTAGGCTATTACCCACTACCAACAAATCAACGTGCAGAAATCAAGAGACCGATCACTTCAGCTCATGAACGGATTATTCCCTCTGAGCAAACTTAGATTATTTTCCGTCGCGATAAGGCTCAGAACTCGGCGTTATGAGTGCAAACGAGATTTCAAGGAAACTTATTATTTTTATTTGCCTTCGATCGTCTGCCTGTGGCGATTTTTTTCAGGTCGGAAATCAGGTCGTGTTGCTGGCATTGCTGTTCATGAATTTGTGATGATTTGGTGACTAGTTGCAGCTGAGATCAGCATAAATTGCTGCTCAAATAAAGAGCCGCTTTATTTGAGCGTCCGTCAAATTTAGTTGTTGCTATGCTAGCGGCTATGAAGGTCGCTTTGACGTTGGTCCGCTCATTAATTCAACCGTTTCGTATTAATTCACTGTCAAAAGTGAAGACAATAAATTATAGCAATTAGCTCCTTCAATGTAGTCCTAGTATACTGCTCTAGAGCCTAACAAAGGCAATGAATGCCTACCTATAATCTCAATCTAAAATTATAAGCCCGCTTGGTGTAAAGTAGGCGCTCAATATTTCGCGTTTACATTTTCCTCTAAGCATCTCAGACGACGACACCTCTAATATTCAAATACACGAGCGTATATAAAATGGAGATGGAATTTTGCGCTCTCACGTAACTCATTCTGAACGTGACCGGATGACCGAGTGAATGAGTGGTGAATGAAAGGGAAACGTAACATTTCTCGCGTGCGGTTTATGCGTCCGCTCAAGCAGTGAGATTCGTCGGGGTTGATATGACATATTTCGTGTATTTATTTCCAGAGTTGTATATTTACAGTCTTCCAAAGAGTTTTTGGCTGATGAGTAACTAGAGGTCTTATAAAGACGAATTAAATGAGCCCAAAGTCGATGGGTTAACAATTATGAATACCAGGGTTCCGTTTACCACTACTTGGCTCCATCATCAGGCGGTGATCAGAGAACTTTGCAATAAGAAATAATTGAAACAAAAAGTAAACTTTAGAAAAAACCGACTTCCACAAACCCTATTTGATTAGATTGAGTTTAATACTAACTGTAACCCCTTATCCCCCCCCCCCCTTGGGGAATTAATTTTGTCAAATCCTATATCAGTGCTACCCCACGCGACTAAGGAACCCCTGTACAAAGTTTCATGGCTCTAGGTCCACCGGTTTAGGCTATGCGTTGCCTGCATTTGTACCTAGTATTGAGCAGATCTGGTGGCCATATGTGGTCTTCATCAGCAGTTCCGCATCACAATATTATGCTATGTGCATTTGCACGAGTTATTATGAAAAACACAAAAATCACTATAGGTCTGCCTATAATATTTGAAGAGTTCTCTCGATTTCTCCAGGATTCCATCATCAGATCCTGACCTGGTGTCAATGGGACCACCCTTGAGGTATTACCTATACGCCGAAAAAAGATTTGTTTAAATCGGTTCATAATTGGCGGAGTTATCGCGTAACAAACATAGAAAAAAAAACATACGGGTCGAATTGAGAACCTCCTCCTTTTTTTGAAGTCGGTTGATGAATAGAACTTGTCACGGCGAATCGAATGAGCCCAAACTCGATGGGTTTACACTTAAGCATCTTAGGGTTCCCTCTGCAATCTTCGAGCTCCATCATCAGACCAGCTTGATAGTACCATATTATTGTATTGTCATCTGAACTATATACGCATACCAAGATTCGTAGCGATAGAAGAACTAGAAACTCATGAGTGCAACGTTAAATAAAAAGTTAATTTTAAACGTTCAATTAATCATAGCCATTTTGCTAGGCAAGCCACTCGCGATGAATTTTCAGCATACAAAATTTGATAAAAACCAAATTTCATCGCAGTAAAAGATGGGTGAAGGTTGAGCTCTGTTCGGATCTTAAGATATAAGTCTTTCACCTGGTATCGCACGCCAAAATATCGCTGAAAAGCTGTATTACAATGACAGTAAAATAAAAATAAAATAGACTTCAGTATATGTCTATCTAATTATTATCCAATGGCACTAATGACTTGCATTAAAAAAATAAACGGCAGGAAAATACACGACATTTAATGCCCCACTAAAATAATAATCACAGCGACCACAAAATTATTTTACGATACATAATAAAACGAAATTGCTTAATTTTTTCACAAGCTTAAGACGGGCGGGCACTATTATTCTTACATTTACGTTTATTTTCGGACTGTTTATTTGCTTGGGGGGAAAATAAATAAATAAACAGGCAGGTAGATACAAAGAGTTGTGTGGAAGGAAAAACCACTAAACATACGCTAGCAGAGAAAATGCCTCTTTGTATCTATCTGGCTTTATTACATCACCGGGGCGATTTAATAAAATGGTGAATTCGGCCCCATGTCGTAAAGTGTAGTGTAGAAGGACGATACGTTGCAAGAATAATGTCATAAAGTTTGCAGTAAAAATAATGTTTATTTTGTCGGCATTGTACCGCGAAGGAAATCATTTATTGTGGCCAGTGTTTATGGGGGCGCGAAATATTGAATTATTGTTTTGTTTCGTCTTTTTATACTTTATTGCACAAAAACAACAATACAGATACTAATCCCCTAATGGAGAAATATGTACAGAGGCGAGCTTATCCCTAATATGAGATTTCTTCCAAAAAACCGAGGATGGACAGGATTATTTAGCAAAAGGTATCTGCAGAAAGATAAACATCAAACATAAACATTTACATACAGGCACATACATTCCTTCTGGCCCCACACTAGGATACCCTGTGTTGTGGGAACCAGAAACAGCGACATCACAAACATGTGGTTTTTTTGTCCCCATCCGGGATTTAAACCCGGGACCTCTCGCATGGTAGGCAGATGCGCAACCGCTGCGCCACAGAGGTCGATAAATATTGAAACAAGACTTATCTCTCGTAGAACCAAACACGACGAACAGTGGAAAGAATTAGGAGAAAGAAGAATACTGCTACTTCTACTTATTAGAATTTTGAATGTCATTCTTGTGTTAGTACAATAAAGAAATTACGAAATTACGGGAAAGCGGGAGAAATCCACCAGCGAACGTCGTAGCAAGCAAATTGAATCCAGAATATATTTATTTCTTACTTAGCGATCCCGGATTCAGTCGCAGGCGCAGGTTTCCAAACTTACCTGGAAAAAAGAAAAATGAATCGTTAATAAACTAGACTCAGTGAAAATCTAAATTATCCAATGCGACAGATACACCAGTCTATTTTTTATTTATCTACGAGCCCTTTTGTTTGTAGCTTCATTACTTCATAAGATTTTTATATTTGTTAAACTAACTAGTACCATACCATAGCAAACATAGATTGCGTGTTTGTCAGGGCTGACTGAACGTTACCGTATATTAGGAACAGACAATACGAAATTTCCTGCCCAACCGATAATAATATACGCAACGTCCAGTCAATTACTCGATTTGCGAGGCTAATTTACAACGGCCATTATAGCCAGTAGCCGAATTATCTATTTCTGACATCTAGACATTTATATTGCAATCCCTGTCAAATTGATCTTTTGAAGGATAATTGCGTACTTTAAATTAACGTTTGACCAATCCGAGCGCGATTATTGGAATCAGGAATCTGTCATTTAACCTTTATTGACGTACTTCCCATCAAATTTTCAACTTGGCTTGGTAATAAATTCTAAAACCAATGAGAAATTCTGCAAGTCCGATTACCGGTTAAGGCGACTGAAGCGAATCGGTATATTTCACAGCTACAGAGTCTTGCTATATAATCCATATTCCCCTTTCACAATATTTCACAATAATTGACATCCCACGTCCGTATTGCTGGAAAGCAAAACTCAGTAATGGCCGTGCTACTGCGGTTGTGGCTGCGTTCGCGAATTAACCGAACGGTGTCGTCCGTTCATTCAGTCAAAACGCCTCTCATATCGGGCCAACATGTCTGTCAGTTTGACCGCAATACAAAACAAATGACAATCTTTTTCCAGAATCGTAATGATATGGAGCGTCAGTGTGGTCTAGTGGCAGGCATAAGCCAGTCACGCAATAGATGCGGTTTGGATCCCGGTTTTGACCATAAGCACACCTCGGACACTCCATAGAACGCACGTAAAATAATCACCTTTACTACTACATAACCAAATGATGTTTGTATACGTGCAAATGTGTGCGTAAACTTTGCTAGGGCTGGTGGCGCGGCAAATGCAGCGATATTATAGTATACGCGTCGTCACTCGTCCGGCGTTCAGCCCTGTCTATTGATTCTTTAACCAATCTTTTGACGCTAGGGGTGGGGTGCGGTATCTGAATCGGCGCGGGGAAGGGAGTGGCCGTTCTGTACGGAGTACTATTATCTCTTCTGTGCCATAATAGTTCATAAGGTAAAAGAAATTCATCTTGAGTAGGAACCTATACAATATACACTACACAGACCTTCTAAATAATAATAAACCTTTTTTATTTGCCCTTATTTGCAGCTAAAGACTATTAGCGCCCTGTCACGAACTGAGTAAGCTTGGGCGCAAATCTCGCATGGAAAAAGCGTGACGCGAAGATTATTTGTAAGTAAAGTAAGTAATTGTAGACTATTAATGTCCCCACCGAGGGGCACAGGCCTTTAAACATAAACATTTACATACAGGCACATACACTGCTTCTGGCCCCGCACTAGGATACCCTGTGTCGTGGGAGCCAGAAACAGCGACATCACAAACATGTAAACATACAAGACCTGGAGTTTTACCCGGATACGAGTAAGATTGAGCCATTTCACAGGATTATTTTAAGTTTATAACTGTTTCTCAACCTCTTCAATCACTGCACTGAATATATCGAAACACAAGTCCAGTCGATACGGTCCAGTGCTCGTGGCATCGGGCAATAAATCGCCATGCAATACAGGTGAGACACCGGTGGCCTGCTGCTCCAAACTGAGCTCTATTGTCCGCCAGCTGATGAATGGCCGGGCTTCTTCTGTCGTGTAGAGGCATAGGCACCGATTACACAGAGTGGCGCTCAAATAAAGAGCCGCTTAAATGTCGAGAGAAAATGACAGCAAGACTTTGAGTATCCGTTTTATTTCCTGGCGATAACAAAATCGTTATTTGACAATGAGGGCTATTTGGGAGGTGTCAAATCAAAACCACTAAACTAAAGGAACTAAAGGCACTAAACTGACAACCTCAAATCCGACAGCTATTGCGCGGGTGGCCACAGATTCCATTTTCAAACACACCATTTTTATTTAATTAGTTTGCTTAGAGCGAGTTTTACCAACGAAGAGTAACTTTTTGATCGGGAGTGTCTTCTACTTTTTCATAGAATGACAAAATTTTGAACTGTCATTGTCATACAAATTATCCCCGGGATAGTTATTTTCGCATAACCTTTTGTTGGTAAAATCCACCCTTAGTATAGTCCGTGTCGCCTCCAAAATCGCAGGCAATGCATATAAATTAGCGTCACCCAATTTTCCTATATCGGATGTCAGAGGTACAGTATTGCCCACATTCAGCCGCAAACTGAGCTCTATTGTCCGCCGGTTGATAAATTGCCGGGTATCTTGTATGGCCCTCAGCTATCGTGTTGCCCAGACAGCAGACAATGTTAGGACGGACCTCCCTGCCTGACGAATATACAACACTTTACAAATCACAATTGGTGCTTTCAGTGCAAGTGTAACTTAGCTATTAGTTATTATATATTTTTTTTAAATATATAAAATATATTTGTGTTTATTTCTTAAATGTAATTCGTAATTTCTTTATTGTACTCACATGACAGTAAAAATAGCTTAACATAGAAAAAATATGTACAAAGGCGAGCTTATCTCTAATAAGAGATTTCTTCCAGCAAACCATGTTGGGTAGGAGACGGAGATGATAGGAAAAATGTCATTGTGGAAGGTAGGTGTCTCCTGACACAGGTATTATTATACTTAAAAGGAGATCCCACGACTGTGTATGTTGTTTTTTGTTGTGAAATAAACTATTTTGATTTTTGAACACTTGCATAGCGTCACGCATTTCCCCGTAGTAGAGGCACAGAACTTGCGTCATGCCATTTCTTTTTGGTCAAGCATACGCAAACGGCAAGTTCACGTTGTGCGCCAGAGACTATAATTATCCAATTGACTGCGCCTGCGAGGGAATGCGGCTCGCCAAACGTTTGTTGTATTCAACAAACGTTCGCATACGCGACCTATGTACGATGACGGGCCGCCCCAGACAGTTTCGCAGCGGCTGACCAATCACTGCTCTCTTACCTCGTCTCCAGCCGCCCGTAAATTGGTGAGTATGTTTCAAAGGAAAATGTATCTATGCGCTCTACACTGGATAAGTGCTCCCCCTGTTGGGCGCCAATTAATCTCGCGATCCGTATATTACACGTCACGCTCCGCATCCGCGGTCCTACTTCGATTCAACTCATTGATATAGTTCACATTTGATCATAATTGATAACATAAACGTATCCGTTTTCCCATAAGGGGTGGCAGAGGCACAAGCCCACTTTTAGCCAGTTACTTAATTTAATAGTGCGTGGCGAAGAAAAACCTCGTTCGGTAATGTTACCGAAAGAGGTTTTCCTTCGCCAGTTTAAAAAAAAAATGCCGACTGTTAATGTCCTGTCTGATGGTATAATACTAGTGAGTAGAGCCATTTAAAGTAGGGATCAATCTTACTCGAATCCAAGTAAAGATCTGTCTACTTCTGGAGTCATGTCATATTCCTCCGCTTTACAGAGAAAATATGTCAAAATAAGTAAATATCAATGAAAAGTATATATAGCGATTGGCGATTCAATTCAGTGATAACTGGAATAGAATTAAAAGGAAAATACAAGAAATCAGAGTAGCTCCTCGATTTCTCCAGTATCGGTAAATTGTTTTATTCGCAATCAGACTCGCCGCGATTTTTGTCTTTTTATCAATATTTTTTAATTTATTTCGCGTTTCGATCCTGCTCGCTTGCCGCTTGCCGAACGGATCGTTGCGTTTTGATATTGCATGTGTAGCTTGTCGGTCGAATGAATTTATCTGTTTTCGGTAGTCGCTGAGGGCCCAATAAATCATATTTCGGATTTGTAACTACGTGAATTGAGACAGTATTCGATGGAAATTTATGTGACAGATCCTGATGTAAATGCCGGACAGAGACATAGATTTAGTAACTCATTTATAATCATACAATGCATAGAATCGTGGAAGTAATACATATAAGTATATGCATATAATGATCTCACTGTTATTAAATTAAAATTCTATTTTAACTAAGATAGGTGTACCTAATATTCATCAAACACAAATGTTAGATGTAAGTTAGCTTTTAAGACATTGTAGTGCCCTTACAGGGTTCATTGTCGGATATAATTTTGTAAAAGTGTACCACAATGACGCAATAAATATATGAGTATGAGTAGTTTGAAAACATCACAATCTTTACAGATGTTTATTACAGCTGCAGTGTAGTCTGTGTATTCTGAAGTCACGTTTTTAGTCACCTTAGTCAGTAGGGAGTTCTCTCAGCTATCCCTCGCAATACACACATTTTCTGAATATCAAATATCAGGGCTGAGAGCGATTAATTATAGGGGCCTAGGATACCAGAAAATGCGTCGCAAATAACACTATTTTTGGTCAGAAAGTACAACCAATAAAAATAGAGAAGAGAAAATACAGTTGCAAAGATCTCGATCTCAAAGCTATGAGCAATTTCACACACTTCGTCATATAAGTTTTTTTATACACTTACTCGTATGAAACATTCTGGCCATTCGCAACCCGTTTATCGTTAAAACGTATTAGAAAAGTTTTCGCATACACTCTTTATTTGAGTTCGCCACAAGACGGGTTTCTACGTCTCGAGACGGTAGAACTTAGCGCGATTCAAACGGAACTCTATTCTGTACATAAAGATAGTCTTATTCGTTCCTTACTATTTAGTTTTCATCATTCAGGCTATAGTGGAATATGGTATCACAGGCCAATTAGTGAAAGTTGTTGAGAACTTTGAATACCCTCCCTACAGCATCCTATATCTTATTAGCAGTGGAAATGTAGCTCCACTTCTAGC
Source organism: Argyresthia albistria (assembly GCA_963457715.1). Classification (NCBI taxonomy): domain Eukaryota; kingdom Metazoa; phylum Arthropoda; class Insecta; order Lepidoptera; family Argyresthiidae; genus Argyresthia; species Argyresthia albistria. The sequence goes on along the minus strand of OY735277.1, from coordinate 2,713,437 downwards.
AAACGAACTTACTAACTAACTTTGAATAACCTAAAATCTAGTCCGTCCTATAACTGCATGTAGCTCTATCCGGTACTCACAGGGAAACACCTATGATCTAAATATAAAGCCATTTGGCGAGCAATAAATTTCGTTTATAAATGGTACCCTTTATTGCGTGGGATTACAAAAAAATATTGTCATTGTCACGCAAGTAAATCCAGAATCTGGGCTACTTACACGGGGATCAGGCCCCGGCTTGCAAACTGGGCAAGTCTGTCAGAAAATATTCAAATAACCGTTGAGTTGAGATATTTCGAATCAGTCATATTATGGAGTTTCGCATTCTGTACAGTTGAATAGTAAATACGCAAAACAGCTATACTTAAAAAATACAACAAACAAATTAAGGCAACCCTTTAAACCAAACATTAACGTCTGCAGCGCCAAAGACATTGACATATCAGTGTTGGCATGTTCAGTCATTCATACTTTTGGTCAGTAATAAATCTGCCTCCAAACCCCATTGCTTAACGTAAATCCAGCAAAATCTACTCATCATCATCATCATCATCATCATCCTCAGCCCACATCGACCCACTGCTGGGCATAGGCCTCCTCTCTATAGCGCCAATCTCCCCGGTCCTGTGCCAATCGCACGACTTGACAATATCGTCGGACTACCGGGCCGGTGGTCTGCCCACTGGCCTTATATTCTCAATTTATGTCAAATTGTTGAATGGAAAATCACGAGCATTTGGAAAAACCATGATTTTCGGCCGATTTCAGCAAGTGCATGAGTAGGTCTCATCCGCCGAACCCATCCCCCATTGCATGGCGAGCGCCAACCCGGTATATTAGACTATCATACACGCGCGTGTAACCGTCTATATAACACCAGTACGTGCTGCCATTGTGCGCACGATACCATTCGGGGGTAAATACCGATCTGCGTTTGTTCAACCTGTACGTGGGCCACATTATAAATACAGACTGGCACGGAGTCTGAATTCGGAGGCAATCATCTAAACATAAATATACACACGTCTATACAGGCACATCGCTTCCGGCCCCAGTATGCTGAAGATGATTACTTCCGCTGTCGGGTTGCCCAGCCTTGATACTACATATTGAGTGACAAAGGGCTAGCCAAAGATGTCATTAGACAATCCGACAAATTCTTTTCCCAAAAAAACACAGAGTTCTCCAATTTTTGCATAGATTTTCAAACCACCTTCGTTGGACTATGCGCCAAATAAAGGGCATTTCACCCTGCACTTTTCTCCGGGCCATGACCGCCGGCGCCGCCGGTTCCGAGTCCAAAGTCGACCTAATCCTCCCGAGCTGGCTCAATCCGATAGGATTAGTCCGCACAAGGCTTTGAAACACAAGAAATGTGTTTTGGATGTGGCCACGGTAAAGTAATCCAGTGTTTTACGTGAGTTATTAGGGTATATTGCGGGTATTATGTTATGAAATGGAGTTTCTGTGAGCAACAAGTAAACAAAACAATCCGTTTATTATAATATACATTCTGTTCAAACAAAATAATACGCTAGGTCTGTGGAAGTTTCAGATGCAATTTACATTTCAGTGTTAGCATTGTTTAATTTTACCAATCGTATTTATTATACTTGAGAGGAACAGACCTTACGACTTCATTCTAACGCTAGTTTCCAAATAGGTTTTATCTCAGGCTCAATTCACCAAAATTACCAGAAAATCTTGTATGGGTCTAAAGTTACTGTCCGTTGGTAAAACTCGCTCTCAGAGAGATAAATAATAACCGGCCAAGTGCGAGTCGGACTCGCGCACGAAGGGTTCCGTACCATTATCTATAAAAAACCGCAAAAAAAAAAAAATTCTTTTTTTTCAACTGTCTAGCTACCACGGTTCATGAGATACAGCCTGGTGACAGACAGACGGGCGGACGGACAGACAGCGAAGTCTAAGTAATAGGGTCCCGTTTGGCACCCTTCGGGTACGGAACCCTAAAAACCAAGGATCTACAAAATGTAAACTCACATACAATTCGGTACCTAGTGTCCAAGGTAGGTAGTAATTAAATAGATTTAGGAACTTGTCTGAAGCTTTATGTACAAGATGGATGACAATCTCAGAATTGTATACTTCCAGCCGTTCTATTTTATAAACTCAATTTTGTAAAAAAAAAGACAGCACTTGAGTATGACGTCACTTGTTGCTATTTTATAAAATATGAACAAAAGTACTCCGGCGGCCTAGCCACGCCCCGTAACCAATCAAATCGTTTCCAATTATCAAGCCAACTTCACAGTGACCAGTTGAAGGCAAACTTTCGAACACGACGGTTGTGTCCTGTCCTGAGAGTGTGTTTTAACAGATAAAAAAAATAATTTCACTGCATTCCTATCACGAATAGACTGTAATACCGGGGTGTTAGATTGGAGGGTGTATCAAATCGCGACCCTCGGATTAAGAGATTACCAGCGACAGCGATGCCTCACAACCTCACGAGTGCACTCGTACCCTCACCGCAGCGCCCGGCACCTCATAAGTCGGGAAGTTTCGGCCATAATCGGGTGATCAGTGACGCGGGCTCTAATTACCAACTGGACTGGGTTAAGGGCAAGGTTTCTAAGTAGAAGGGGTCTCCCCTTCAGCGATATTTGGAAAATCCACAGTCGTCGTAATCGTCCCACCTCTCCATATTGATTATTGCGAATAATTAATTAATTAAAAGCTTTATTTTATTTTCCCGGACGGGATTAACGGAAAATAACAATCGAAATTCAACGTGTAACATAAAATGAAAATAACAGTTGCTTTAAATGGCAGTTCCTGTAACATATCCACAATGATTGGTAAAACTATAATTGCAAGTAAGCAAAAGTTCTCCAAAACATCATTTAGACAGGAATTGCGACAGAATTTCCCAGAGAGAGAATAGAGTTGCTGAGCCGGCGACGACGGCCAAGGTAAAACAGCCTTTAGCAAAATACAAATCGCTCGGAATGATGAGTATAATTGCTGTACGTTTTTTCACTAGCTTGTTTATCACGAGTGTCAGCGTGACTTTGATTTCCCATAAACGTTATTTTATTAATTTTGATCGATAGAAAAGTCTCCTGAAGTTGCCAGAAAATCTGTCTGTCACAATGTTTTATTTTACAATTTCGCGCCGCCTCTGAATTAAAATTTGTGTTCTTGTTATTTATCTAATCATTATAAAAATGGCACAGTATGTTCCTCAGTTAGACTTGCTTAGCTTGGCTTTAACCTTTTTTTATTTAATTTACTCTTAAAATAAGTTAAGGAATAAATTCTGGTTGCCTAAGGCCCACCCTTAAATACGGGTTTATGCAAACTAACGCATTGCCTTAAATCCCCGAAACTGCCCAAAATCTGTGGTTTCCACCATCTGTGGTCCAAACAACACTTTCCCGCTTCTCTGGCCCACTGTGGTCCGCGCTGTCACAGTCTGACCCATACGCACCCTGTATCGGGGTCTAATCCGACTATAAATTGCTTGAGGGCAGTTTAAGTGGACGTTGGCGATATAAATAGCGGACTAACATTAGTGGGGATGGGATCGGAGCGATTAGTTTCATTTACGATTTTAGTTTAGTTAGTCTGAGAGTTGTGTTTTGATTTTGGACACTATTTAGGGCGCTAAGTGGTTTTATTTTTGAATGTTAACACACTTCTGTATCTAGAGTGGTTCAATATTATCGATTTGATTAATTTGCAATGAGGTTTGCGGTAACTAACTGACTTTCTTCAAAATTCAAATTCAAATAATTTGCAGCTTCATTGTGGTCATAAATAAGATACATTTACAACTTGATGTCCCGTTTCATAAATGAAGTCCATGATATTTTCAATGGTTTTCGAGTTACGAGCGAAAAACTGGGAAAAGGGACCTTTAACACCCACGGTAGCGTAAGGACAAAAGAGTCCTTGGAACAATATTGACATTAAAATTATAAAAAAAAATACATTAAAATTATTTTGACAGTGGGTACCAAGACGTCAATGAATGTCTAATTTTTGACGTTGGTACCCACTGTCAAACTAATTTTAATGTATTTCTTTTTTTATAAAAAAAATAAAAAAAATGGCTCGAGCTTGGGGTTAACACTCCCCCACCGCCCTAGCGGCTCAGGTAAATGAGAGGAAACTAAGAAGAATAAGTATAAGATAAACTAAATAGCACCTTTTATATCAGGGTTTATATTTTGTCTGGCACCGACAGGGTTCCTCGACAATATAAACTTGCGATTACATAACTCAAGACTAGACAAAGACGATAGAATATAGACTTCAAACCTTTTAGTGTCTAAAAGTGTTTAGACATAGCGGCAGTGATATGTGAATAGCGATTGCATAAACTAAAAGCTGGTCAATTAGTAGAGGATCTGTTTCACTGCAGGGCTTGTTTACCGGTTTATTTAAAGAGCGTAATCAGCTCAGGTACATGAGGAGCGTTTCATAAAGGTTTGGCTCTACCTTAACCCCAAAAATAAAGGTTTTACTCAAAGAGCAAAATTATAAAGGTTTTGTTCAATAAATCGGTTTTTAACCTGTAAAACCGGTTTTTTCGAACTCTTTTTGATGTTTGCCGCCAGTGGCCGCCCACCACCAATGTTGCGTTTGGAAATTACACAATTTTTATGTTCACTACACTGGTGCTACGTGCTGCCGTGCCGACACTGCCAGCCGTGTCTTCTTTTGCCACTGGCAACTAACAAACAACAATGGGTAAGTTTTTAGTTTTTTGGTTACATTGACCCTGTAGACGGAATACTGATCCTTCTTATTTTTATCTTTTTAAGCTATAAGTTTGATGATCAATCTCATAAACTCAGAAATCCTTGTTAAATGCTTTACAGAAATAGTGTTTTACATGCTCCATTCAATTTATTCTATCCCTAGTTCTCGAGAATTCCCGGAAAATACAGCTCGAGAAATGTCGAGAACTAGAGAGAGCAGGTAGGTATAGGTACTTTCGTTTCTGGGCCCTCTTTGTACCAAATTGCATACACAGGTTGTCAGTCTCTGTTGGTATTATTTAATATTTTTATAAAGGACAATGCTACGAATGTATGAAAAAACAACCCAGGCCCGGCGCAAACGAAACTTAACTGAAATAATTGGTATGATTGAGTAATAAAATAATCCATGGGAGACATGATCGAAATCGATGGCTAAGTGCGCGAAATTGCTATTCGAATTTTCACAGGAGTCATACTAATATTTTAATAGAACTAACAATACTTATAATAAAAATCAGCTCTATAATTAGGTCAGTGCAGTTGTCACATGTCGTGCTCTGATAAAAAAAAACACTCACCTAAAACCATGTCGTTAAGTCAACGTCCACGGCCCGCGATTTTCAATCTACCCACATCAAGATGAAGGTATGAAAAAACATAAGTATGTAAAATGGGTATGTTCGTCCGTTGGGCGGTTGAGTGGGCATCAATTATTGTACGAATCATACCTTGCCCCCTGCTCCCGTAACTATAAGACCGACGTAATAGTAATAGTAACCTTACGACAAATAGACAGAGTCTACTTAGAACAGAGCGAGAGACATTTACGAGCTCCAAAAAATGTATGAGCGAAACATATGGAAACTTACAGCATGCGATAGTAATAATCACTTCATAGAAGGGCTACCTTACGCTTTTAAACTGCAATATTATATTAATTAAATAAATATTAGTATGACGCTTGTAAAAACTCGAATAGCAATTTCGCGCACTTAGCCATCGATTTCGATCATGTTTCCCTTGGGTTATTTTATTACTCAATTATACCAATTATTTGAGTTAAGTTTCGTTTGCGCCGGGCCTGGTTTTTTTTAACATTCTCCTTTATATTTATTTACAGATCCAGACGTAGAAAATGATACCGAATCGACTCAGGACGATTGTGAAATATCACAATCCCTACTGCCAGCACTGAAAAAGCGTCGTATGTTGAAAACGGTAGATTCAGATGCAGCTCTACCAAATTGCAGCACGCGAGTTATGAAACGTGATTCTGAGCCTACTGATGAAGATAATCAGTCCGAACCTGGCGATCCACATACTGACATACAAGATGAATGGCGCTAGCAAAAAGGAACTCAGCAGTTGGCAGAAGTCACGACAGATGTCATAGCAGTAAAACAGAACGCACAACAATGCAAAAACAACTGACAATCGATCCTACGTCGCTTCACTGGTGACCCTCGACATTGAACACGCAGCAACCTTCTTCTACCTTCCGAAGACTTCTTCCGCAGCCATCTGAAGACGCATTCCTGCAACCACCTCGGAGCCAACTTCTCATTCATCCTCCCTCATCAGCAGCAGAGCACCTATGGCTTGGCCGTTTCGTTACTTGCATTTTCTAATTTAAGCTCATCTGACGGTAGTGAAACGGCCAAGCCACATATTTTGAGTAAGGTGTTATAGTTTGTGAAGTTAGGGCTGTACAGTTAAGGCGTGTAGAGTTAGAAGCTTGGCTCTACTTGAAATCTGATAACTTTTTATTTCCCTCTTCTTGGCTACATTTTTTACATGAAAAATGTAGCCAAGAAACTTTAAACCCCCTTTTTGTTACACCATATTATCGACATATTACGGCTTACCTAATTAAACAGTTTTACAATATTTTGGTCGGAGTCCACGTAAGAAAAAAATTGTTGTTTTTTAACCGACCTCCCAAAGGAGGAGGTTTACAATTCGTCCGGATGTTTTTTTTTTATGGATGTGCCCCGGGAGCGCCTAGACGGATGGACCGATTTGTTTTTTTTTTTGTTTGAAAGGGTTTACCTTCCCATTGGTCCCATTGACACCAGGTCAGGATCTGATGATGGGATCCTGGAGAAATCGAGGAAACTCTTCAAATATTATAGGCAGACCTATAGTGATTTTTGTGTTTTTAATAATAACTCGTGCATTTACTCACGGTAAGCATAATATTGTGATGCGGAACTGCTGATGGCCACATATGGCCATCAGAACTGCTCAATACTAAGCACAAATACAATGCGCGGCTGACGGGCAGGCAACGCATAGCCTGAACCGGTGGCCCTAGAGCCATGAAACTTTGTACAGAGGTTCCTTAGTAGCGTGAGGGGGTAGCACTGATATGAGATTTGACAAAATTAATTCTCCAAGGGGGGGGGGGGGGGATAAGGGGTTACAGTTTGTATTAAACTCAATCTAATCAAATAGGTTTTATGGAAGTCAGTTTTTTCTAAAGTTTACTTTTTGTTTCAATTATAATTATAAACAATGCCAAAAAACAAACAGATTAAGTTAAATAAAGAAAGAAAGGTAATTGCCACTTTTAAAATTCGAGAAAATCTCGAGATTGAGCAAATTTTGACGTCATTTTTAAGCAAAATTAGTTTAATTTCGAATCGTAAAAGTGGACATTATACATATACATGTATTTAGTACGAGATATCATATACATATAACAAATTATAGTAATATTGATTTCATTGATTAAATTGTTATGATTTAAATAAATCGCTTAATTTTTTTTTCACTTATTTATTATATAGTGTATTATTTCTAAACAACAATATATCCTCTCGAATTTAAATGAAGAAAATAGTCTTTCGACGCTGACTTATGTGGGGGGGTGGCTAATGATAATATGTTTGAAAGAAAATATAGTTGTGGGTCACTAATTTTCTTTTTTTCCAAAATTCGAGACGAAACACTAGGTTCAATTACTAACGCTTCAAAGTTCAAGTGCAAATTGCACGCGTTTAAACAAGTTGAAACCTGCCCTTCCCCTATCCCCTGCCTGCTCTGCATGTGTGCGTGCCGTACCTTTCGCAGTTTTGGCTTAAACCGGTTTATTTGGGTTTTTTAACCGCTCTCTTCTCAATTACGCTCCGAGCGATTTTTTTTCTAAAAACCTCTATAAACCTCTATTAACCGGTATTTTTTAAACCGGTTTCAAGCCCTGTTTCACTGTTTTAACATACAGATGGTTGCTAGATGTATGTTCTCGTTGAACGGAGAATAGGTATTAGTTGTAAGTTTCCAGTATTTTGCACTGTGTTGTATACTATATAGCAGCCCCAATATACAGGGAGTTGATTTGATAAATACGCTAGACTCAGGGATGTTAGTTTACTTACATAAATAAGCTACAATTAAAATCGTTTTAGGCTATTTCCGGAAATACAAAGCTTTTGTATTATTGCTTCAGTGTTTTGAAAATAACCACCTCTGGGCCATGCGTCACTTCAGAGGGGCAATGATTATGTTAAAGTTTTCAATTTTACTGAATATCTTCAATTCTAATCTAGGCTAATTCAGTTTCTACATTTGTCTTGGTTTTATCTCATGAAATTCAGGATATCTGCATAATTGGTAACAAAGTCGAATTATTCCGAAGAGATATTACAACATTATGTAATCAACGTTAAATATTCCGCTGTTGTACTGAGATAACTAGGGTTTGCGTTCTGATAATACCTCCTTGAGGAATGCTTGATTAATTTTATAGACTTACCTTACCCGAGCTAGAATTGGTACGATATTGATAGGAATTTCTCTCTTTGAGTACCTATTTGTGGATCCCAATCAATTAATAATGAGAATTGAGAAAATGTAAATTAATTTCTACCATTAATTGTCTAAAAAAGACATTATAAATTACTGACCAGTCATTCTGCTCACGGTTTTGGACTCGCTTATTAAATCCAACCAGTTATCCAAACGCACAGAAAACATAGTTTTGAAAGAGAATTTGAGTAGCTTAGCTTGTCCATCAAGGTTTTTAATTGTTTTATAAACTGAATGTAAAATGCCGAGGGCTATAGACGGAATTAATATTGAAAATTGAGACCTTGAGATCTGCGATCAATGGAGTTCGACGATGTCCTATTAAGGAATCGACAAGACCTCAGGATTTGTAGGTAGAGGATTCGTTGTTACGAAACATTTCCTGGTAAAATACTTGTTATAATATAACTGAATTAACCAGGAAGTTTAAATGGAATGGAGTTATTATACCTACGTATTCCCCCTACTATGAAAGGAGAAGGTATATGATTTATTATTCCAAATTACGAGTGCCAAGTCATTTATTGCTCTATTAACTTTTTTATTCTTTTGTAAAATACTTTTATTCATTGTAACGATCGTAATTCTATATCGGGCGATAAACAAACTAAAATATAAAACCATCATCACATCCTGTCACCCCTTAGCAGGAGTATAGGGCTCTCAATACATTAAACAGACTTCCATTTGTTCCGGGTGCTCTAGCTCCGCCCAATCTGAGCTCACAATATCGCGGCCTCTTTCTCAGTTGAACGTCGTCGCCACATTAAACATAAACAGAACGACGTTGACAGAACATGTTAACTCAAACCCTTTTTGCATCCGTAGTCCATGAATCACAAACCCGTCACACAATACAGTTGAAAGCCTTACTAAACCACCACGTTTAGACAACAATACAAACTGCCCAGACTCCACCAACAATCATACTTCATTACCATTATGTCATGCGAGGGTTTATGAGCGGAAACCATCCGTCAGGGTGACATGATGCAAGCATTACGCAGAATTAGTTATCCTAATCTGAAAATGGACGATTGCTGGATATTACTGTGTTGTTCTATATTCTGGCCGCTGAGAGAATGCGATCCTGACTCATGTATATGTCCCTGCCTGTCCCGCGCTACTTTTCACTCTATGTCACTTGAAGGAGTGAGATAGAGTGAAAAGTAGCGCGGGACATGGTAAAATGAAGAAATATCAATTCTCTGGTCGTTGTGGTTGGAGTACAGTCGACACGCAGGCTAGTTGGAGTACAGTCGGCACGCAGGCTAGTTGGAGTACAGTCGGCACGCAGGCTAGTTGGAGTACAGTCGGCACGCAGGCTAGTTGGAGTACAGTCGGCACGCAGGCTAGTTGGAGTACAGTCGGCACTACTCGGCACGCAGGCTAGTTGGAGTACAGTCGGCACGCAGGCTAGTTGGAGTACAGTCGGCACGCAGGCTAGTTGGAGTACAGTCGACACGCAGGCTAGTTGGAGTACAGTCGGCACGCAGGCTAGTTGGAGTACAGTCGGCACTACTCGGCACGCAGGCTAGTTGGAGTACAGTCGGCACGCAGGCTAGTTGGAGTACAGTCGGCACGCAGGCTAGTTGGAGTACAGTCGGCACGCAGGCTAGTTGGAGTACAGTCGGCACGCAGGCTAGTTGGAGTACAGTCGGCACGCAGGCTAGTTGGAGTACAGTCGGCACTACTCGGCACGCAGGCTAGTTGGAGTACAGTCGGCACGCAGGCTAGTTGGAGTACAGTCGGCACGCAGGCTAGTTGGAGTACAGTCGGCACGCAGGCTAGTTGGAGTACAGTTGACACGCAGGCTAGTTGGAGTACAATCGGCACGCAGGCTAGTTGGAGTACAGTCGGCACTACTCGGCACGCAGGCTAGTTGGAGTACAGTTGACACGCAGGCTAGTTGGAGTACAATCGGCACGCAGGCTAGTTGGAGTACAGTCGGCACTACTCGGCACGCAGGCTAGTTGGAGTACAGTTGACACGCAGGCTAGTTGGAGTACAATCGGCACGCAGGCTAGTTGGAGTACAGTCGGCACTACTCGGCACGCAGGCTAGTTGGAGTACAGTTGGCACGCAGCAGGCTAGTTGGAGTACAGTCGGCACGCAGCAGGCTAGTTGGAGTACAGTCGGCACGCAGGCTAGTTGGAGTACAGTCGGCACTACTCGGCACGCAGGCTAGTTGGAGTACAGTTGGCACGCAGGCTAGTTGGAGTACAGTCGGCACGCAGGCTAGTTGGAGTACAGTCGGCACGCAGGCTAGTTGGAGTACAGTCGGCACGCAGGCTAGTTGGAGTACAGTCGGCACGCAGGCTAGTTGGAGTACAGTCGGCACTACTCGGCACGCAGGCTAGTTGGAGTACAGTTGACACGCAGGCTAGTTGGAGTACAATCGGCACGCAGGCTAGTTGGAGTACAGTCGGCACTACTCGGCACGCAGGCTAGTTGGAGTACAGTTGGCACGCAGCAGGCTAGTTGGAGTACAGTCGGCACGCAGCAGGCTAGTTGGAGTACAGTCGGCACGCAGGCTAGTTGGAGTACAGTCGGCACTACTCGGCACGCAGGCTAGTTGGAGTACAGTCGGCACGCAGGCTAGTTGGAGTACAGTCGGCACGCAGGCTAGTTGGAGTACAGTCGGCACGCAGGCTAGTTGGAGTACAGTCGGCACGCAGGCTAGTTGGAGTACAGTCGGCACGCAGGCTAGTTGGAGTACAGTCGGCACGCAGGCTAGTTGGAGTACAGTCGGCACGCAGGCTAGTTGGAGTACAGTCGGCACGCAGGCTAGTTGGAGTACAGTCGGCACTACTCGGCACGCAGGCTAGTTGGAGTACAGTCGGCACGCAGGCTAGTTGGAGTACAGTTGACACGCAGGCTAGTTGGAGTACAATCGGCACGCAGGCTAGTTGGAGTACAGTCGGCACTACTCGGCACGCAGGCTAGTTGGAGTACAGTTGACACGCAGGCTAGTTGGAGTACAATCGGCACGCAGGCTAGTTGGAGTACAGTCGGCACTACTCGGCACGCAGGCTAGTTGGAGTACAGTTGACACGCAGGCTAGTTGGAGTACAATCGGCACGCAGGCTAGTTGGAGTACAGTCGGCACTACTCGGCACGCAGGCTAGTTGGAGTACAGTTGACACGCAGGCTAGTTGGAGTACAATCGGCACGCAGGCTAGTTGGAGTACAGTCGGCACTACTCGGCACGCAGGCTAGTTGGAGTACAGTTGGCACGCAGGCTAGTTGGAGTACAGTCGGCACGCAGCAGGCTAGTTGGAGTACAGTCGGCACGCAGGCTAGTTGGAGTACAGTCGGCACGCAGGCTAGTTGGAGTACAGTCGGCACGCAGCAGGCTAGTTGGAGTACAGTCGGCACGCAGGCTAGTTGGAGTACAGTCGGCACGCAGGCTAGTTGGAGTACAGTCGGCACGCAGGCTAGTTGGAGTACAGTCGGCACGCAGCAGGCTAGTTGGAGTACAGTCGGCACGCAGGCTAGTTGGAGTACAGTCGGCACGCAGGCTAGTTGGAGTACAGTCGGCACGCAGCAGGCTAGTTGGAGTACAGTCGGCACGCAGGCTAGTTGGAGTACAGTCGGCACGCAGGCTAGTTGGAGTACAGTCGGCACGCAGGCTAGTTGGAGTACAGTCGGCACGCAGGCTAGTTGGAGTACAGTCGGCACGCAGCAGGCTAGTTGGAGTACAGTCGGCACGCAGGCTAGTTGGAGTACAGTCGGCACGCAGGCTAGTTGGAGTACAGTCGGCACGCAGGCTAGTTGGAGTACAGTCGGCACGCAGCAGGCTAGTTGGAGTACAGTCGGCACGCAGGCTAGTTGGAGTACAGTCGGCACGCAGGCTAGTTGGAGTACAGTCGGCACGCAGCAGGCTAGTTGGAGTACAGTCGGCACGCAGGCTAGTTGGAGTACAGTCGGCACGCAGGCTAGTTGGAGTACAGTCGGCACTACTCGGCACGCAGGCTAGTTGGAGTACAGTTGGCACGCAGGCTAGTTGGAGTACAGTCGGCACGCAGCAGGCTAGTTGGAGTACAGTCGGCACGCAGGCTAGTTGGAGTACAGTCGGCACGCAGGCTAGTTGGAGTACAGTCGGCACGCAGGCTAGTTGGAGTACAGTCGGCACGCAGGCTAGTTGGAGTACAGTCGGCACGCAGGCTAGTTGGAGTACAGTCGGCACGCAGGCTAGTTGGAGTACAGTCGGCACGCAGGCTAGTTGGAGTACAGTCGGCACGCAGGCTAGTTGGAGTACAGTCGGCACGCAGGCTAGTTGGAGTACAGTCGGCACGCAGGCTAGTTGGAGTACAGTCGGCACGCAGGCTAGTTGGAGTACAGTCGGCACTACTCGGCACGCAGGCTAGTTGGAGTACAGTCGGCACGCAGGCTAGTTGGAGTACAGTTGACACGCAGGCTAGTTGGAGTACAATCGGCACGCAGGCTAGTTGGAGTACAGTCGGCACTACTCGGCACGCAGGCTAGTTGGAGTACAGTTGACACGCAGGCTAGTTGGAGTACAATCGGCACGCAGGCTAGTTGGAGTACAGTCGGCACTACTCGGCACGCAGGCTAGTTGGAGTACAGTTGACACGCAGGCTAGTTGGAGTACAATCGGCACGCAGGCTAGTTGGAGTACAGTCGGCACTACTCGGCACGCAGGCTAGTTGGAGTACAGTTGACACGCAGGCTAGTTGGAGTACAATCGGCACGCAGGCTAGTTGGAGTACAGTCGGCACTACTCGGCACGCAGGCTAGTTGGAGTACAGTTGGCACGCAGGCTAGTTGGAGTACAGTCGGCACGCAGCAGGCTAGTTGGAGTACAGTCGGCACGCAGGCTAGTTGGAGTACAGTCGGCACTACTCGGCACGCAGGCTAGTTGGAGTACAGTTGGCACGCAGGCTAGTTGGAGTACAGTCGGCACGCAGGCTAGTTGGAGTACAGTCGGCACGCAGGCTAGTTGGAGTACAGTCGGCACGCAGGCTAGTTGGAGTACAGTCGGCACGCAGGCTAGTTGGAGTACAGTCGGCACTACTCGGCACGCAGGCTAGTTGGAGTACAGTCGGCACGCAGGCTAGTTGGAGTACAGTCGGCACGCAGGCTAGTTGGAGTACAGTCGGCACGCAGGCTAGTTGGAGTACAGTCGGCACGCAGGCTAGTTGGAGTACAGTCGGCACGCAGGCTAGTTGGAGTACAGTCGGCACGCAGGCTAGTTGGAGTACAGTCGGCACGCAGGCTAGTTGGAGTACAGTCGGCACGCAGGCTAGTTGGAGTACAGTCGGCACGCAGGCTAGTTGGAGTACAGTCGGCACGCAGGCTAGTTGGAGTACAGTCGGCACGCAGGCTAGTTGGAGTACAGTCGGCACGCAGGCTAGTTGGAGTACAGTCGGCACTACTCGGCACGCAGGCTAGTTGGAGTACAGTCGGCACGCAGGCTAGTTGGAGTACAGTTGACACGCAGGCTAGTTGGAGTACAATCGGCACGCAGGCTAGTTGGAGTACAGTCGGCACTACTCGGCACGCAGGCTAGTTGGAGTACAGTTGACACGCAGGCTAGTTGGAGTACAATCGGCACGCAGGCTAGTTGGAGTACAGTCGGCACTACTCGGCACGCAGGCTAGTTGGAGTACAGTTGACACGCAGGCTAGTTGGAGTACAATCGGCACGCAGGCTAGTTGGAGTACAGTCGGCACTACTCGGCACGCAGGCTAGTTGGAGTACAGTTGACACGCAGGCTAGTTGGAGTACAATCGGCACGCAGGCTAGTTGGAGTACAGTCGGCACTACTCGGCACGCAGGCTAGTTGGAGTACAGTTGGCACGCAGGCTAGTTGGAGTACAGTCGGCACGCAGCAGGCTAGTTGGAGTACAGTCGGCACGCAGGCTAGTTGGAGTACAGTCGGCACGCAGGCTAGTTGGAGTACAGTCGGCACGCAGCAGGCTAGTTGGAGTACAGTCGGCACGCAGGCTAGTTGGAGTACAGTCGGCACGCAGGCTAGTTGGAGTACAGTCGGCACGCAGCAGGCTAGTTGGAGTACAGTCGGCACGCAGGCTAGTTGGAGTACAGTCGGCACGCAGGCTAGTTGGAGTACAGTCGGCACGCAGCAGGCTAGTTGGAGTACAGTCGGCACGCAGGCTAGTTGGAGTACAGTCGGCACGCAGGCTAGTTGGAGTACAGTCGGCACGCAGGCTAGTTGGAGTACAGTCGACACGCAGGCTAGTTGGAGTACAGTCGGCACGCAGGCTAGTTGGAGTACAGTCGGCACTACTCGGCACGCAGGCTAGTTGGAGTACAGTCGGCACGCAGGCTAGTTGGAGTACAGTCGGCACGCAGGCTAGTTGGAGTACAGTCGGCACGCAGGCTAGTTGGAGTACAGTCGGCACGCAGCAGGCTAGTTGGAGTACAGTCGGCACGCAGGCTAGTTGGAGTACAGTCGGCACGCAGGCTAGTTGGAGTACAGTCGGCACGCAGCAGGCTAGTTGGAGTACAGTCGGCACGCAGGCTAGTTGGAGTACAGTCGGCACGCAGGCTAGTTGGAGTACAGTCGGCACTACTCGGCACGCAGGCTAGTTGGAGTACAGTTGGCACGCAGGCTAGTTGGAGTACAGTCGGCACGCAGCAGGCTAGTTGGAGTACAGTCGGCACGCAGGCTAGTTGGAGTACAGTCGGCACGCAGGCTAGTTGGAGTACAGTCGGCACGCAGCAGGCTAGTTGGAGTACAGTCGGCACGCAGGCTAGTTGGAGTACAGTCGGCACGCAGGCTAGTTGGAGTACAGTCGGCACGCAGGCTAGTTGGAGTACAGTCGGCACGCAGCAGGCTAGTTGGAGTACAGTCGGCACGCAGGCTAGTTGGAGTACAGTCGGCACGCAGCAGGCTAGTTGGAGTACAGTCGGCACGCAGGCTAGTTGGAGTACAGTCGGCACGCAGGCTAGTTGGAGTACAGTCGGCACGCAGCAGGCTAGTTGGAGTACAGTCGGCACGCAGGCTAGTTGGAGTACAGTCGGCACGCAGGCTAGTTGGAGTACAGTCGGCACGCAGGCTAGTTGGAGTACAGTCGACACGCAGGCTAGTTGGAGTACAGTCGGCACGCAGGCTAGTTGGAGTACAGTCGGCACTACTCGGCACGCAGGCTAGTTGGAGTACAGTCGGCACGCAGGCTAGTTGGAGTACAGTCGGCACGCAGGCTAGTTGGAGTACAGTCGGCACGCAGCAGGCTAGTTGGAGTACAGTCGGCACGCAGGCTAGTTGGAGTACAGTCGGCACGCAGGCTAGTTGGAGTACAGTCGGCACTACTCGGCACGCAGGCTAGTTGGAGTACAGTTGGCACGCAGGCTAGTTGGAGTACAGTCGGCACGCAGCAGGCTAGTTGGAGTACAGTCGGCACGCAGGCTAGTTGGAGTACAGTCGGCACGCAGGCTAGTTGGAGTACAGTCGGCACGCAGCAGGCTAGTTGGAGTACAGTCGGCACGCAGGCTAGTTGGAGTACAGTCGGCACGCAGGCTAGTTGGAGTACAGTCGGCACGCAGGCTAGTTGGAGTACAGTCGGCACGCAGCAGGCTAGTTGGAGTACAGTCGGCACGCAGGCTAGTTGGAGTACAGTCGGCACGCAGGCTAGTTGGAGTACAGTCGGCACGCAGCAGGCTAGTTGGAGTACAGTCGGCACGCAGGCTAGTTGGAGTACAGTCGGCACGCAGGCTAGTTGGAGTACAGTCGGCACGCAGGCTAGTTGGAGTACAGTCGGCACGCAGCAGGCTAGTTGGAGTACAGTCGGCACGCAGGCTAGTTGGAGTACAGTCGGCACGCAGGCTAGTTGGAGTACAGTCGGCACGCAGCAGGCTAGTTGGAGTACAGTCGGCACGCAGGCTAGTTGGAGTACAGTCGGCACGCAGGCTAGTTGGAGTACAGTCGGCACGCAGGCTAGTTGGAGTACAGTCGGCACGCAGGCTAGTTGGAGTACAGTCGGCACGCAGGCTAGTTGGAGTACAGTCGGCACGCAGCAGGCTAGTTGGAGTACAGTCGGCACGCAGGCTAGTTGGAGTACAGTCGGCACGCAGGCTAGTTGGAGTACAGTCGGCACGCAGGCTAGTTGGAGTACAGTCGGCACGCAGGCTAGTTGGAGTACAGTCGGCACGCAGGCTAGTTGGAGTACAGTCGGCACGCAGGCTAGTTGGAGTACAGTCGGCACGCAGTCTAGTTGGAGTACAGTCGGCACGCAGGCTAGTTGGAGTACAGTCGGCACGCAGGCTAGTTGGAGTACAGTCGGCACGCAGCAGGCTAGTTGGAGTACAGTCGGCACGCAGGCTAGTTGGAGTACAGTCGGCACGCAGGCTAGTTGGAGTACAGTCGGCACGCAGGCTAGTTGGAGTACAGTCGGCACGCAGCAGGCTAGTTGGAGTACAGTCGGCACGCAGGCTAGTTGGAGTACAGTCGGCACGCAGGCTAGTTGGAGTACAGTCGGCACGCAGGCTAGTTGGAGTACAGTCGGCACGCAGCAGGCTAGTTGGAGTACAGTCGGCACGCAGGCTAGTTGGAGTACAGTCGGCACGCAGGCTAGTTGGAGTACAGTCGGCACGCAGGCTAGTTGGAGTACAGTCGGCACGCAGGCTAGTTGGAGTACAGTCGGCACGCAGGCTAGTTGGAGTACAGTCGGCACGCAGGCTAGTTGGAGTACAGTCGGCACGCAGCAGGCTAGTTGGAGTACAGTCGGCACGCAGGCTAGTTGGAGTACAGTCGGCACGCAGTCTAGTTGGAGTACAGTCGGCACGCAGGCTAGTTGGAGTACAGTCGGCACGCAGGCTAGTTGGAGTACAGTCGGCACGCAGGCTAGTTGGAGTACAGTCGGCACGCAGTCTAGTTGGAGTACAGTCGGCACGCAGGCTAGTTGGAGTACAGTCGGCACGCAGGCTAGTTGGAGTACAGTCGGCACGCAGCAGGCTAGTTGGAGTACAGTCGGCACGCAGGCTAGTTGGAGTACAGTCGGCACGCAGGCTAGTTGGAGTACAGTCGGCACGCAGGCTAGTTGGAGTACAGTCGGCACGCAGCAGGCTAGTTGGAGTACAGTCGGCACGCAGGCTAGTTGGAGTACAGTCGGCACGCAGGCTAGTTGGAGTACAGTCGGCACGCAGGCTAGTTGGAGTACAGTCGGCACGCAGCAGGCTAGTTGGAGTACAGTCGGCACGCAGGCTAGTTGGAGTACAGTCGGCACGCAGGCTAGTTGGAGTACAGTCGGCACGCAGGCTAGTTGGAGTACAGTCGGCACGCAGGCTAGTTGGAGTACAGTCGGCACGCAGGCTAGTTGGAGTACAGTCGGCACGCAGCAGGCTAGTTGGAGTACAGTCGGCACGCAGGCTAGTTGGAGTACAGTCGGCACGCAGGCTAGTTGGAGTACAGTCGGCACGCAGGCTAGTTGGAGTACAGTCGGCACGCAGGCTAGTTGGAGTACAGTCGGCACGCAGGCTAGTTGGAGTACAGTCGGCACGCAGGCTAGTTGGAGTACAGTCGGCACGCAGGCTAGTTGGAGTACAGTCGGTCAGTCGGCTAGTCAAATAGTAAGCAAGTCAACAGTCTACACATCAGAACATAAATATCTACACAGTGAAAGTGTCATACTCATACATGATTGTATCGCTAGATTTCCAACCATGTACGCTCTCTTATTTTCAACATTACGCCTTTGGTAATAAAGTCCAAAACCAATGAAAATTTGGGGGGTGATATGACTTGTTTTGAAATCTAGCTACAATTGATTAGACATAATTTTGACGCTTCTCTGTGTAGATATTTTTAGGTTTGTTAGAATGTGTAGAGCTATTAGAGTAGCTTATAATAATAATCGTTTATTGTTAAATAAATTTACAACATTTTATCCCTATACCCCACACTAGGATTCCCTGTGTCGTGGGGACGAGTCTCTCACATATCTGAAAAATAGTAGTAGCAATCAGGCCTTAGTGTTTCGACAGGCAGCTGCAAAAAAGTTGGCATACCAGGAAAAAATGTATGAAAGTATAATAACCCGCCAAGTGCGAGTCGGACTCAAAGTCGGACAAAAAAAAAACATGTTGTATGGGAGCCCCCCCTAAATATTAATTGATTTACTTATTTTTTAAGTAAATAATCAACTCAAGAACATTTTAAGCGTCTACCTGCTACCATTATCAATATCGAGCAAAAATGAGCAAAAAAACTCACGTTTGTTGTATGGGAGCCCTTAATATTAAATTTCTTTGGTTTTTTGTATTTGTTGTTATAGCGGCAACAGAAATACATCATCTGTGAAAATTTCAACTGTCTAGCTACCACGGTTCATGAGATATAGCCTGGTGACAGACAGACAGACAGCTAAGTCTCAGTAATAGGGTCCCGTTTGGCAACCTTCGGGTACGGAACCCTGAAAAACAGGCATAAAAAGGAATGTTGGTTTAAACGTCCTAACTCAGCTAACCTACAGATACAACCTCATCATTGCTCTACCTCAACTAACCTACAGATACAACCTCATCATTGCTCTACCTCAACTAACCTACACATACAACCTCATCATTGCTCTACCTCAACTAACCTACAGATACAACCTCATCATTGCTCTACCTCAACTAACCTATTACAACCTCATCATTGCTCTACCTCAACTAACCTACAGATACAACCTCATCATTGCTCTACCTCAACTAACCTACAGATACAACCTCATCATTGCTCTACCTCAACTCTTTATCGCAAAGGACGATAAGGGTCCCCTTTGATTGTTTTGGCATAGTGCACTAGTGACTAGCCCTTAGTGATAGTGTCGTCAGCACTTTCAGTAGTGAATTCAAGTGCAAGCACTAATGAGACCAGTCTAGTCTAGCTAGACATAGCGCCGCAAGGCTAGGCTACGGAAGGACTAACTCATGCTGGATAGCGTCTGTTAGAGATAAGCTCAGACAGGTTTTATAACAACTTCGGTGAGCAAAATTAATCAAATTACGTTCATGCCAAAGCGTGGCCACGCTGAGTGTTTGGACCAGTCCTTTCTCGTAGAGTAGGGTTCCTGGTGTGGTCGTCAATGAAAGATTGGACTGTATTTCACGTAGGTTGCATTCAAAAGATGATGATGTGGAACACGAGGTTTTAACAGAAAAAGTAGCCGATACTGAGTCACAGCTAAGTTGACAGATGTCAAAGGCGTTCGGTTTCACCACTGACACCCAACAAACTAGCAAAGAAACCAACAGCAATAATTATAATACTTATTATTCCGAGCGATTTGGGTTTTGCTAAAGGCTGTTTTTGCGTCATTGGGAGTCTCAACTCTACAACGAGCTGATGTGAATCGAGTCGGAAGCAAGCGACAGACATAAGTAACCAAACTGGTTGACATTACTCCGCGTTGTCAATACATGGGACTTCAGAGTCGCATCAATTTTGTACGCCGCCGCCCGCCGTCGATATGAAGCGGGATGGAGCCGGCATTGACAGGCGAACTTGAGCTTTGTAAATGTAAACTGTAACCTGGTTTGGCACTTGGTCGCTTACTTTTCGAATCAAATCTTAGAGGATTATTTACTTTTCTTACATCCCAGGTTTCTTTGAACTAAACAGAACATTTCCTCAAAAAAATAAGTGACAGAGGAATAAAAAGGATGACGAGTTGATGACAGTATTGTGACAGGTGGACAGATAAGGATAAACAATAGACCTTTTAGCAGTTTACCCCTTTACCGGCTATTTTATTATTGTTATGCAAAGAAATACAACGGTATTGTGTTAATTTCATGCATTTTACTGGCCTCGGTTCGTTATTGTATAGAATGCCTAGGCAATGTGTGTAATAAAGATCATTGTAGATATTATTTGACACATTGATGAAGGAGGCCGGGCCGTCTTGTATTATATTGAATGCTTGGATAGCATAATTCCCCGCTAAAAAATACTCAATTTTGCACGACAAGGATCAAGCGCATCGCTGCAGTTATCGAGATTAAATGTTTTTTTACGATGACTTCCATCGTCATTAGTATGTCCGTATAAAAATAGCGTCACGCCTTTTCCCATACGGGGTGGCAGAGGCACAACTGTAGCCAGTAATTCAATACTCCATTTTGCGTGACAGGGGGCTAGCCCATCGCCGCAGATAAGTCCGTATAAAATACTTTACACAAATAACTTATCTCGTTGGCACACGGTCAACATGTAATGCATTTATTTATTTATATCTTTTCAGCTCCCAACAACTTGTTTACAATAACAGAAGGAGCTTTGACATGAAATGTCCGTTCTATTTTGATTTATTTCGCTGCTCTATCACTTTATTAACTGCGTTCAAAACCGCACTTGCAGCGCAAGAAATACGGCTTGGTTTCGCTCGATTGTGAGTAAAGTTAGCCGAGGTATTTTCCACGTGTAGTATCAGATTACTGTGTCGGTAAGGTACATTGATTAGCGTGAAGAGTGACGAAGACACGTAACAGCCTTTCGGGCTTATCTCCTAGCAATAGAGTTCAATACAGTATATCGGTATTTTCGGCAATAGTAGTTTGATAAAAAATAAATTGAACAGTTTATAGGAACGCGTAATTTTAATGAAGAGAGAAAATGGAGATTTTGGAAAAAAGCGCATCGTGGTGCACGACGCACGGCGCAGTGCAGTGTGTCAAGCCGAGTTTGCGCCGACGACGACGCACCAGCTAGGGTGTTTCATAGTATCAATGGTTAGTTTGATCCATGATAGTATCTCGCAACGTATGTAGGTCGACTTACCAGTAACCCAGACCTTGCCAGAATGACAGGATTTCATACTTTGCCGGTAACATAGACTAGCCAACACGGTGTTACAAGCATAAGAATTTTTTGCCGCGCTTTGCTATGTTTTACAACTCAGGTTTACAGACTCGTTACAAGAATCATTTCGAGCTTCTTTCCATTTTCGAATAATATCATTCCTTCAATTTATTTATTGATGCTAAAGTTTGTACTATTTTTAGCACAGTCTATTTATAAAACAGATCTATTAACCGGTCCACGTTTTATCAGAAACCACATCTAAAATGCCGTTAGTAAGTTACTTTATCGTTTTATCTTATTTGCTTACAAAAGTAAATGGGGTCAATTTTATTAGGACGTGAAAATGCGTAAATAGCGAGGCATCGTACGAACAAAGCTGAAGGGGGAAATATTTTTTGGGTTTCTTATTTTAATAGCGCGACACGATATTTTCCACTGAAAACTCCCGCAAAGCGCAGGTGGGCACAAAATCCGTGGGTTCCGCAGGCAACGGATTTATTCCCTGTAATTTACAATAAACGACTGCACTGGTTCAATAAATAGTGTTAATTAAACCGATGTTTATTTAATTTATGTTACAATAGGTACACATCTAGAAATATGATGAAACTGTGTTTTTATTCCACTCATAAGTTATCTACGGGGCGAAGTTATGCAATGATATCATTGAACCCTCAATGTTACACCACCGTAGCAAGGACTCCTAAACGACTGCTTTGAAACAGAACTCTTACAAGGCACGACTAAGTGAAGGCACAAAGGACTTGTAAGTAGACCCCCCCTTTCCGCTTCCTTACCCCCTCCCCCCTCCCTTCGGAGAAAAATGGCTTCCGTGCGTTAAATGCAGACAATGGCGTCATTTTCATGCAAATGTTGCGAACAAGTCATTCCGAACAGATGGCTCACTCACTACAAGATTTGTATTAAGCAAGCGCACGCTTAGAATAATAATTGCAATAAAAAATCTGTGTCGTAGCTCTCATAGTCTGACACAAGAATAAACCTGATAGTGTGGGCTATTCTTGAGGTGTCAAAATCACTAAACTAGAGGAACTAAAGGCACTAAACTGACAACCTTCAAATCCGACAGCTCTTGCGCGGTGGCAACAGATTCCATTTTCAAACACACAATTTCAATTAGTTTAGTTAGTATAGTTCGTGTCGCCTTCGGAATCGCAGGCAGTATTAGGTTTATTCTTGTAACCAAATAACGTGTGTACAAAGTTCGTCGTGTCCAAATTCTTATTTGCAAACCCATCGAGTTTTGGCTCATATTCGTCTTAACAAAGGTTGTCCGTTTAATGCCTTAGTTTTGTGGCTTTCATGACTCTAAACCACCCCCAACATATTTATATTAAAAAAATATGTCGCCGTCAGTCCGATGCTCAATAATGCCGATTTGTAGTCGAACTTGTACAAGGAGTCAATGCCTGAAAACAATGATGAGTGATACATCTGTTCACTGACTAATCTGTGACGTAAGGTAAAAGTTGTCATCTGTGTTCCAAGTTGTTTTTCTTCGCTGAATTGAATTTTGAGCGGGCTTTTATCAATTTCTTGATATTTTCTCAGTCCATTTTATGATACTATTATAACAATATCGTCAAGTCGACAATGGACACGGAAGGACAGCGCGGACCAGCGCTATAGAGAAGAGGCCAGAGGCCCAGCAGTGGGTTGATGTGGGCTGAGTATGATGATGATGTGATGATGGACCTATGAAAGAAATCACGTTGAATTATTGGCTTATCACGTTAAACTAATGTTTACATCTAATCGACGACCAAAAATAAATCTTGGATGAAACTGCTAAATCCGCTTTGATATCTACTGAATATCGCTTAAATAGTTTCATCACAATTTTTCATCCATCATTTGTTTACAGCTTATCCAAAATAAAGAGTGTCAAAAAACAGCCATGTGAAGTGTAAATAAGCTGAAACTCCTGAGCGTAATTTAAGCCCCGTTCTAAATATTCCTCCCCCGGCTCAGTTCCGCACTGAAACTTGTCGACTGCGATATAACTCGCTCTCTTCGCCAGACTTTTTACAAGTTGCAACATTTCGACTTCGAGCCCTTCGCACTTCCCCCTTTTGGTAGGGTGACTATGACTGAGCAAGTGTCGAGAATATTGTTTTTTGTTTTTATTTTATCTAGCCTATACATCACCGTGAAAATGTGAAACCCGTTAGAATACAATCTAACGAATCGAATTTTAATCCGTTACGATTGTAATCTGTCGATAAATTGTAAACTGAACCGTAATTCTTACAATATAACGCGTTAGTTTACAAGCTGAAATGATGAATGTCTGGGCACAGTGGTGGGTCAGGCAGGGTAGGTGAAGGATGAAGGGGGTGAGCGAAGCGAATCCCCGTTTATCCTTCATGTTAGTTTGACTTTAAGTACCAAAAAAAATATTGCCTAAATCTAGATTTAGCGTCTTAAACCGATTTAACTTTGACATATTTGACATATATCGCGCACCGTGCCTGCTGGAGCGCGCGCCGCTTACGAGAGCATTCAGAGTTATCAACGCGGTGACAGATCGTATTGATGTGTTCAGGGTTACTCTGGCTGAATTCACAAGAATTACCTTATTTGTTCTTTGTTACAAAGAGGATTTTTTTTAAAATGATGTATTAATGTATAAATAGTTAAATTAAGTTGAATATACCTACCGCATTAGGTTTAACCTGTAATGATAGGTATTTATAGAAAAATAAAATAATAATAATAATATTTCATACATTAGACAGTCGCTAAATCTAGATTTAAGCTGTTTCTGCAAGCCGGCCTAAGCCCAGTCGACCATGTTTACAATATATCTACAGATTATAATCTAACGGTTATTTTCCTTTAAATTGTAACCACCTACATGGTGTTCCGCTGCTGGGCAAAGGCCTTTTTGGTTGGAGCCGAATTGTTTTAACACTATTTATTCTTCTAGGTTGTTTTGTTTTGTACTTTTTACTATCCCACCCGACTTTTTACAAATAGTTTAAGTTAGTTACAGTGCGCACAATTATGACTTCACCATCCCATTAAGATATAATAAACACATTCTAATCACCCTAATGTAAGGGGCTGGGCCTGGTATTCCTTAATACAGATTATTACATAATCTAGCTAGGATACCAGCTCGTCTCTCATCCTAAATGTACTTCATAATGTCTCATATTCTTGTACACCCTTAAAATATTTACTTAGTTTCCTTTGTCAATTCGCTGTAAGTACATTTCCTGTTTTGAAATAAATATATTTTGATTTTGATTGATTTTTGATCCCGAATGAGAAAAGTCGTGTGCCTGTATTTGTTTTAGGTGTACGACAGCTTCACCTAAATGTAGTGGAAAACGCACAGCTTTGCACTAATAGAGAGTAATAAATAACTGATAATAAACTAAAATGCCAATGTTTCAATCCTCGGGTAACTTTTATCTGTCTGCCATCTGAGAAATTTGAGGTTTAACAATAAAAACGAAACTCCGGAATTCTGGGTGCCCTACTCAGTGCGAGCAGCTTCAGTTTTTTCGCAGTTAATTTCCATTAGGCACTATTCGTGTCGACTTTACAAGTGTGTGGGGACTTTTATTTGTTTTAAATGGATTTCCTTTTTCTCGGTAGGCCCGTTCCCTGATGGCTTATTTATATAATTGACTTGTTTAAACAATCTATTTCGTGGGAGTTCGAAGACTCCGTTCATAATAAATAATAAAGTAAAAGAAATGATAATAATAATCTACCGCTAACGTTTTGAACGCATTGCTTTGTCGAAAGCTGTCACCAAAAACACAAAAAGTTCTTAGGTAACTGGAAATAGCTACGAAAAGAAAAACAATTATGTGAGGCCAAATTTTGGCTGGCACACATGCCCCACAACACCACAAGAGTTTTAATCTCCGCCTCGCTAAAATAAAAACTTCCCAGCAAAAGCCTTGGACAGATTGCGATGAAAAAAGTGTTTTGTTTTTTTCCTCTTAATTCCACATATAACGGGGAAGAAAATGGAGGAATGGAATCGTATGCGATGCAATTTTTCTTCAAGTGATTGCAATTTCAGTATCACAATGTTTTGAATGGTGTTGTATCGTTTTACGTTTTGATTTTAAGTTTTGGATTTTCGTACTAGCTACTGCTACAATTATCAAATTGGTACAAGTATGAACTGTTACTCTATCTTTCTTCTGAATATGCTCATCTTTGAGAATAGAAATCGCTAGTATGATTTTAAGTTAGTAAGCTATACCCACCAACGTAAACATGCCATGCCATGCGTTTTCATTGTCAAAAACAACCAACTCAATTTGGACAAATCTCTTGCCCGGACTGAAAGTTGTTTCGTGAAATGAAACTCTATTCAACCTATATTTACTACTAAATGCACTTTGGTTAGACTACTAAACTGCTTTGCCATCTCAGGTGAATAATACTAAAACTGTAACCGTAATTCTAACTGGCTCCTAAATCCAGCCAACTACTTACTAGCAGCGGCCGATGGCTTGCAATTTGCAATGAACTGTGCCAAAACTTAACAACAATGTTGTCAGTTAATTACGCTTAGTGCGCGTTTGGAAAGGTTTACTACACCATTTGTTAAAGTTATAGTTACAATGACGGGTTTATATTATACTGTATTAAGTTGTGTGCGTTTGAGCCTCTGCCACGATGGGAATCGGCGTGAGTCATATACAATACAGCCCAGGAGGCGAAACCTGAGACATGCGTTTGTGTTAGTGCTTCCATCCGTATAATGGCGGCACCAACACTTCGCTATGCGTTATTCGGCCGCATACTACGAAGTGTGGAGAGGGCTTATTCGTCTATACTTGCTTTATTCGCACGCATAACGCATAAGTGTGGAAGGGCATATTTGGTGTTCGCTCACATATCGAATATATGGGCGAATACAGCGTAACCCCGCATAACGAATAACCGACGAAGTGTCGTCTGTATATAAGAAAGCCCATTGACCAGCCCTGTGCACGTCCATATTCCTGATTCTCAGACACAGATTCAGATCTTGCCTTCTGCCTCTATGTGGTTTGGTAGACACGGGCACGGGCAATCTACATACATAGCACAACTTTTCAACCACAACAACAAAGTAGTATAAACTTATATTTATATTTTATACATACGTTCGTCAGTACAAATAGGTACCTACTTCAACTTCAAAACACGAGTACACAAATACATGAGTTATCTGATATCACATTTCTACACTTATCTCTGTCTAACTTAGGCAATACGAAGGTAACTCGTTATCTGTCTAATTTCGCGTGTTTCCTCGATTTTAAGGCCAATCCACGGAGCCAATACAAGAAACAACGTCAAGGGCATACCCATTAGGTATTAATTAAAATACTATAAAATAACTAAACCGGTTCTATCTGGTAAACAAACCGACGACTATTGAATTCAGTTTCTTTACCGACGCTGTCTTGGTCGGACGTGTTTTGATTTTATTGTCACCCATCCTTAAACTTTGCTGACCTAGGTTGGACACTCCCGTGTTTTCTCGGATATTGCGCAGTCACGACTACCAGACAACGACTTGACTTGACGTCACGCATTTTCCCATACGGGGTGGCAGTGAAGAGACTACCAGGCGCGACCATAAAAATTACTATCAGTACTAACACTTGCGAGTCGGTGAACAGAATGGAGTTCAAAAACAAAGTGGTGATAGTCACTGGCGGAAGTTCCGGTATCGGGGCGGCCACGGCCAAGCTCTTTGCATCCCATGGCGCCCTGGTAGCCCTCGTCGGGAGAAACACCGAGCAACTCCACAAAGTGGCTACCGAGTGCTTCGATTACCACTGCAACATGCCGCTCCAAGTAGCCGTGGACCTCACACACACACAGAGCTGCGAGACGGTTGTCAACAAAACTGTGGAGACATACAAAAGAATCGATGTCCTGATCAACTGTGCAGGAAGGGCCAGTCTGGCTTCGCTGTTTGACGACAACATGGAAGTTTTCAACGAGATGATCGACTTGAACCTGCGAGTGCGATATCGATTGGTCAATCTGTGCATTCCGCATTTGGTTAAAACCAAAGGAAATATCGTCAACGTGTTCGGGTCATCACACAGTCCGCGTCCAGGGTTCCTGATATCCGACATGATAATCCACGCCCTAGAGAAGTTCACAAGCATGGGAGCGACAGAAATTGCCCCGGAGGGTGTTAGAATGAACTCAGTAAGACCGGGTCTCACGAGAACCAATTTCATGTTGAATTTCAACGTTTCGTCCGAACATCTGAACTATGCTTGGGACAAAGTTGCGGAAGAAGTGATGCCTTGTAAGAAGCCCTTAGAGCCGGAGGAGGTGGCTAGGATGATATTGGTGGTCGCGAGTGATAAGTGTCCGCATTTGAACGGGGCGAACATTCGACTTGATGGAGCCGCTGGGATCACTGGTTAACTCTAAATTAGAAATAACTGGTGCTTAGGTTTGCAAAATGTTCAAGTGACGTGAAGTGAGGGAAAGTTTTGTGAAGAGTATTTTTGGATGTCGTTAAGTTTGGAAATAGTTAAGGAGATATTGATTTTAAGACATTGAAGTGATATAATAAGTAAGGGTTATGAAATAACTGGTGCTTAGGTTTGCAAAATGTTCAAGTGACGTGAAGTGAGGGAAAGTTTTGTGAAGAGTATTTTTGGATGTCGTTAAGTTTGGAAATAGTTAAGGAGATATTGATTTTAAGACATTGAAGTGATATATAATAAGTAAGGGTTATCACTAATGATACCATATCTTTATCTGTAAAGTATATTATAAAGTTACGTACTTTGTTGTATGTGTTATCTGCCATAAAGATACAAATATCGCTCAGTCTTACTCGTATCCGTGCAAAGGTCTGTGCCCCTCGGTGGGGACATTATGGGCAAGATCAAAGATATTCAAGTTGTAGCCTAATACATTGCCCAATTACCCAGTTTTCCTGGATATATAGTTTACCAACAAAAAGTTATGCGAAAATAACTATCCCGGGGATAATTTGTATGACAATGACAGTTCAAAATGAGGTGATTCTATGAAACAGTAGAAGATACTCTCGAGTAAAATGTTACTCTTCGTTGGTAAAATTCGTTCTAAATCTCGTAAAATTACTGTATTACCATCCGCCTGTGGGTTACCTGGGGCATTAACCTGCAGCTAGTACAAGTATTATAGTGATAACCTATCGCGAATATCAAACTCTAAAATAGAATCATTTAGATAAAACGGTTTCACAACGCGTGTTTCTTGTTCTTGCACATTGATTTGACGGCCTCTGTGGCGCATCGGTTGCGCATCTGCTTACCATGCGAGAGGTCCCGGCTTCGAATCCCGGCTGGAGACAAAAAAAACCCAGGTGTTGGATGTTTTATTATATTTCAGGTCATTGAACTGTTATACCGTTTATATGACTTTTTAAGTTTTAATCAATGTCTATTTCACACACAATTGTACTATTGTTTTATGAATAAATACTATTGACTATTGACTATTTACATGTTTGTGATGTCGCTGTTTCTGGTTCCCACGACACAGGGTGTCCTAGTATGGGGCCTGAAGCAATGTATGTGCCTGTATGTAAATGTTTATGTTTATGGGTTCGAGCCATACTCCACCATAGTAAATACAATACTGACGCAAACCATACTTACTGACGTCATATGAAATCAATTTTATTTTTATTCCTCCAAGTTATAAAAATCAGCAATTTTATGTTTAGTCGGCGGCGTCCGAGGTGCGCCCAAAAAGAAAGAGCATTGCTTACATCAATATAATGTTATTGCACAAAACAATAGTTATACAATGGAAAATGGAGCCATCTATCCTTCTATTCTATCAAATAGGTATACATGTCGGTCGGCGCAACATCGTAGAATTGGCTATATCATGAAATGGCAAACCATGCAGTATCGTGAAACGATGAAATCTTTTAGGGCAAACATATATATGACCATATGGCGCCGATATAAGTTCAAAGGCAAACTTAGCTATTATCGTGTTCGGCTTAAATCTACTTGCTGGGCCAATGGGCCTCTTCAATCGCGTCCAATGGAATACACATTCTATCTATCTATTACTACGACAGATAGTACACTGTGTTGAATATTTGTATGACATTTATCCAGATTCCTCATTACATCTCCACAGCGCCGCCGCCGGTGCCAAGTCTCGATCATTAAAGTCGCGTGCGATGAGTTGTCGCGCTCAATCATACTGGGATTTACAACTAAATAAACGTTACACAGTCCACTCCACTCGGGGCCATTTTATTGCCGTGGTGCAGTCACATAACCACACAGCTGTAGGTACCTACTGTTGTTTTTGTTATTAATTTATGTGTGTGTACCATGTTCAATGAATAAATGAGATATCTATCTATCTATCCGCTACGAACGTACGGGGCTGCCGCGTAATGAAGCTATTCGTACATTGGATGTAGGAATCTAGGTGTTGTTGAAACAGGAATTCATAACATGGGAAATTGGGTCACGCCCGATTCTTATTTGGGATCTTTCTTCGCAATGATTTCTATTACAGTTAGGGCATCCGTATAGTTCAATATGTTATTTGAAAACGTTTATGGCTGTATGCTCAGACTGCTGGCCAAATCAAGAGCAGCTTGGATTTCCGAGTCTTGAGTGAAAGAGAGTGATCGCATGACTTTGAGCGTCTGAGTCAGTACGTCTCTCCTCGGTGTATTTCCTTAGACTTAAGTAGAAATACATAACATTGTATTTTTAAGGCTCTGATATTTTAAAAGAGGTACGGGGGAGGTTTCTTGCCCTTCTTTGCTCCATCCCTAAGCCCACAACTTCCGAACGGGCGGTAGTATACAAAAATATTAATATTATATTGACGTTGACTAAGTAATATGTATGATTTTATGGTCAATAAAAATTTTGAACTGAACTGAACTGTCAAACTTTGAGTTGTCGGTTGCGTATTTGGATCGAGATTAGAGTACAATTTGTCAAGTTGTCCAATGATCTTTTGGCGTGTGAGTGACGTTGACAGGGGGCGTCACTTCTACGCAACCTAATGCAATAAACCTGTCAAAAATAGTCTGTTCCACCTGTCACCGCACCAAAAGTTAATTAGAAAGCTTTAAGTACCTACTTCATGCCTTTATTGCTCTCATTTGTCCTAACCTAACCTAAATGAACTCTTTTACTTAGGCTGGATTCGACCAACAAAAAGTTATCCGGAGAATAACTATCCCGGGGATAACTTGTAACATTTTCATAGACACCAGTGACACCTAGATCAGATCACCTCACATAGGTGTCACTGGTGTCTATGAAAAAGTTACAAGTTATCCCCGGAATAGTTATTCTTCGGATAACTTTTTGTTGGTAAAATCCAGCCTAAGCCTGTGACGGTAACCGTTCACACATAGCATCATTTGGCAGTTGGCAAACTACAACAGCAGCGTAAGCGAGCGTAAGATCAGCTTGGGCAGCAAGAGCACAGCCAAGGGACGACAGCGCCCGTACCAAACTTCAAGTGGAATCGACACCCAGCGTATCTCCAAACCAAAACGGCGCAGGCATTACCGGGTTTATTTCCGCACGCATTAGCCACTGCCTGG
Organism: Argyresthia albistria; assembly: GCA_963457715.1. NCBI lineage: Eukaryota > Metazoa > Arthropoda > Insecta > Lepidoptera > Argyresthiidae > Argyresthia > Argyresthia albistria. The sequence continues at coordinate 2,682,533 of OY735277.1, read as the reverse complement.
CTCCTTTGTCTACGGTCGTGGTGTTATTTCCAGCGAGACAGCTCCGATGCCAAACGGCCATTGTTTTTGTCGCATTGTCCGCGACTGTCGCTCGTTAATTACAACTATCAAAGTTGTCGGTTGATTTAACTGGCTGCCAGGATTGATGGCGCGACATAATTAGGTGGGTATTACAGTCGAGAGATTATTAGTTTACTTATTATTAACACGGCCGCGAACAGGGAAAAGAGCAGCGGGCAGACCACCGTCCCCATGGTCAGATGATGGCTGGTAGACAGTGGACCAGAATGGCGAGGGACAGATGACAGAGACAGAGAGGATGCCCAACAGTGGGTTGATACGGGCTGATATGATTATTATTTTCATCGGACTAGCGATCAACTCGACTGTCAGAAGTTATCAAGCTGCCCTATTAGGGTCTCTGCAACAGGTTTACGACCCCTCCATTATCCCACACAGAGTTGGTGGGGTATGGCCGAGTCTATATCCTCGGTTGGACCATTGAGTGGGCTACATATGATTTACACCCGAGAGTTCAAAAAAATGCAAAGAAAAAGTGCGGTCGACACAGGAAGAGATGGGGGTTGAGCTAGGTATTTGGGACGAGAACTGGTTGATGACTGCTCTGGATCACCGAGAGTGGGAAAATGGGGAGGAGCTAAATAAAGTATTGATTAACTGGCTTCAAATGGACACAACTGTACGTCGGCCACCCCGTATGGAAAAAGCTGTGACGCTGTGTTGAGAACAATGTTCATACATCAGCCCGGGATGCCACGCGTGGGAGAGTACAGAGGGTACTAGACTACAACTCAAATAGGTTGGTATATGGTATAGTCGTTAAAAAAGTAATTTTTTTTTCTTATAATTTCCGAGCTATGAATGAGCGAACGCCAGCCAGTATCGCTTCAGCCGTCGAGGAAAGCGGATGTGTGCAGAGTGCAGCGGAAATTAAATCAATTTAATATTTTGCGGGCCGAAGCAGCTACCTACTACTATGACATTTTATCTTTCTATAAAATGCAACGAAATAGAAGTTTCGCAGAATCTCCTTTCGGTTCGGTATGGCTTTTTAAATACACGTAAGAAAATAATTTTACACCAAGAAAGGTTATTTCAAAAATAAAAACGAACAAAACATTTTAGGGTTCGGTACCCAAAAGGTGCCAAACGGTACCCAATACTAAGCCTCCGTCCGATGTCCGTTATCTCAGTGGACTAGAAGATTTCACCGAATGTGTATTTCTGTTCACGCATTTTACCAATCAAATGCGATCCAGCAACATGTTTTCTTTGCATTTTCTTGTACACTGTTAACTACTCGGAATTTCGATAAATATTACAGCGATTCGATATTTAGTTACCAAACACCGGAAATATCCTCAGCTTGAACGACAGACCGGAAATGACATAGTGCATTCATATCACTCGAGATATTATCTCGATTCGCAATCGACACGTGCGAACGAACGCCATGATTGGTCGATCAATCTGTGCGGAAAAAAAAGCGGGAATATTTCCCGCGCTTCATGATTCGATTAATCGGAGCAGAGCTATTGGAAAAGTAGTTAGGTTTGTTATTAAATCGATTGTTTTCTAACACTCGACTACTATTTTTATTGTCTTAACAGTTTCTAATCGGTCTTCCGTGAGAACTGTGCAAGGGCCCAATTAATATAGTATGGTTAATAAGAATAAGACTGAATGCGCACAAAGTGCAGTTAGAGTCAATTGCAACATATGCGTCATACTGGCGCTATAATTTCCCCAAAGGCACGACTTTAAAGTTTAAGTCAAACTTTGAACTGGCAATTTTGCATCCAGAGCAATCAGGGGCAATTTTTCAGAGAGCAAGGGTGGTTCCCGATTACCTCCAAGAACTACTAACCAAAACAAATAATCGCAATTAGCTGGACCGCCCTAAATTAGTAAGAGAAACGGCGGCGTAAAAAAAAACACACCCGATTTTTATACGAAAATGGAAGGAACGTCAAGACGCACCAAACTAGTGCCAATAGTAACATCAATGGTAGATACTGGCTAATGGTTCCGGAGGGATTGGCACGCGTGGCGTTTTATTACCAAAACCTTACCAAACAATCTGACGAAAGCGTACTAAATCTTTCCACGATTCCCCGCGCCGACAGCACCAATACGCATTCCCGTGTCGTGTTTATTCACAAACTGCACCATAATGCCATTCCGCCGATGAAATGCGCTACTTGCTGCCGCCGAACACCCTGGCAGCGTACCAAATCACACGCAGACTGGGAATAAGGAGGGCTAGAGGCGCCTTCCCAATGATGTCACTATGAGAAAGTCATGTCAGTTGCGGAGTATCCAGCGGTGATGGAAAACAGCGTGAGAAAATCTGAACGGCTGCGGCCATAGGCCAGTCCCAAATCACGCAAATTTAAGTGGGGAAAGGCATGGTTAAGGCACGGTTTCGCTAGCTCAAAACCAGTTTTTTTTTGTCATTAGACAATGAAAACATTGCTTATTATCAGGGATCGGAACGAAGGTGTGAATTTACCTAAAGTTTGTAGTCGGACATAACAAGGAGCAGTTACAACCACTTGAGTTGAACCGGTTTGAATTTAACCTGTTAAATTTCGGGTTTTTGTCTAACCAGTTAGTTTTTGATTTTATTAGTTTTACATGTTCCTTACATTTGAAACACCGAACTATAAACATTTTCAAACTGCTGATTCCCAAAAAAATCATAACTTTTTTATTTTTAAATTTTTCGTAAAAAGTAATCAGAAATCAGAACATTTATTGTGGATCGTATAGTTTTAGATTAGTTCTTAATTTTACATATGTGCTTACGTCCAGCCATTAGGCATACAAACAGAAATACAATAAAAAATGCATACATATAAAGTCATAAAATATAAGAATAAAAAAAATAGAATTGAATGTCAAAGTATTGTACTTTACATCATTCAAGCGAGGTAAATAAAACATTCATACAGATTGTAATTGAAAGGTGCAGTCATTTTTTCAACTCAACTCAAGTGGTTGTAACTGCTCCTTGTCATGTCCGACTACAAACTTTGGGTTAATTCACACCTTCGTTCCGATCCCTGCTTGTATATTTTTTGTGTAATAATCTTTTATAGTATAGGTAGTATTGTATTATTGTTTTTATGTTATGTTGTTATTGTGTTTTAGTTTTAAATATGACATTCAAATATGATGTAATAATCGTGAATGAATAATAATAAATGAAATGAAATGAAATATTATATACGAAACAAAGGCTTGCCAAAAATTTATTAAAGGAATGCATTGCGTGTACTGTATGGCAACTCCATTCCGAAGCCTCCTTGAACACGCATGTTCTGTTGACCGGTCATCATTCGAGGAAACACGTATAGTGAACTGGAGAAACAGTAGATCGTAAAACTGCTGCATTGCTGAGCATGACTCGTGTTCAATGGGTAAAGAGCTGTTGCGAGCGTTAAAAATAGATTGCATTCGTCATTGACGTCACAAATTAGTCTGACGATGATGAGTTACCCTCTTAGGGGGAGACTACATAGCCAGCAGTTTTTGGGAGAATGCGTCATGTACTCAAACATAAGATGGCGAACACTGGGGATGGATAACATTAGGGAAGAAGATCTAGCAAAATTCAAACTCAGCGACATATTGGAATTCATTAATAGAAGAGGGAGATTTGGGGAGAGAAATCAGCTGAACTAACAGTAACCAGCTGAATTGGGTGATATACCCATTTAAAGTAGCAGAGGCAGAATTGCATCCATTTTTAACCGACTTCCCAAAGGAGGAGGTTTACAATTCGTCCATGTATGTGCCTCGATAGCGCCTAAACGGATGGACCGATTTGGAAAATTATTTTTTTGTTTGAAAGGGTTTACCTTCCCATTGGTCCCATTGACACCAGGTCAGGATCTGATGATGGGATCCTGGAGAAATCGAGGGAACTCTTCAAATATTATAGGCAGACCTATAGTGATTTTTGTGTTTTTAGTAATAACTCGTGCATTTACCCACGGTAAGCTTAATAATGTGGTCCGGAACTGATGATGAAGACCACATAAGGCCACCAGAACTGCTCAATACTAGGTACAAACAAATACAATGCGTGGCTGACGGGCAGGCAACGCATAGCCTAAACCGGTGGACCTAGAGCCATGAAACTTTGTACAGGGGTTCCTTAGTAGCGTGGGGTAGCACTGATATGAGATTTGACAAAATTAATTCCTCAAGGGGGGGGGATAAGAGGTTACAGTTTGTATTAAACTCAATCTAATCAAATAGGGTTTGTGGAAGTCGGTTTTTTCTAGTTTACTTTTTGTTTCAATTATTAAGGATTAATGTGTTGATAATGATGTATGACTAGCCAGAGCTAGTGATGATACAAGCAGCAAAAAAAAACTTAACCATCACAGTACCGATTTAACATATAAAAACCCGACAAGGGACATCAAAGAACCCAATTTCTATATTCATCTAACAAAAATACCTATTTATCGGAGGGACATCGAAATCCCCTAGAACGTTTCTCAGTCGGTACGTTGATATTCCTTAATTTGGCCAATTGTCTTAATGGGATTTTCCAGTGTAAAATTGCACAACTGTAACTTCAACAATCTGGTATTTTTATAATTCGGGTTTTGGACGCAATTAAAAAGTTGTAAGATTTATGGAATAACATAGTACTAAACCTAACGTACTGAATTTTGTATGTGCCAAAACTGTTTCACAAAAAGCAAACATACAGTTTTAACTAAAATTATGGGAGTTTTCATTCAAGTCCGATTACCAGTAAATACTATTGATATTCTTTAATTCCATTATTATTGTTATCATGTCATAACTTAGGCACTCATTTTCTCACATAGGATGATACACCTGTGAACTATGAATCCCTTGCTACGCTCAGCATTTAAAAGTACTTGTTTGCTCCCTTGGTAATACAATCTACTATTCATTTTATTAATTGGAAACTCACAGAACATATATTTTTTCGTATTACCTACCTTTCCCTCATTCAAATTGCAAATACTCTTCCAAAAACTATGAAGGCATAGCACGAAAAGGTCATCCACTCATACATACGTTACTCGTCCCAAGATCGATGCCTATTTCATATTGTCGTCGGCGCGGCGGCGTATTGATTCGTTCCTATTTCCGTTACATCAGGACAGTGAGCCGGCATTTGTGCTCGCATAGTAATTGCATACCACAAGAACGGGGCATGTTATCTATTTGTCTACATAGGAGCATTTACACCAAACGAACAGAGGGCTAGAGCTAGAGCAAGAACATTCTTTCTTGGTCTTTTAGTTTAGTGTAAACGAAAGCTCGTTTCCAGCGTTTACACCATATACTGTCCGCACGCTCTAGTGCCGTTTACATCAAGCAAGCGAACATTCCCTTCTGGGTCAGAATGTTGAATTTGCAAAGAAGAATGTCGAAGAATTAATTTCTGTCTTAGAATGTTACTTGAATCAAAACGAACGCAGACGATCAACGAAAAATCCTGGTAAGCTAGGTACTCTTAAAAACTTTTTTGACCGTGTTCCTGAGTGCGTATGTGTTTACTTCGTTTTCTACCGCACGCTTTCGGTCAAACAGGCGTTGGATTTTTATGCGGTTCAGACTTCCCTGTGATGCGATGATCCTTAACAATATTTTAACAAACTCGGTTTAGTGGTTCGAAGGATCTCAGTCATTTATGTGATACATTTGGAATGCGGAACCAACTAAAAAGGAGCGGCCATAGCTACCCTACTCGTAGCACTAACAGTAATAAGATCAAATACATTATTCCAAGACACATAAACTATTATGGGTCTAGAACTGCTTGTAGGGTGCTGCCTAAGACACTAAATAATATGCCAGATAAGTTCAATACAGATGCAATGCCCAAGAGAAAGTTTAAATGTATGTTGAAACCATATTATATTAAAAACCTTTAAATATCCTTAAAAATGGAACGGGGAATGGGTTTACTCTTAAAAATAAAGTATTGTTATAGCCAAACCAACCTGCCGACAAACTGCCTAGCAGTATGGCAGACTTAAATTATATAGTTAAGTGGTTTTTTTATAAATAAACGTTATAAAAAAATGTATAACCCGAAAAATTTATTAGCTTGTTTTTTAGGTCCACATTCAGATCCCGTATTAGGGAATTTACGAACGTCTCGTCTTCGTAGCCGACGATGTTAAGATTCGCTCTCGACTCGGTGCTCGCATTTCCGAAGTCGAATGGCCTATAAAACGTTTATCCTTTTTGCGAGTCGCCTTTTTGTTCGGTTTTTGATCCGTTCTAAGACTGATCAAAAGAGATGACATCATTTGCATTCTTGTTGCGAAAATATGTGAATGTTAAATGTTAAATGTCATGTTGGAGACGTCAGTCAAGTTTTAAATCGGCCTAAACATTTAACTTTGCGTGACAAGAGGCCAACCCATCGCCTCGTCTATTAAAGTTTCCTCACAACGATTTCCATCCAAAAATAAACCGTTTATTATTGTCAAATTGTCAAATCACAACCCGTCAAAAGCCGAAGACCGCAGTCCTCATTTCCCTCCACGCCGCCTCGCCATAATTACCGCCACGTCAATTGCCGGTCAATTCCGTCCGTGTCAGTCCGCCGCAATTGGACGTGTGAGGCCAATATCTCGTGCACGCGAGTGTACAGACCGTATACAATACAGTGTGAATGCATACCGGTTAAGTGTCATCTGATGAAAAAACTACAGCCGGGGCGAAATTTTTGTTAATAAAATAAAATAAAAATAAAATGTAGAGACAAAAATAATTATTTTAATAACCTTACCGATTATAATCGGTCAAGTGCGAGTCGTACTCTCACACGGAGGGACACCCGACCCAATTTTTTTGTTATTTCGTGTAGTTCGTTATTTGTATGCTAGAGCGGCAACAGATGGCGAGAGAGATAAGCTCGCCTTTTTACATGTTTTTTTTATTTTATTATGTGTCTGTATTCTGTTTTTGTGTAATAAAGTATAAAAGTATAAGTATGGCGAACGGACGGACGGGCGGACAGCGGAAGCATAGCAATAGAGTCCCGCTTGGCACACTTCGGGTATGGAACCCTAAGAAACAAATTCTACTTCCTTGATGACCTAACAGCGCCACCAACGCAATACCAGCCTTGAAACCTTTTACCGATAATTTAGTCTATCGATTGACATTATAGTTTTCAAAATGGCGGGCCGTCGATGGCATACTCCAATCAGCATACAAAATGATTCGTCTTTCCACGGCATAAATGCCAAGCGCAATATAATGCTCACAGCACTATACCGGTATCGGTGCATCAAAGTTGCATCGACACCGCGGCCTCAAATCACTCTAGCCGATTGTCATATTGCAGTACATCAGACTGCGTCGTGTCACGACATTCCCAGCACCACCGGTGCGGGGGGGTGCGGGGTGAGGAACACAGCTATAAATAGCGTATAGCTCCATCCTTCAATTTCGTAATTCCGTAATTGCTTTATTGTACTCACATGACTTATTACAGAAAGAACTAGGCGAGCGTATCTCAAATAAGAGATTTCTTACAGCAAACCGTGTTGGTAGGAGACGGAGCTGATTTCCTGGGCCTCGCTCGGCATGCTTCATAAAAGTCTTTATTTACAGTATAATCTAAAGCCCCAAACGCCTAAAACTCAGTAATTTCTAAAACCTTCTAGATACCTAGTCATCTAAGTTACATATTTAGTCACAAAGCCAGCCCCAACACAGCAAAATCGATAGAAAGAAAACATCGACAAAACATTACAAACGAGTTAGACCAATAAGAGTAAACGTCGCGGTATCCTAGCACGCCAGTGTACACTCTTGTGGGGAGCCGGTACAATGGCGTGCATTGTGGCTTATCGGCGCGGTGCATTAGAGCGATTGGAGTGCATATGAGCGGCCACTTTTGTTTGCACTGCAGTGTATGAGGCATTACCCCCAGTGAGGGGGAGGGAATCTCTTTTGTGATACTCGTTCGGTATCATATGTGCGGTCAAGATCAGTGGGAGCCGCACAATAAGGCAAAGTGTAACTGAGAAAAATAACCTCGGAAGGTATTGGATGATTTTGATAAAACCAAGGAGCATCAATCAGAAGACCTCCGTGGTCTATTAGGTTTCACGCTTGTTTCTCATGCAGGAGATGCAGGTTCTTATCCCGGTGTCGATTATGTACCAATGAGATAGATAAGTCATGGAGGGGCTCTTCAAAATCAGAACTCAGAATTTCATCTTCAGTTTCTTTTTAGAGGAAATGAAATAAATAAAACCGGCCAAGTGCGAGTCAGACTCGCGCACGAAGGGTTCCGTACCATTATCTATATAATTGGAACAAAAAGTAAACTTTAGAAAAAACCGACTTCCACAAACCCTATTTGATTAGATTGAGTTTAATACAAAATGTAACCCCTTATCCCCCCCCCCCCCCAGGGGAATTAATTTTGTCAAATCCCATATCAGTGCTACCCCACGCTACTAAGGAACCCCTGTACAAAGTTTCATGGCTCTAGGTCCATCGGTTTAGGCTATGCGTTGCCTGCCCGTCAGCCACGCATTGTATTTGTACCTAGTATTGAGCAGATCTGGTGGCCATATGTGGTCTTCTTCAGCAGTTCCGCATCACAATATTATGCTTACCATGTGCATTTGCACGAGTTATTATGAAAAACACAAAAATCACTATAGGTCTAATCGATCTAATTTTCCAAATCGGTCCATCCGTTTAGGCGCTATCGAGGCACATACATAAAAAATAAATAAAAAAAAAACAAACATCCGGACGAATTGTAAACCTCCTCCTTTGGGAAGTCGGTTAAAAAAACCGCAAAAAAACACGTTAATTGTATGGGAGCCCCCTTTATATTAAATTTATTTTGTTTTTAGTATTTGTTGTTACAGCGGGAACAGAAATACGTCATCTGTGAAAATATCAACTGTCTAGCTACCACGGTTCATGAGATACGGCCTGGTGACAGACAGACGGACGGACGGATATCTTGAGATTTTAAGGTACTTTCCCTCCAGGGCCCATTCGTTTGTTCCACCCTGTATATGTGTGATCTGTAACTGTATTTTTCATGAAATACCCAAAAAGTTTTGTTCAAATTATCATCTTATGTCAGAATAACTTTGTAGCTAGTTGAAAAATAACATTTGAATTGATTCAAAGCTTGCCGCGCTTTTAGGGCCTTTAGTACCTACTAAACGCCGCCGTAAGCAGCACTGTCTACAACCTACTCCTACTGGAAAACGTGAGACACCCATCTACAATTTCCGTACAATGAGGTTCACTCACTCATTATGTCAATGTCATGCAGACTGCAAAACATCATTTCAACGCACCAAAGAGTATTTAATTAAAACATCACTGGCAGCCAAACTTGAAGTGGCCAAAAGGAAAAAAATAATTTCTGTGCTCTGAGATTTGTATGACAACAAAAGTAATTAAAAACTATTAATTTTATAATTATTTTCTAAAAGTTCTACATAATAAATAGAGACGTCGTAATTCATCAATTAATATTTAAAGTCTTTGTAGAAGTCCGGGGACGACATTGCCATATCATTTAAATTTAGTTTCATTAAAAGAAGGCTTACCTACCAAAACAAAATGGCCTTGGTATAAACTTTTCAAGCGTGTTGTGAAGACGTATCTTGTACCGAGACCACTTTCAATTTGTAATATCTCTCGTATTTCAGTATTTGTGGTTGGTGCGGCAACAGATATACACATTCTGTGAAAATTTCAGCTTTCTAGCTATTACGGTTCGTGCAGGCGGACCCGGTGACAGACGGACGGACGGACGGACGGACGGACGGACAGCGAAGTCTCAGTAATAGGGTCCCGTTTGGCACCCTTCGGGTACGGAACCCTAAAAAGAAGGTTAAAGCCAAGCTAAGCGAGCCTACTGAAGAACATACTGTGCCATTTTTATAACGATTAGATAAATAACAAGAACACTAATTCAGATCCGGTGCGAAATTGTAAAAAGATATCAACATTTTGGGATTCAACATTTTGCATTTTCTGAGCCGGAACGATATTTTATGACAAGCTCAGGAGACTTTTCTATCGAGCAAAATTAATCAAATTACGTTTATGCGAAAGCGAAGTAACGCTAACACTCGTGATAAATAAGCTAGTGAAAAAACGAACAGCAATAATACTCATGATTCCGAGCGATCTGTGTTTTGCTAAAGGCTTTTTTTTACCAAATACGGCGTCTTAAGTACGTTATATGGACGTTCTGACGCTGATGATGGAAAAAGCCGTGAGGAAACCTTCATTGCTCTATAGCTGCGGCGATGGGCTAGCCCTCTGTCACGAAAAATCCATACCGTATGGGAAAAGCTATGTTTTGAAGAATTCTATAACATATACTATATGAACCTTACCTACATACTCGTATCTACCTACTGCGCCTCCGATCAAAGGGTAAAAGCCATGTTACCCCATCTAGCGGAAATCGCTGACGCCTACAGAATCAGTATAAGGGAAGGTCCCTCACGCCGGGAAGGGAAAATCAAATGAATCCTTAAATTTTGCGGCCCTAAGGGAAAACGCGGAAGATTCAACAATGTCCCAATCTATACAAGGATCAGCTTTTATCATGTTGATAGATAAAGACGTCAAAAGTGCAACCCAATTTACGAGTTCTTTTAGGCCCGTAATAATAATACGCTAATACACATATCCTAGTATCCTAGTGTGGGGCCAGAAGCAATGCATGTGCCCGTATGTAAATGTTTATGTTTATGCTCTCGGCTCTGACAGTTCTCTCAGGTATGTCACAATGACGGAGGTTTGCCGGAAGAGATCTCTTATTATGTAAACAAATTGCTTCTAAACATGCAATAAAGATAGATATTAAACAGAAATTCCTTTCCAACTTCCTCCTTGAAGTGATTATTTCCATAGTTCGCCAGTTAGATCCAATATCCATGCATTATAAGATGTAATCGCATCGTCAAGAAACTTGGGAGATCTTCGCAACTAATTACAGTCAGCCACACACTACGCTATAATAGCAAAAGCTCTGCTATATCTGCAGGTGCTATAAAATATTTGCAGTGTAAAATTACAAAATTAGAAAGTGGTTATTCAATTGGAGAAGAATATCAATCAGCGAGCAAGTGAAAGATCCCTGGTCGCACCTATTGACAGGTTTAAAAATTCAGCGGATTTAAAAAATAGAGAATGACAGTAACTGTTATTACAAAAACCTTATGAATAAACAATAATCATTTACCTAGGAACGATTAGCAACTGAAACGTTGTGTGTATTGAAAGTAAATATTGGCCCGACAGACCTTTACCCATTTTATTAAAATCGGACGCGGCCCGTACCAAATTTATTCAATTCGAAATATACGTCTACATAAAATGTATATTTGCTATTAACGACCTCCGTGGCGTAATACTTGAACATGCATTCCATTTCCATGCGAGAGGTCCCGGGTTCGAATTCCGGCTGGGGAGAAAAAAAACCTGACCTGGGTCTTGGATGTTTACTTGAGTGTGACATCGTTGTTTCTGTTTCTATCCTAGTGTGTGGGGCAAGTTCTAAGTGTTATTATAGCAGCGTGTATGGTCGGCGGAATCGCTCCATCGGTACACGAGGCTGCATCCAACTTGTCACATTAGAAAGTTTATAATAATGCGCGATGGCGCAGTGAAACTGATGGTGGTAGCATATTGATGCTATAATAGCAAGATAGACCTTGGGAGCTTTCTACTTAGTCTGAGTGAATTCACTATTGACAGCTCAAAACCCAAAAATCTGCAATGAAAAATATTGCAGGTTTAGGTTTATAAATAGATGTCCAACACTTTCTTCGGACTTTAAGCTCTGCCTACTTCTCTTCCGGGGAAAGCTTTTCCCGGAAAACCCGTGCCTAACACTTTTTGCAACTTACTTTTACATGAGTATTAGCATACTAGTTTTGGTATTGGTTTTATATTTAAGGCTATAAATAACATTCTATTCTTCTTTGCAGAAGTAGTAGATGTTTACTAACGTCTCTTTACTACCGGTAGTGTCGATGTCAATTTCCAAGTGAAAACTTTATTGGAAGTGAAAGAAAGTTGGCTTGCATAATAGTGAAAGATTTATTATTATGCAAGCCAACTCTCAACCTATAATAACGAGTAAATATTGTACTTACATATAATTCACTCAAAACACGACGCAGGCAGGGGCATAGCAAAACACACGAAGAAACTTACCTGAAAAGGAATTAAATTTCAGTTAATTATAACAGCAACATAACTTAGCGTCACGCCTTTTCCCATACAGGAGAACCACAAATGCGTCAACGTTTAGCCAGTACAATAATACAACAAATTTTAAAAATAAAACAATGTATGTATTTCAACAACATTCGAATTTCAATGCTGCTAAAACTTTAAAACAAAGGGCCATTATTTAGAAGGACTTATGCAGTCCAAAACGGAAAATACTGTTCAAACAGACAAAACGAGAATGCTCAAAGAATTAACGTCAAAAACTCATTTGTAACCGTTCCACTGCGAATATAATGGAAATGTATTAAATATTTCCCGCAACTATTCTCGTAAAAAGAAACTTCCTCTGGAGAAAAGTCTAGTCCCCACCTTGCTTCTTCGACCAAGCCCTAAACTGTTGACAATAAGGAACCATTTCCTTTGACAGGACTCGCCGGCTAAGTTAGCGCAGGAAGGTATTATTCGGTTCGTTTAAGTTAACGTGAAATTGTAACAATTTCCCACCGGGTCTCGGTGAATTCGTAATTAGTTGGTTAAAATCCTATTCGGGGGAAGATGACTAATAGAATTGCGGTTTTGCTGCGGCGGCAAAGCGGATGCAGCTCTTGCTAGTTTCGGAAAATTGCTCATGTGTTTTTGCATTTGCATCGTTTTGATGGCTGACGTTCATAAATCATATTATTCACTGGTGTATTCCTACAAATAAGTGGACAAAACGCGAAGAGGATCGAACGCAAAATAAGCGTGTTTTTGGTGAGATAAACCAAATGCGAAGTCGAAATACCCCTACATAGAAACATCTATAGAATCTCATAAATTAATTAAAACCACCTCTAAATGCTGATGATGATGCTTTCGCTGATGCTAACATAGGTGTTCACAAATTCCTTTAACTTTAAGGTTCTATCACAGTGTATTTCTCTTTGGACAACCGACTACCAATTTGTCAATTCTTAACAGCATTCGTAGTCATATTGTCATTTGGTAGTAGTAGTCGCAAAACCCCTCCACCAATCCGCACTAAGGCAGCTTGATGGAAATTGGCTCAATCTTCATAAGATTAATAAGGTCAAATCCCTAGATCTGTTTAGGAATATGTTATAATCATGTCCTTATTTTATAATTTACCAGGATTTAATCAAATCCCCCAAATCCCTGATTCTATATCTCTGCGACATATAATATATTTAGCTCTGTCCCGTTATGCGTGTCTGTAATCTAATCTCCCATCATTGGCCATTATGTAAAGGAGGCTTTACTCGTATTTGTACAAAAGCCTGTGCCCCTCCGTGAGGACATTAACGGGCTACATTAAATTGTTTATTTATCTATTTAAATGTGCATCCCAACAACCCCGAGAACTGCCGGCCCGCGATACAGCATGATTTATAAACCAGCTAAGACGACACGCCATCAGAATTAATTAGTGTTTGCTCAGTACGCGCCGACTGATGTCCCGGGGATCACGGCTTAAGTGCTTAAGCTGGTTGCCATGCGGCGTGATAAGAATTGTTTGGAGTCGGCGTGACGTCATGGCAAGTGGATTATTAAGCGGGAGGCGTCACGCTCGGGGTGAACTGCGAATCGCCTTGCGCAAACGACAAGCAAGTACGTCACCGGTACGTTTAAACTTAGTGCTTATTCAGACACAGCGCGGGAACCGGACGGTTGCATAACAAAACCGCTTGATAACCGCGCTGTTATGTCTGAACGGTCTAATTGACCGAGCGAGCGAAGCTTCTCCGTTTCAGGATTGGGCAAAAATGCTTTCGTATGTCTGTCCATCTGTCTGTACGGCTGTTCTCCTCTACAGGTCGCATTTCTCAACCGATTCTCGTGAAATTTTGTGAGCAGGTTGGATAATTAAATAGTTTTTTTTGTCGATTCAGTTTCTGGATTTTTTGTTTAAAAATGTAAAAAAAATTGCTACAACACAAACGGCTCGACAGATAATTATTAAAAAATGAGGTGTCGTTAGATTTGTTGATCAATCTGGACGACAGTTTCTGCGATATTGCTTGTAATTGCTCCATATGGTGTGGCGGTACCTATCTTTAGCTATAGCTATAATTGCTATATGTTGCGATTTTTTACTACAAATTGCTTGATGTAGCATGACATCATATAATATATAGTTAACTTTTTATCAGACTGCACTAGAAGGAGTGTAATGTTTTCTCGGTAAAAGATAATTCCAAGGTACACGCAGACCAAGTTGCGGGGACCAGCTAGTAGAGCTCGTCTAAGCTGAAATGACGCGCCCCACTCCTTGGTTTTGTATGACAAGAAAATACAAAACCAAGGAGTGGAGCGCGTCATTTCAGCTTAGACGAGCTCTACATTATATCGCTATAAAGATCGTAGTTATAGTTACTCCCCAACACGGCGCCTATACAACCGGTAATCCGATTGTCATTATTACAATTCCTGTCTAAACCCCCTATTAACCCAGCCCACTGTAGACGGCCGACCCTTAATTGTACAATAGACGACACGATGTCTCCTGTAATTGGCTACACTATAGCCCCGGCACTGTATTTGTAAATGATCCGAGTACGTACAGTCGATGTGTTTCATGAAACCTGCCCGGAAACAGGAGAGACATATGGACACGACACAAAAACACAGACAGACAGGACAGTGGGGTGATTCTCGCACATTCGATAAACGCATATCGATACATAATATCAAGTGAATTCTATAATAATTGAAACAAAAAGTAAACTTTAGAAAAAACCGACTTCCACAAACCCTATTTGATTAGATTGAGTTTAATACAAACTGTAACCCCTTACCCCCCCCCCCCCCCCCTTGGGGAATTAATTTTGTCAAATCCCATCACAGTGCTACCCCACGCTACTAAGGAACCTCTGTACAAAGTTTCATGGCTCTAGGTCCACCGGCTTAGGCTTGCGTTGCCTGCCCGTCAGCCACGCATTGTATTTGTACCTAGTATTGAGCAGATCTGGTGGCCATATGTGGTCTTCATGAGCAGTTCCGCATCACAATATTATGCTTACCATGTGCATTTGCACGAGTTATTATGAAAAACACAAAAATCACTATAGGTCTGCCTATAATATTTGAAGAGTTCCCTCGATTTCTCCAGGATCCCATCATCAGATCCTGACCTGGTGTCAATGGGACCAATGGGAAGGTAAACCCTTTCAAACAAAAAAATATTTTTCCAAATCGGTCCATCCGTCTAGGCGCTATCGGGGAACATACATAAAAAATAAAAAACAAATATCCGGACGAATTGTAAACCTCCTCCTATGGGAAGTCGGTTAAAAAATCACTCGATATAGGTAGGTGTAGATATCCATATATCAAATGCGCGAGAATCATACCCAGGGCAAACGTCTGTCGGGGCAGCAACTAAATCAATAAATTTTATTCAGAAACAGTCGAGTTCATATTTATATTCTTTATTACACGGTTATTTACATTGTATGTTGTATGCTTACAAAACGCTAGGCGTTCGTCCTAATACAACGCGATGATACGCGATTATCGCAAGTTCGCGCGCATTTTAGTCGCTGCGAACTTGCTAAAATCGCATAGTTGCGTTCTATTAGGACGACCGACGACGCGACGACGCCTCGATACGCAAAGGCGAGCCTCTAGAGAGAGATTTATTCCAGTAAACCTAGGCAGGACAGGAAAGATCGTGCTGAAGAGCTTATTACATTACGCTGTCCGCAGGGCACGATTTGTATGGACGTCTCACTCATGATGGAACGACTAGAAAGAGACAGTGAGTCAGACAGGGCCCTGCCGACAGCGTAGTCTAATAGGCCCGTGAGAGGAGTCTTAGTGTTCGTGAAACGCCCCACACTAAGCAACCGGGGCCGGGCAAGGCTGTGGTCAACTTGATGAACGGACCACGGACACCGATACACGGACAGAGCGATACAGGACGCTTTCCGTGTTACAACAAAAGATACTAGACGTAGTTTAAGAGACCGGTGACCGCGTTAATTTCCCATACAAACGTAATACAAAAATGATTTGAATTTGAGAACTAGTTCAAAGCATTTAGACTGTGAATCTGATTAATACAGTGTTTACGCAGGTTCCTGATCGTATACCAAGGTTCTTATTCAAATAACTTAAAAATATTTTTAAATTGGTTGAAGAGGAACCCTGGTATACAGACCAGGAGCCTGCGTAAATAGTGTATAAATCCGATTAACAGTCTAAATACGTTAAACTATTTCTCAAATTCAAATCATTTTTGTATTACGTTTGTATGGGAAATGCACGCGGTCACCGGCCTCTTAACCTCATTTTTCTTTCAGTGCCTCTCCACTACTGGAGGTTGCCGTCAGCTCTGAATACCCCTTTCTCTCTGTCGCCAGGCGCCAGGTCTTTCTCTTATAAGTATTCGAGATCCACGATGTCCTTCTTCCGACGATTCGTTTCCCTTCAACCTTTCCCAACTTTAACCTCATATCAAACGTCAAATCCCATACCGTTTTGTCTCTAAACAAGTGTTGAACGAGAGTTTATTTTCCTGTAGTGTCTTCTTTAGTAAAAACTCGTCAAAGGCATTTGAATAACTAACTTAATCAATGAATGCATTCGGTGACGCTTGGCATGCAGAAAGCATTCGCTAGGCCCACCATATTTCATTAGTGTCAATGAGTAGGTGGCTGATAGGAAATAATAATCATACTTGACAAGG
Source organism: Argyresthia albistria (assembly GCA_963457715.1). Taxonomy (NCBI): domain Eukaryota; kingdom Metazoa; phylum Arthropoda; class Insecta; order Lepidoptera; family Argyresthiidae; genus Argyresthia; species Argyresthia albistria. Next base: position 2,665,576 of record OY735277.1, on the reverse strand, counting down.
GCGGATATGGCTTTGCCCCTTTGTCACGAAAAATTAAGTACTTTTGTTAATTAATCCTGTCCATCCTAGGTTTGCTGGAAGATATCTCCTATTAGAGATAAGCTCGCCTTTCTACATGTTTTTCTCCATTATTAAGTGTCTGTATTCTGTTTTTGTGCAATGGAGTATAAAGTATAAGTATTGAATTACTGAGTAAATAAAAGAGGGCGCACCTAAGCCTTTGCCACTCCGTAGAGGAAACAGCAACATCTCTTTTTAGAGACAAGCTCGCCTTTGTGCACTATTTTTATTTACATTTAGATTTTTCAATTAATTGTATGCACTAATGAAATTGTACACGTAACGATAAGAAAAACTCTGCGTGTTAATAGAAAACTCTACATCCGCACACAAGAAATTGAAAAGCGAGTGTTATTTCAATCGCGATAAGACTAGAATGCGGTACGCAAGGATGAGCAGGCTGTGGACTGAGTGAATCCGACAGACCGGAAATAATTGTCCCCTTGCTAAACCAGGGTTCAAAGTTTAAATACTAGTGTTGCGCCTTTCCGTTTATAATTAGTTTTAATTCCATTGACATTATTTTATAGTAACATTCATATCTTACACACGATAACTTCATATAGTTATTTTTTAATTTTAATTTTTAATTTTGTTTCCCTTTCAGACTAGAGATTGTCATTCTCCTGGCCGAAAAGGTAAAAAAAATGACATTAAAATTAGGGGAAATTAAGTTCTTATCCCCCTGCAATAGGCAATAATTGACGTCTTGGTAGACACTGTCAAAGTCAAGCACTTTATAGTGCTTCTGTGAGACATAGGGTTAGGGTTGAGATTTTTTTATTTTTTAAGATCATTGTCATTGTCATTTTATTTTCTATTTTACTTATAATCCCATGTTTGTATTGGATTTATTGGATTATATACGTCTGGAAATAAATGGTTATTAATTTATTATACAGCTAAGAAGATAACTCTAAAATTGAGATTCTGGCCTGTTTATAAACCGCACCCAACACTGACAGTCGTCTCAGCTTTGATACACGCCCTTGAGATAGCTCCCAGAGCTGAGAGCGGTACATGCCATTTTGGCTCTTATGAGTTTTGCCTACAGTAAGTAAAGATAATTCAGTCTTTACACTGAGCTTACGATCTACACGAGCTACTCTACAATCCGATAATGACCTATCAGCTTACCAGCGGTCAATGTATGACAAAACGGTACTACGTCTACTAGATACTGCTGTGTCACCACACTTTATCACATATATTGATGTCAGTGGCTTTTTTAGTCTCCACACCTAACCCTTATCGAGCTAAAAGGTTTCTTCCAAATTTACTGAGAGCCCCCAAATCGACCGACCACAATCTAAGCAAAATATAGTGTTTTGGGCCTAATAGGGAATGCTTTTATCGTGTGAATCTTCATTCATATACGCATTTGCAGTTTTTGTTAATTCACCAGTAATTTCTCTTTATTAATAACATCAGACACCTCTGATGCCTCTGTACGAAAAACAATAATTTACTAAACTGCCTGTGTTAATTGCGTATCTCATTGTTTACCTAATTTCATGATACGGTTCTACATACCTATTAAAATAATCCTTAAATGGTCTTTGTCGAATAAACGAGTACCATGCAGACTCAGTCAAACAGACTCAGTTCCCAAAAAAAACTACGCACCAAACCTACAGGTGTAGAGACCACATAGGTATTCCAAAGTATTCCTTAGTAGGTAAAACTTTTTCTGTTCTGCATTATATGTAATTAAAGTCTTCACAAAATAAAAGGCCCGTTTTGACAGTTCACGCCCATGAAGTTTTAACCCCTAACGCGTAGGTAATAGAAGCGGTTTTCCTAGGTGCAACTTGTACGCTTTGCTTGTACGGAACAGTTGGCTTTTATTACCTAGGCATTAGGGGTTAAAACTTCATGGGCGTGAACTGTCAAAATGGGACTTTTATTTTGTGAAGACTTTAGGTAAAATCAATATTCAATGCTTTTATTGTTTTAAAATCCCATTCAAAATTTCTAATGGATATGTTTCGTAACTGGCACAACCTGTTTATATTATTGTTACTTTTATTGTTTTAATTACATGCTGTGAAATATCAGCAAATCAAAAAAAAAAAAACTTCGCAAATCATGCGCGATTCCGGAAACCGACCTAATTGCCCAAACATAAAGTGGACCAAATGCGAAAACGACACCAAACGTCACTTCTAAACAACAGTGGCTGCCAAAGCAACAGCCCACCTCTCGTGAGTAGCACAGTCGTGCGATGCGACGTGAACTCGTGGGAAGATTCGCGCGGTGAAAGTGAATGCCGGAAAAACCGCACCACCGCTTGAGCAGTAGTAGTAGTAGAGTTTTTGTATTAGTGTTTGGGGTTCTGTAAGATTTATGGCATGGTGGATTTAACCTTAGCCCTCTGAAGTCGTGATGTAGTGGTCTACTACCTTTATTCTAAAACCTTACCGTATCTTAGTTAGAGCCACAATTATAATTAGGAAATAAGATACAATACAATAAATATATTTCATTTCATTTCATTTCATTTCATCTTACTCGTATCACATCTATGTGATTTATATATTTAAAATTACGTTTAATTAGAGACTAAAGGAGGCAAATCGATCGAGATCGAAAATCAAGAAAATGTAAAATATAGTATATCACAATACTTAATTACATATGTACTCTACGCTTGGTAGATCATGCCATATCACATCACTGACATGAATAAATGATTACATATTAAGGTCCGATTTGTTTGTGGAAAGGAAGTTCAGCGTCATTTCATCCAAAAACGCCAGATTTGGCGATGGTGATCAAATCAGAATCACAAAGATACGGAACTATTTTGCACGAATACCGTTCGTTCTTCACCGCGTTTTTTTTCGATACATTACGCCCAATGAACACGAGAAATATGTAACTATAACTAAGCTAATTTAATTCGCAGTTACGCTGCACGCCACTGTACAGTCGACGACATACAAAGTTAGCGATATTGGTCTCACTACGGCTGACAGTGAGCTCCCAATTCTGCTCTTTTACCTTAATTTCTACCACATAGTGCCAAAAATAAACTCCAAACTACTGACTGAGTTGCCGGCAATATTGAAATTTGTGGGAAGTATGGGGCTGTTACTTTGAGGCAGTTATTCTATACTCCATTTTACGTGACAGGGGGCTAAGCTCTTTGCATTCACGTGCACAGAAATCGACCGACCGCCAAAGCTGGCCCTTAAAAATATATCAACCGCTCAGTGAGCATTGAGCAGTGAGCATCCGTGGCCACCGCGACGCGGACGGTGGTGGCCGGACACAAAGACGCTCGAGACAAATCTGTTTTCGAACCACGCGAGCGTGTAAAGCTGTGCCACTGTTTGCGAACCACTGCCTTCACGATTCGTGTTTGAAATTGTGGGCGTCTTAAAAAAAATGCTGATAGCTCAACATTGTTTTAAATATAAACATTTACATACAGGCACATGTTACATTGTTTTAAATGCGAATGTACTTTCATGACCGTATTATGTTTAAGATGGGCCATTTGAAAGGGTCAGAATGGCGAAATCAGAAACTATAGGAAATGGAAACCATCAACATCATCATGTATTAAGGGGTCTTGTCGTCCCCTGTCGCTGCAGCAGTCTCCAGCTCTCTCTGTCTTGGGCCTCGGTCTTCATCTCCTGAGACGAAACTAAGCTATGGAAACTATAGGTTAAATTATCTTTTTATATTATTAGTTAAGAAAATATATAGCTTTCTTTACAATCTAATGGTGCTGTTTTATGTTACAGCATAATCGATTTCTTGCTACAAAAACTCGTCGTGACGCATAAACACATCCAAGACTCGGGGGATTTTTGAACCCAGAGATTCTGAAATATCGTCCCAACAATTTTTGCGCGTATAAATCCCCACTTCGATATATCCGTGTTGGGCCCGCCCTCTGACCCCACCGACCCATTATGCCCGACAACAAAGCAAACCGGGTGGGTATTTTATTAAAATTCTGTAGTGTCAGAGTTCAAAACGACTATACTATACTTTACTTTACTCTTCAAAACAGCAGCCTAATTAGAGTTACATAAAATACAAAACGAGCGCTACATTTTGTGGTTCTATTATAACTTTAGATCAGCTTTTACGCTCATTTCAGATAATTTCGGCATGGTCTTTCGCCGTATGGTATGGCTCATTAAGTTTTTTCTTTTTGTGCAATAGAGCGTGGAGGATTGTGGCCTGATCTTACTCGTATCCGAGTAAAGGCCTGTGCCCCTCGGTGGGGACACTGATAGGCCACTTATTAATATACAATAGAAAGCATTTCTCAGCGACCTAAAATAATCCCAAACGAAAACATTTCAAAGAAAGAAACCTCCTAACAATCACACTTTACGAGTACTGCCGCGTTCAAGACAAGCCTCCCCTTATTTACTACTTCTTATTTCGTAAGGTAAGACATAAGGTTTCTTACAGTTCAGCATTGGTATAGCTTATTATGAACGTTACGTACCTGGTTACCGGGTGGAACCGAGATATGATCGCGTGACTTCTGAAGATATGGATCGGTTACGCAATTGTAATAATGCCTTTTGTTTGTTATTGTTTCGCTTTTGCATTCGGATATTGTTTCGAATATGAAGTACGCCATTTTTGCGTTTAGGATCATAACGCGAAAAGCTCAAAACTACAAATGGATTCGTACCAATAACAATACTGTCCTGTTAGATTCGAGCAACGTAAAACTATGCGCAAACATTCTACAACTAAAAGGTTCGAGACAAGAGTATTCCACTCCACTCAGTCGTGTCCAGGGGCCTAATTCTACTAAGTTCACAAGCATACGACAGGCCTGGCACAAACTTCAATAAGAGGTATTTGGTATTCTACTAAAACCGGAATCCAATTCACAAGCGCCAGCGTGAAGCCAGCGTACTTCGTATTCTACTGTCCAAAACGTACTTACGCTGGCGCCAGTTTGAGGCCAGCGTACTTCGTTCTACTGTCCAAAACGTACTTACGCTCTGGCGCCAGTTTGACAGTTTGATGCTTGTGAACAGTAGAATTAGGGCCCAAGACAGCTGGAATAATGAATAAATTCGTCTTCTGTCTCTCCCACTATCTCAAGGCAAGGCGCTTAAGTCTTAGTTTAGATATGTTCCTATCTCCAGCTTCAGGGAATAGCGTAAGTCCCATAGTAAATGTGTGTGTAAAGTAAAACTTAGCTACTTCGTTTAATGCGTTAAAAATTTCATACCATCCAGGGGACCTGATTCACATAGTGAAGGCGCTACTATGATGTCGTTATCAGACTTACCTGAAAAAGACAAAACAGAAATGTTTCAGCCAATCACGTGCAGCTATTTTGAAATAACCATCCATTCATCGCAGAGACTATATACAATTGAATGCGCCTGCGGGGGAATGCGGCTCGCCAAACGTTTGTTGTATTCAACATTTTCGCAGCTCTCTTACCTCGTCCCTCACCGCCCGTAAATTGGTGAGTTGTGTTTCAAAGGAAAATGTATCTATGCGCTCTCCACCGGATAAGTGCTCCCTGATTAATCGCCCGTTACAAATGATCACTCTTTCAGAAACTAGGGGTTAGTTTATTGCATTCCAGCGAGGTACTTAAATAATGTAGCCTGTAGATTTCCCTCACCTATAGTGCTCATCCGTCCACACATCGTATATTAGTTTCCACACCCATCCCTCAAATTGCAATTCATTCGGCGCCCCAACTATAACGTTACAACTGAACACCAGTTGCAGTCTTGCAGTAACGTATACCGTTCCGCCGTTAACGGCAACAGTTACCGCAACGTCATCGGACGTAACGACTAAAGTTATTAGCGCTCACTCCGCGGTGAGAGTCGTTTCAGCTGAAAGGGTATTACAATGCTGCTAGGTTAGTCGTGCTTGTGACAAATCGGACAATAGAAAAAGGTTGAAAGAAAGAACGATTCAGCATGCTAGTGAAAATGCAACTTAGCGGACCATTAACCCGCGTATTCATGCGTATTCTTACGGCCTACGGAGGACACATTTTGTTTGTTTTTTCATAGATTTTGATCTTTATTACCAAGTCATCAAGGTTAAAAACCGCGGGTTAATTTTTTGGCCTCAGGCCTGAAGGCTTAAAAAACTTTTCAGATACACCATAAAAATGAAACTGAACTAATGATACCAGTATTTTAATATAGGACTAATATTATGTATCGTAGTGCGGCGGACATCGTGCCTCACACGTTAGAGGTTACGGGTTCCAATCCCGTAAAAACAACTAAAATTTTTATTGTTTAAATTTCCGCAAAACGCGACACTCTCGATGGCAGAAGCCAGTTTAAACTCTGTCCCTTATTGATAAGGGGGTGTATATAAAACAAACAGAGGGTCACGGCATTCCCATTACATTACAGGGCGGCCGAGGCACAGAAAAGCCCACGTATTAAACTTAATTGTTTTAAATGTATTTTGACGGCAACAAAGCTTGTCCGAAACCCCTCATTTCCCTCCAGGCGGTTCATTATGAACCCCCGCCCCGCGACAGCCGCGGGTTATATAAAATAAATCAACCCGCTGCTTGTCTGAGAGACATGGCAACACTCCATTTATGTCAGCGGCGCGATCTTATCTGTCGCGCCGAGACGGCTGACAGAAGAGCGAGAGAGAAGTAAATAAATAAATGCAGCGTGGCGAGAAATAATGTGCCGCTTTGCCGCGACAACAGTACGTTATTTTGTTAAGTTAGGTACAGCATGAAACAAAATCAGCTTGGCCGGTTGCATACATAACGCTACAGCTGATATTATCCGTTCACTATCAGTTTGGGAAGGAACCTTGTCAAAGTCAATAGAAAATGAACGTCGATTTACTTTGCCAAGGTTCCAAAGGTAACAGATTATACAGCGCAAGCGTCTCAGATCCAAAAGGTCGCATCCCATTCTGATCGTGAACGGATAATAATTCAGTTTCGTAGGCACGGCAGCGCTATGCTATTATTTATTAGATTAACTTCAATTTTACAAATTAGATTAACTTCAATTTTACAAATTAGATTAACTTTAATTTTACAACTTCAAGGCTTTTTTTCTAAGTTAATCAGATATTATGCTAACTTGCTTTCCATCTGTGCCGGGCCTTATTGTAAGTGGCTAATGCTTATGACCAAACCGGTGTCCAAGGTTCGAATCCTGAATTAATATATGTTGTACAACTGGAGGCCAATTTTCTAGGCGAATTCTCAAAGCGTAGACGCCAATTTTATATTTCATACAAAAATGACAATATATTCGTGTACGCTTTCAAATTCTGATGGGTGAGAATTGCCCCCTGGCTTAAAGCGGGAATAATAGTGCCTCTCCCACCCCGTATGGGAAAAGGCGTGACGCTTTATTATTAAATTATTATTATTATTTAGTTGTATAAGTCACTGCATATTGTTCCCACAGCAGGTATCGTGTAAGTGTATGTGTGTGTGAGCCACACTCGGCCGCCGTTAATTAATAACCGGCGTGCGGCCAGCTCCCCGGGGACTCGTCGTGAAGATGGATTCCCGCTGTTGCGACTACCGGGATATCGGTTGTGCGCGATTTGTCGAGGTTTCGGAACGCGGAGTGCAGAATTGCTGGGCACAGAGCCTCGATCACGAACGTTTTCGAGATCGTGAAACGTTTTCGAGAACGCAGGAATAGTAGATTGTACAACAAGTGCATATAATTGAAACAAAAAGTAAACTTTAGAAAAAACCGACTTCCACAAACCCTATTTGATTAGATTGAGTTTAATACTAACTGTAACCCCTTATCCCCCCCTCCCTTGGGGAATTAATTTTGTCAAATGCTATATCAGTGCTACCCCACGCGACTAAGGAACCCCTGTACAAAGTTTAATTCATGACTCTAGGTCCACCGGTTTAGGCTATGCGTTGCCTGCCCGTCAGCCACGCATTGTATTTGTACCTAGTATTGAGCAGATCTGGTGGCCATATGTGGTCTTCATCAGCAGTTCCGCATCACAATATTATGCTTACCATGTGCATTTGCACGAGTTATTATGAAAAACACAAAAATCACCATAGGTCTGCCTATAATATTTGAAGAGTTCTCTCGATTTCTCCAGGATCCCATCATCAGATCCTGACCTGGTGTCAATGGGACCACCCTTGAGGTATTACCTATACGCCGAAAAAAGATTTGTTCAAATCGGTTCATAATTGGCGGAGCAATCGCGTAACAAACATAGAAAAAAAAAAAAAAAAAAAACATACGGGTCGAATTGAGAACCTCCTCCTTGAAGTCGGTTGAAAATAAAACGCACCGTCTCACCTAAGACGTATATGTATATCCATACGATACGACGATGGTCAAGTCGAGGGTAAAATGGGTTTTATGTACTAGCTATACACTCTGCTTTTCACTTCGATTGTGAGGAAATTAAACAGCAATGAGTATTACAAAAAACAAATGACAATTGCAATACAAAGAAAAATATGGTCTTTTTTATACGTGGCTATGGCACTTAGCATAGGTGTGTGTGGCTGTTTACCTGACAACCTTTGTCTGGAGTCTGAGATTTAGACGAAGATTTTACTTTACAGACCATAAAATGACATTTTATGCAGCCTTTACCCAACATCAAGACGAACTTTACGAGCATGAGAAGTGAAAATTATATATTATGTCATAAACATCTTCGATTTAATTACGCCTATCCATGAATAAGGTCGTCTTGCGCCAAATTACTAATTGCGATTGGCGTCTTGATTCTATTTAGCAGCAGTCTTCAAAATGTATGAAACACTTGACACTTGGTTGTGATTGACGCGCTGATTGCAATTGTTATTTTTGGTGCAAGTGACACTAAATTTCAATGTGTGTCAGTCTCTCCTCTGTATGATCCCTACGATACAGGCTTGCCTAGTGTGGGGATCACAAGTACTGCTTTTGTTTAATTTTATTTTGCACATAAGTCTTCACATAATATTTAAGTTATATGAATTGTTTTTCTTTTCTTTTGTGAAATAAATAAATATTTGATTTGATTTGATTTGATTTTGATAAAAAATAAGAATCACTGACATTTGGCTTTTCGATAGTTTTATATCGAATCTTTGTTCGTGATTGGGCTACAGGTGCGCCTCTGCCACCCCCTATAGGAAGAGGATGTTCCGTCCCGTTTCGTCGCGTTTGGTTCATTTCTGATTTGGTCCACTAAACAAAAATACGCCCTTTTTTCGATATTAAAATTTCTCAAAACGTCCACTTAGTGAAAGCTATCGCGAAAGTTCCAATAATGATAGATAGTGATGAAGAGATGTTGATGATGATAAGACGTAAAGTCTTCACAAAATAAAAGGCCCGGTGGGCCAAACTAAATTCAACCTTATTACGGACACGGACGCTGTCACCGGGCCTTTTATTTTGTGAAGACTGTAGTGATCCAGATGTTTTTGATTCTCAGGTGGTGTGACAGTGTCACAGCATAATTTGAAAAAAGTTCATCATCACATAAACTTCTTAGGCTGAGACATTAATTCACTAGATATACCTACTTACTTTTCACTACACTTTATGGCACAAAACAATACATTTTACAATGGAAAATGGAAAATACATGTACAGAGGCGAGCAATACTCTATCAAGAGATTCCTTCCAGTAAACCTAGGATGGACAGGCAATCAATCAGACAAAAGGTAAACCTAAATGCACAACATCAAATATGATGATACTTAACCTAAATCACACCACGACACCTCCTTATCAGCCCACTACATCGCTGAAACTCTCTCAATCGCTTCGACAGATCATTATCTTAACTAAGCACATCCGGTCTTGCTTTTTTCCCACATTTTTTTCTTCACCGGAAGCGGTCCGGTGCGGAGTCTTAATTGCTCTGTCGTGGCCGGCGTTAATTTGTATAACAAGAGCGCTGATCGTCGATTTGGGCGCTTTTAGATGTTAGATTGTAGCTTGTTAACTGGATTTGTTTTGTTTTTCTTCCGGCGCGTGGCGGATGTTTTTTTGGACTTAACGACCACAAAGCATGGTATGATTTCTTTAACTATCAATTTCTCGGTTCATGTATGTCATGTTTATTTGTATCTGCGACGCGTCACGCTGTGTCCAATTATCTCTGCCTGTCTGTCGTACCGTACATTGCTCAACATCATTGTGCCCACTTTTGTCCTATCTTAGAAAGCCTACGATTTACGTCCTTCTCAATCGATAGGCGTACACGAAAACGCGTCATTTAAGGAATTTTCAACTTTAGGTGTCCCAGAGAGGTTTGAGATGTTCTTTATGGTTTATTTATTACATAGGGCTTATCAGGACTTCATGAAACATGCCCTTTAAGCCAACAAATACCTCTGTTACGTGTGCAACCTAGCTTCTTCGCAAAGCTTGCAACACATCTGCGGCTTATTGCACAATGCGAGTACGTGGCCTGTTATTAATTTCTCAGCGAGCTCCCGAAGGCCTTCGAGAATCTTCAACTATCTTCAAGTATCTAAAAGAATTCTCGTTCGAGAATGTACGAGAATTTGCGAGAGAACCGCGTTGGCGCGTGGGGCTAGCCGCTCTAGCTGAGGCATGATTACCGCTTACAGACTATCATTTTAGCAACACATATTTTTAATAGTCAGCTAAGTGCGAGTCGGACTCTCACATGATGGGATCCGCACCATCGTACAAGAAAAAGTACAAAAACACATTTCTTGTATGGGTACAAGTACACCCTTATTGAAGTAAAACTTCTTGGGGCACGGGGGTAAAATTTATTTAACCTCTCAACTGTGGGTTATTCATATATTTGCTTTTCAATTGCTGCTAGCCGGGTGCTATCACGAGTGGCTAAGAAATGTAACGGAAATTGGAATCGGTGACGTCAGGGTCGGCTGAAGACTTTTAAAACCGCAACTATTTTCAATACGGTTTTTAACTAATCAGATAAGATAATAATACATTCGTACAATAAAGAATGTTAATTAGTGAGAGAAAAACCTGATGAAACGTTAAGAAATAAAAATTATTTTAAGCATTCTTCCACGAGTTCTTGATTTCCGGTATGGCCAAGATGGCGCCGCAGCCGCCGCCGCCGCTGGCTGGGATAAACAAAACCAGTGACGTGACCAAAAACTACTTCGTTCAACCTCTTTGTTGGAACCGGAACTTATGTTTGACAGCTGTGCGATGCGATCCATACAGTTTGTAAGAAAAGAGTTTCATCAATGTCACACGGGTCGATATGGATTTCTAAAACAAGCAAAGCAATGCATACATTTGAGCGAGACGGCTAAAAGACGTGACGTCAGATGGTATATAATCTGAGCGAGATGCAAATAGTAGTGACCTCAGAACAATAGTAGTGACACTATTGAATGAGTTAAGTATATCACCACGAGCGCGACTGTAGATAAGGAATGGTGGGAAATAAATGACATGACGTATTAAAAGTAAGTACAAGTTTAAATAATTTCAAATAATCGGACGTCTGAAACTTAAAAGTAACTTGAAGCAGAGTTTGGATCTCAAAATTGGAAATTTAAATTTCTTTTAGTATAGGTAGGTATAGGTGTATAGTATAGGTACCACTTAATGATCTAGCTACAGAAGTTTTACTTCTAACACGTGTACGGTGCTACACGCGTATCTTTTTGTTTTTTAATACGTGTTTTTTTTTATTATCCATGTTACAAAATGAAAAGTTTTAAAACTAAGTTCACGGAGCGATCACGGAAACCTAAATGGTTTATGCGTGATCTCTGTCGCTCGTTCCAAAGTAATGAATCATCTGACACATATTTATTGACCCGTCTCAATGAGTGTAGTTCAGTATTATCAGTATTTGTTACTGAAGCGGCAAAGTTATAGACATTCTGTGCTCAACTCTCTGCCGATCACGGTTCGTGAGATAAAGCCCGCAGACAGACAGACAGAACGTGTTGGACCCATGCCCCCACGAAAGCCTACAAAAAGGACCGTAAGATCCCGCGACCTCTAAGAGTCAGATACAATAATAACATTAACTACTCAACAAATAAAAAGCAGTACGTCATTTGTGTGCAATGAGTATGTGGAAAGCACTGGGAAGCATCACGAGGTTATTCATTTCCACGTATTTCACTCAGTGTTGTTGAGATGTTACGTCAGGTTGGCACGTTACGCAATGTAGATGGGTTGCGGTTCTGCGGTACACTGTTACGAGTACGGGCAAGGCAAGGTATAGGCACAGAAGAGATAATAGTACTCAGTACAGAACGGCCACTCCCTTCCCCGCGCTGATTCAGATACCGCACCCCACCCCTGGCGTCAAAAGATTGGTTAAAGGATCAATAGACAGGGCTGAACGCCAGACGAGTGACGACGCGTATACTTTAATATCGGTGCATTTGCCGCGCCACCAGCCCTAGCAAAGTTTACGCACACATTTGCACGTATACAAACATCATTTGGTTATGTAGTAGTAATAGGTGATTATTTTACGAGCGTTCTATGGAGTGTCCGAGTTGTGGTATAGGATACTTAGTACAACATCCAACTTCTTCTAGCACTCTTAAGCTTAGTCGATCGCTTGACTGCTCCTTGAATTGGCCTTAAGTCAAGGCGTCCTCAAATTCACTGTCATTCTTGATAACAATCTCTTGAGTTAGTTAAAGTTGAAAGTAAATCGGGTGGAGGAAACGAACAGAGCATAAGCATAAAATTAATACCTAACTAATTTTCTACCGTCTTATTAATAATAACCGGCCAAGTGCGAGTCGGACTCGCGCACGAAGGGTTCCGTACTATGATCTATAAAAAACCGCAAAAAAAATCACGTTAGTTGTATGGGAGCCCCCCTTAATATTAAATTTATTTTGTTTTTTAGTATTTGTTGTTATAGCGACAACAGAAATACATCATCTGTGAAAATTTCAACTGTCATGTTTGTGATTTCACTGTTTCTGGTTCCCACGACACAGGGTATCCTAGTGTGGGGCCAGAAGCAATGTCTGTGTCTGTATGTTAAAAAATGTTTAGGTAGAACTCAGAGTAAGATAATTTTACTCCAAGAGTAGAATCACAAAAATGTAATCCATTTAATAATGAAGTAACTAAGTAATAATGAACTAAGTTATTCAATTCAATTTGTTTATTGCAATAAATTACTTTTTGATGAAGGTGTTACAATTCGCAGTTAATACTAAGTTCATTATTAACTTACGTGCTTTATTGCAGAGAGTCCACATATGTCCCGTTATTGTATTATACAAACCACGTTACCCCGTGTGTCCCGCGGGGATGTGAAAAATGAAATTCGCCAGTTGCCCCGACCGGCCGCCGCGCCGCCGGAGCTAATGGGAAACGACAGGTGGCGCTAATTGTTATATAAAAAAATGTCCACGGGGATTATGCTGCGCTCATTTTTATGGGTTTTTTGTTTGTTTTGTTGGACTAATTCTTCATCTGCCCTGCCTTCATATTTAGTGGGAGGAGAATGCACCCATTCTGCAATTTATGACTCATTTGTCATTTTTCGCAGTGGCTGGATTTGGTATCTGACACTGACAGGTATTCCGATTAGAAAAAATATTGCAATTCAATCACTTTTCGGATCGAAACAAGCTATTTACGCTCTTATTCATAAACGTCCAACAAACCTATTAAAACTTAAATGCCGTAGAAATTAGTTTGTCTTCATCTTTCAGTTTGAAATTTGTGTTTGTGAGAAAGGGACACCACATATTTTAGTTTGATAAGTTTTATGAATACGTGGGTTAGTTTATTCAAATCCTTTAAAAACATCAAATAGAGTCTGGCCAGCGAGTCCTGTCATCTCAAAAGCGCGGCAAATTTAAAAAATCTAAATGTGGCCACATTGACTATACACCAAATTAACGTAACGGCCACCACGTATGGAAATAGTATGAAACTCTAAATAATATAACAAAATACACATGCAATAAATCGTTGTGTAAACCAGCTTCTACTTAATTAGCATACTAAAGCCACTCATACCGACACACAAGCCATTCTCCGCCCTAAGCCAGCACAATAAACACAATATTCGCCTAGCCCTTACCACATCTCCATGTAATATCCTTTCCCCAATCGAAAGAGGATTCGTATAGAATTATGTTTAAAAGCCGTCAGGTTTGAAATATACCAGATTTAAAATCCGCGAACTCTTATGCTAACAAAGATAGGGTTTGCTTTTGAAACGCTAACAGGTCTTTTGAATTTGGTTGGTTGGTGAAATAGTCATGACAATTTAAGAGGATTATCCTTGCATTGTATTTGCGGTTTTGAGACTGTGCTTACTTACTCACTGTGCTTACATTCTTTTTAATAGCACATAAATATAATTCACCAAGGTAAAAACTTAAAAAACCGACTTCATGACCCATCGCTTAGTCCTCCCCGCCCGAAAAATGACTATAAGCACCAAAAAGACTGGATGTATAATGTCATCCAGGCAAAAACAAATTAAACTTCACATTTTTTTCATGTAGAAACCTAACTACTGGCACAGATTAATAAAGAGTCAGGAACTGCTGCTGGACCGATTCTTGATTTTCTAAAAATTGGACCAAACTATTGGGTTGGGCTTCCCTTTCGAACAAAGAAAGAATTTTTGAAATCGGTTCATAAATAGTACCAGTTTCGATGTAACAAACTTTTTTAAATGATAAAAAAACATACAATCGAATTGATAACCCCCCCCCCCCTCCTTTTTTGAAGTCGGTTAAAAATACAGACACAACATTATGGAGAAATCATGTACAAAGGCTAGAACTCCATTTTGGGGGGGAAGGGCTATCCCGTGAAAGCCCGTCGCCGCATATAGGGAGTAATGAAGGGAAAGGTCAATACGCTATTTTACTGCTGGTCAAAATAGATACTTTTTTGGAACTGTCAAAACGATAATTTTTATGTGTTTTCTATGCACTACCAACCAAAGGCGTCATCATTAAGCACTGTCTTTTTTACTCAAAATTGGCTTTATAAAATTCAACGGCTAGAAATATACAATTCTGATATTGTCAAGCAATTTTGTAATACTTCAAAAATGTTCCTACATTTATTTCAGAATGTTGAATTTGCAACATGTTGGATTTGCAAAATGTTGAACATGCAAAATGTTGAATCCAAAAATGTTGAATTTGCAAAATGTTGAATTGTCAAAATGTTGAATTTGCAAAATGTTGACTTTGTAAAATGATTATTTTTTGCACATTTCAGAAAATAAAATACCGTATTGTGCCTCGGCCACCCCGTATGAGATCCGTGACGCCGCTATGTTCATCAGTTAATGAGCAAGAGCACAGATCTAATCTAATCGCAGACGTGTGGCAAGGCCCAAGGACGACGACTATCGCGCCCAATATCGGTTCCGTTCACGCGATACAAAAAGCGGACTAATTTCCTTTTCATTACCTAAACGCCGGAGGATCCGCGGTGCATTATAATTATGTTAATTGGCCCTGTTGTATCTCCTCTATTAATCACGGCGATGACAGTCACTTTAGGGGCGCGTTGAGAACGACCCGACAACTCGCCCGACCGAAACTCGACTGTAAAATTTTTAGGGTAAGTTTTACTTTTCCGTGGCGCGATTCTCTATTATTGTTTTGTCAAACGAACATAGATCTTATCCTGGTTTACAAGCATTAGTTCTGTTTGTCGTTACGCTGTGGCCCTCGAAATATAAATGATCTAAATATTCATTGTGCTCCGGATACAATTCGGGCTGTATTAATTCGCTAGGTATGCTAAATGAGACATTTTATTGTGGGGGAACGAGCTATTAGGGGTTTAATGAGGCGGTGGCATGAATACGCTGCTACCGCGTGACTGGCCTTGGAATCCTTAAAAAATGTAGCTGAAATTAGTTTCCACTCAGTTTACATGTTTTACCTTGAGTTGACCAAACAATTGGCGAGCGTACATGTGTGAAGAGACTTGGGATTGATGAAGCGAGAGATGTATGCCATCGTAGCAAGTGGAGGTCATTAGTCTCTGCCTACCCCTTTTCCAGGAAAAAGGCGTGAGCATTTTACGAAAATTTGAAATTTAAGTTTTGATTAAATACTGAATATCGTGATTAAATAAGTTTAATCTACACTTAAAATTAGGATAAGTTTCGAACAACTCAGGATGAGAATATGTAGTAGAGGTGAATAAATACATTTTATTACCAAAGACTCAACCAAAACTAACCTATCTTCACGCTTTTCCCAGACTGGGTGGCAGATACATGACGTCTCTGGCTTGGTACAAAAATAAAAAGAGCTGCCGGGGAATTCGCGCGCTTTCTGCAAACACGTGACAGACGTTCCCGCCAAGAGCAAGACAGCACGCGGGCAGGGGTACCACACTTTAGGAATATTTTATAAACGGTGCAGTAAGAATAACAATGATTTTCATAGTTTTCCTCCACCCAAATATGTTTATTATACTTAAGTTATTTATAAGGTTAAATATAATTAATATTTACTACGGGATCTCACTTGAGATCATTTGGTTCGATGTTCTTGATAATTGCCTAATTTTCGGCTTTAAATTAGTCTTAGAGCGAGTTTTACCAACGAAGAGTAACTTCTTACTCGAGAGTATCATCTACTTTTCCTAAGAATGAGCTCATTTTGAACTGTCATTGTCATACAAATTATCCTCGGGATAGTTATTCTCGTTTAACTTTTTGTTGGTAAAATCCACCCTTAGTGTGCCACGAATACAAACAAAGACTGCGTTTTAGCTTTCTTATCAGCAGTGTGCCAAACCAAGTTCGCAACGCACCAGCTATGTTTTTTATATTACAGGAGCTACTTTGGATCCCCAGATAACTCGTGGCTAACTAACGCCCATTGTTTGATTTCTCATAGGTACCAAATAATAAGGCTGAAAATCGCGGGCCGTGTTTTTCGCCAGACAGTTGAAGGCATCATCTAATGGAGTTTGTTTTCCGGGTCTTTCTTTTTCGTACAAAACAGGCACCCTACAACTTCTAGAGAAAATGGCGACAAGCCTCTAGCCTCCGGCGCCGCCGCCACCGAGGAGGCTCGTCACGCGTTCGTGACAGAGTGCAAGACTGCGCCTCAAAGGGCTCGTGTTTGGCTAAACGGTGTACTTTGACGATGTTTTCGCGTTTTTGTTTCCGCTTCCGGGTCGTCTGCAATATTAGTTCTAGTTTTTTTTTTTGCTTTGTCACCGCTGCCGTGCAAAGGAATCCAACTCTTTGAGTGCATGTGCAATAACGATGGTTTCAGTAGGACGGTAGAATTTGGATTTTATGTCAAATGAGAGCACGCCATGATGTTTATTTATAGAACCTTCTAAACGGGCAATGTTTTTCTGCAATACGTTGCAGCCACATATTGCAGAAAAACATTGCCCGAAATATTGCAACGAAATGCCCGGCCATTAAAAAATATTGCACTTCACCTGATTGCCGTGCAATCTATGGCTGGGCAATGTTGTCAATAGTATGGCTGTGCAATACTGCAGAAATATCGATAGCCTAGCGATCTTCCTGCAACCATTCTGGGCACTACCGGCCCTATGTGGCAACACAAAACATGTTTGGCTATATGGCCGGGACATTACTGCAATATTGCATAGTGTGGCTGGCATTGCTTGCAATGTTGCCGGCTAGTGTGTTGCAGCCACATTGCACATTGCAGCAAAACATTGCCCATTTAGGAGCTCCATTGAAATGAAAATGAAAACAGTCCAAATGAACGACCACCATTACCGCCAAAATAATCTGCTGAGCTTATCTGTTAACAGAAGCAACCCCACCCTTTCATTAAGCACCTTCCTTAAATTAATAAAATTTTAAATACTAAAACTGTGCGTCTAAGGATCGTCGACGACGTCCAAAATACCAGCCGCGCAATCTCAAAGAAAATTGAAACTAACTTTCCAACCAATCGGATTCCAACAAGCGAATTCGAAATTCAAAACGGAAAGTATTTAGAAATCATTTTCTGTAACCGCCGCGGTGCGGGAGGCGAAGAGGTCGCAATAAAAAGTGACCTCTTTTAGCATACTTCGCGGCGCGCGTGACGGGTCGTTCCGATTGCGAGCATGAAATGTTTCGTACCCCTGAATATTATTCGCGCAGTCTGCTCGACTCACGTAAAAAAATATGCCCCTTTATTTTGTGGTGATGGATAGGCTTGGGTAGGTAGTAAAGTAAATTAGAACTAATCTATTGGTAAATTTGGAAAAACGTCCGGTCCGGATGCATTTCATAATTTCTTTATAGCACACAAACAGTTACATAGGAAAATAAAAAACATAGAAAACGTGTACAAAGGCGAGCTTATCTCTAATAAGAGATCTCTTCCAGCAAACCAAATAGGGATTTAGGAGGCATTTATCAAACAGAAAGACAAAATCTCAAAAGTAACATAACAAGAAGCCGAATCGAATCGGTAAAACTTTATGTAACTGTAAATAAAGATAAACAACACATTTTTATATTTATTCTATGCTATGATTATTTCAAGAGCATATCACAACCAGGACTTCACAGCACGTACTCTGAAAGTTTTATATCTTGCTTGCATTCTGTTTCACCGGGGTGTGTATTTGCATTGCATGCAAAAAATCTTGACTACTTTGCAATGCTCTGTGCAATTTTTGAGAGATGTTGAGCTATGCTGCGTGCAAGGAAGCGGCTTGAATAAAGGATTTCGTTTAACAATCACAATATTTCAGCTGTTTAACCAGCGCCTTTCGGTGGGAACTATATTTATATACTTAGCTGACTAAATTGTTGTGTCAGCAGGAGCACAATTAAAATAGTTCGCTGTGAATCGGTGCTGATCACTGCTGGTTCGAACCCTAGCGGTGGCAATGTTCTAGTGTGGTTAAATCGGATAAGTTATCTTAAGTACAAATCAAAGTTTGACGGAACCCATGAGACGATTTTTACTGACGGCAGTATCGTCAGTAAGTATCCTAAATGGTGTCCCACTGCTGAGCAAAGGCCTTACCGGTTCGAGCCCACACATGTAATCTGGCATAGCCTATCTATAGCATGAAATTTCAGCCGCACATCAGTTCGGGTAGCAATCTCTGCATAAAAACGCCGCGCACGTCGAATCAGACCGCCGCCGCGCCAAGGTTGCCGGCTCTGAATAATTCAGACCGCGCCGCCGAGTCGGCACTGAAAGCGGGACAGCGCCATCAACAAGTGCATTCAGGAGCGCGGCTGCTATAGAACAGCATCCCTGGTGTGTCGGCGGCGGCGGCGGCGCGGCGGCGGCGCGGCGGCGCGTGGCAAATATAAGAAACTGCATGAAAATTTTCTCCGCGAGCGGGCGGTGGCTCGGAAACGGACCCGCAATGTTGTGTCAGTGTGGAGGCCGTTTGACCATACATTTGACAACATTGCTCAGTTATCATCGACCTACCCACCAACAACTCGCAATGAGACAGCATGGTAAAATAAAGCTTAGTAACTAAGTCTTATGGCCAATCCCAATAACCTATCTCTATCCGTGATCTGCAGATTATGCGTTACATTTGACAGTTGCGCTATGGGATTTATGTCAAAATTGACACTAACAATCTCAAATCTGCAGATTATGGAATTCGTAGTCGAATTGCAGTTCAAACCTGATATATAACATAATGAACGTAATCTTAACAGAGATAGCTCCAAATCTGTAAAACCAGACCATGACTTCTGAAAACCGTGCCCACACACACACACACACACACACACCCTCACACACACACACCCTCACACACATTATGCGCAAACCAACATAAGTACAAATAATGTAGCATACGAGTTTTAGGGACAAAGGGCCTGTTGACAACGCCTTTCGTGTTTGAATTCTGTTGCGAGTCAGTCATGGTTTGAGTAAGGTCACTTCATTAGTAAATGATTTTTTGTTATTTTGAAGTTTGGTGGGGTGGCGGATGATTTTTGCCAGTTATCCAATATTTTGCGTGCTAGCCCATCGCCGCAGGAGTAATGAAGGTTTTCTCACCTTGGATATTTTCCACCACACCGTCATCGTCAGAACGATAGTTATCTAATTCGTCGAATAATGTTTTACAAATTTATTTATACTCAAGAAGATGAACGCTCATGACGCGACCGATTTTTCATTCCTCAGATATGGTTTATTATGATTTATGTTTTTCTGCCGAATTTGCTATTCCAAATGTCAAATAAAAAGTTACCTGACTTCGTATCTGGGGATTAAAATAAAATTGGTTAAGTGCGGGTCGGTATCGCACACGAAGGGTACCCGTACCATCGTACAACAAATCAAAAGCACTTAAAACAATAAAAAAATAAACAAAAAGAAAATTTAAAAAGTTTATGCCTTCACGAGATTTGAACCGACGACCTCCGGATTGAGAGTCTACATCATACCGCACCGGCTAACCACAACCATGTGGGTTGACGCGAAATATGCTATCATATTTAAATGTGTAGTATGTGTCTATGACATGGTTGCTATGACAATAAATAAACAGTTTCAGTCAAGATCTCCATTTTGAAATGCGTAAGTGTATCTAAACACGTCTCTTGTATCGGGGCCCCCTTTAATTTGCAATATCTCTCGTATTTCAGTATTTGTGGTTGGTGCGGCAACAGATATACACATTCTGTGAAAATTTCAGCTTTCTAGCTATTACGGTTCGTGCAGACGGACCCGGTGACAGACAGGACGGACGGACGGACGGACGGACGGACGGACGGACGGACGGACGGACGGACAGACGGACAGCGAAGTCTCAGTAATAGGGTCCCGTTTGGCACCCTTCGGGTACGGTACCCTACAAACACCCCATAACAGTATATTTTCAGGAGTCAGTATAATAACAATTTCAGGAGTCAACAAATAGTTGCTTTACTGTAACTCAACAGCAGCATGTATAAATCTGCGCAGTCATGCGGACATCAGTTACAATTACAACAACTGTCGCAATGCTGGAACTGTTTGAAACGTTGTACAACAACTTTGCGCAACAAATTGGTTTTGCTGTGACATCGTTCGGAGGCAGTTGGGATGGGAGACTGGAGACATAACTTTGGGATTCTGGGAGTCAGTTAAATACAGTTATAGTAAGAATAGAGCGGTAACAAATTAGGCTCTGGGGGGCAAATCTCGCGCTAATAATCTCCATGCTCGAAATATCGTTTCAAGCTACCAAATATCTTCATCGAAATAAAAAAAAGATTTTCTCACGACCCGTCTTTCGATCAACCGAGATAACTAGACCCATTTTCGATCGAAATAAATATGAATCGAGTTCGTTTTCGACGGTGATATGCGGTTCGAAACGAAATCTTGGCTATGATGATCTCAATAGCGCGAAAATGGGGGGCCAGATGGCAGTGATTCGGTGCGAGTTGTGTTATCGTGACGTGGCGTCCGACTGTATGGTCCGAGACTTCAGTGCGGGGTCGGTATGCCTATAAAATAACCACACACGTTGGAAAGGACGTTGCTAATTTGGAGCAAGTCTATCGCTCTGTTTGAGTAACCGACTAAATGAACGTGACTGCAACTATGCCTCTGCCGCCCCGTATGAGAGATGGAGTGACGCTTAATTCTGTATCAAGCACGTTTACCTCATAAAATACCCCACTTATAACTAGTTACTCGCGTTGGGGCTAAATCTTGCGGAGTTTCGGATAACGCAAGCTTATAAGCTGACAAGCTGCATGCAAAATCCAAATTTTAGTACGCGAGGTGTCAGCTATGTCATGCGCTTACTAGCCTTATTTATTCAACGCACTTACGTAAGATAAACAGATATCAAGTACCAATTTACTGGACAATACTGAACATATGCAAGATATGAATAAAAGTTGTGTGGACGTCGCGAAATATTAAAAAAACTCGTGCAATAGCGACCTAGTGTCATACCAAGGAAACACATTCACATTAACTGTAGTATCTCGTAGTACAAGGCTGCATATTAAATTCTTGCTATGTAATATGCTGGTTTCAAGTTTATCAAAGTTAGTTTTCGTCAAATATTTTTCATCGAAATAAGAAGCTTGACTTGCGTATCAAGGAAAAGGGGATACATGAACTTTTTTAGTCTTAAATATATTGTTTTAATTTCACATGGTAAAAGAAAGAAACTAAAGGAATGTATACAGACGATTATGAACTACGTTTCACACACACACACACTATGATTTTTGGTTACGGTTCGTTCAACGGTTACGGTTTCGGCTGGACAATGAGTACCCGGCTTTATGATCTGACAAATCCTTCCCACGACGACACTATTAATTAGTAATAGCCGTAAAAAGCTGCGGACTATTATTAATCGTATCGTCCCTATGGGAACATTTAAGCCACGATGAAATAAACGGAACGACTATCTAATGGGAACACGCCCTTACATGAGCAAAAATCAGTGCACCGAAATTCGTGACGTCATTACGACACGGGAAGAATTTAATATCAAAAAGCAAATAAAAACAGTGTACAAAGGCGAGCTTATCTCTAAAAAGAGACTCTACCAGCTAACCAAGTTCCAGTAAAAGTGTACCACAATGACGCAATAAATATATGAGTATGAGTATGAGTATATTATATTATTTTAAGTAGATATCTATTTATTCATATTTATCATTAGTTTTGGTTTTTTTTTGTGCACTGACTTACCTCTCTATAACTTTTGTTTTCTGTCATGCCTAGGTTTGCTGGAAGAAATCTCTTTTTAGAAATAAGCTCACCTTCGTACATGTTTTTTTTATGTTTTTGTGCAATTAAGTATAAATGTATCACGCCTTTTCCCATACGTCGTGGCAGTGGCTCAGTTATGACCACATGCAGGTTAGCTATCTAAGGGGATATCGCATCTTTGCATCTATTAACATGAATATCCTCACGACCTTTTCCGATCACCGTCCAAATCAAATCCCTCGATTCAATCGCCGCCGACGTGTTGCCGACATGTCGACGCACGCACACATACATCTTTAAAGAGTCGAACCTATCGAGGGCCGACCCAATAAACAAGTTTGTGTCATCAAATATTCAAACTGACAATACTCTGAAGCGAGCCGGACCCTTCGTAGGCGGTGGGGTGATTCTTCGAAGCTGGTATTATTTGCGTGGCTGTGCGAATTGTGAGCTGCGGCTACCCCTTATTGATGATACCGTGATTGTATAGCTGTTTGATATTTATTTTTTTTACTTTTTAGGGTTCCGTACTCGAAGGGGGCCTAACGCCCGTGGTACTAAATTCCAAATTATTTATTGGCCAATGTCATGGTTGATTTCTATGGGCCACTAAGGTCAAAATTAGTGACACATGTCAAAAATAGTAACACCTGTCAAAAATAGTGAACAATCTTGAACCTCCGCTGTCCGTCTGTCTGTCTGTCTGTCCGTCAGCGGGCTCCATCGCACGAACCGTAATAGCTAGAAAGTTGAAATTTTCACAGAATGTCGCTACAGCAACAAATACCGAACTACACGAATTATTGGAAAAATAAAGGTGTCCCCATACAAGACAATAAGCCCATACAGTTCAGGTAGGCATGTAATATTAAACCGATTTCAGCTCTGAGTGGAGTCTCAGCTAACGTCCATTTGCAATATCCTATCTATCCATGATTTTCCCATCTAGTAGGTTAGATTTGACAGTTGCGCTATGGAACTTATGTCAAATTTCACCCTATCTATCTGCCGATTGAGGATAGATAGGTTATTGAAAACGGCCAAGTCACAATGACGGTATCGCCATCTCGATGATTACTAATACTAATGAGAGTCCTATTTTTTAGGGTTCCGTACCCAAAGGGTAAAAACGGGACCCTATTACTAAGACTTCGCTGTCCGTCTGTCCGTCCGTCCGTCCGTCCGTCCGTCCGTCCTGTCTGTCACCGGGTCCGCCTGCACGAACCGTAATAGCTAGAAAGCTGAAATTTTCACAGAATGTGTATATCTGTTGCCGCACCAACCACAAATACTGAAATACGAGAGATATTACAAATTGAAAGTGGTCTCGGTACAAGATACGTCTTCACAACACACTTGAAAAGTTTATACCAAGGCCATTTTGTTTTGGTAGGTAAGCCTTCCTTTAATGAAACTAAATTTAAATGATATGGCAATGTCGTCCCCGGACTTCTACAAAGACTTTAAATATTCATTGATGAATTACGACGTCTCTATTTATTCTGTAGAACTTTTAGAAAATAATTATATAATTAATAGTTTTTAATTACTTTTGTTTTCATACAAATCTCAGAGCTCAGAAATTCATTTTTTCCTTTTGGCCACTTCAAGTTTGGCTGCCAGTGATGTTTTAATTAAATACTCTTTGGTGCGTTGAAATGATGTTTTACAGTCTGCATGACATTGACATAATGAGTGAGTGAACCTCATTGTACGGAAATTGTAGATGGGTGTCTCACGTTTTCCAGTAGGTTGTAGACAGTGCTGCTTACGGCGACGTTTAGTAGGTACTAAAGGCCCGAAAAGCGCGGCAAGCTTTGAATCAATTCAAATGTTATTTTTCAACTAGCTACAAAGTTATTCTGACATATAAGATGATAATTTGAACAAAACTTTTTGGGTATTTCATGAAAAATACAGTGACAGTTCACACATATACAGGGTGGAACAAACGAATGGGCCCTGGAGGGAAAGTACCTTAAAATCTCAAGATATCCGTCCGTCCGTCCGTCTGTCTGTCACCAGGCCGTATCTCATGAACCGTGGTAGCTAGACAGTTGATATTTTCACAGATGACGTATTTCTGTTCCCGCTATAACAACAAATACTAAAAACAAAATAAATTTAATATAAAGGGGGCTCCCATACAATTAACGTGTTTTTTTTTTTGCGGTTTTTTATAGATAATGGTACGGAACCCTTCGTGCGCGAGTCTGACTCGCACTTGGCCGGTTTTTTTATCTATCTTTATACGCTCTTATTCATAAACGTCCAATAAACCTATTATAACTAAAATGCCGTTAAAATTCGTTTGTCCTTCTCCGTCACTTTGAAATGTGTTTGTGAGAAAGGGAGAAAGCACATTTTAGTTATTAAGGTTTTCATAAGTTTAATGAATAAGGCAGCTTGTGTATATGATGATAATGATGATGATGATATACCTATAAAATAATGTAGACATATAAACAAGTTAGTATATCTACATTATATCTCCACAAAATCGTACAGCCTCTAACACCATCCGCAGAATCGCCCGCGCCTCCAATGTGCGCCGCGTACCGGACCCGACCCCATGTAGGGGTGACAGTTCAATTCGGCCCCACAGAGTAGCGCCCGTGAGCTGTTGACGCGGGTAGAGGGCGTCCACTCCCATACTGCGCGCGGAGAGAGGCGGAAACTAATTTGACAGATAGACATTTTGTCGTAGAGTGCGTCCGGAGCCTCGATCAGGAATGTTTTCGTGAACGTTAACATTTTCAAGAACGCAGGAAATTATATTTTATGTCATAAAGAATAAAAATCACTGACATTTGACGTTTCGATAGTTTTCTAACGAATCTTTATTCGTGTTTGGGCTTCAGGATGATGGTGCGCATGAAGGGTGGCGTGACGGTAGCGACGGTAGCGTGCGAGTCGTTCTATGGTACTGCCAGTATTTTTATTGGCAATACCATGGAACGACAAAATGCCTACCTGTTAAATTAGTTTCCGCCTCTCTCCGCGCGCAGTATGGGAATGGACGCACTCTACCATGGTATTGCCAATAAAAATACTGGCAGTACCACAGAACGACTCTCACGCTACCGTCGCTACCGTCACGCCACCCTTCAGGCGCACCATAATCCCAGACACACTCTCGTTATTGACGGCTTCTGTGGCGTTGTGGTTGGAGGTTTTGCTCTAGCGAGGACCCGGGTTGGAATCCCGGCTGAAAAAAAAACAAGGGTTTGGATGTTTTATGTTTGTGACGTCGCTGTTTCCAGTTTCCATGATACAGTGAAGAATCCTAGAAATAAATGTTTATGATTATGTGGAACACCCATATAGAGAGAAATTTCGAAGTAACTGGAATTAGTCCAAAGTCCCCCGGGCTAAACAACAGACACAGACAAGCTACCAAATTGCAATGATCTGCGGCGGAGAGCTACCCCCGTGTCACCGAAAATGGAGTATTGAATAACTGACTAAACATGGGCACTACTGTGTCATTGCCACTCCGTATGGAAAAAGCGTCACACACGCTATGTATGTTGTAACCAATTTGAAAGAGCCAAAGGGCGACGTCTACATTTGGGTCCCGTACATCAGAGAGAGGATTTGGGCCCGTCGGGTAAGGATTTCGATGGAAAATCACTTAAACTTTATTAAACGAAAGCCGGGGATTTTCGGGTTTTCCCGTAAGGTTATTTACGGCGATGGGCCCGCCTCTTGTAATGTAGGGATACTTAGAATTACCTATATATCACACCCTTTGAACGGATGAAAGAACGATTTTCACTACTGAGAAGCGAAAGTAGCCAGGACCTACAGCTACGTGTCATCCGAAACACTGGACAAAATGAAATGAAATTAGTATTTCCAGTTGCTCAAAGAGTGGTCAAATGTTACAACCGATTAATCAATGATTAATTCAAAATAACGGCACGTGATGGGCTGAAATCAGTTTAACAAGAGTTTGACCAGTTGTAAACGCTAATTTTCGTTTCGGAAACCTAGAGTTAGCATTACAAGTTATACAAGATAGTCTCCATCTGATGTCACCCTAAGTATTTCACCACGACCATAAGCAACTCAGAACATCTGCTCCCACCAAACTGAACTTCATTCATCCGTGTGATTCATATCCATTTCTCAGTACCAGATCCGCTATCCTACATGAAGAGCTAAACTTGGAATTTGTACAGAGTTTCTTACTAGCGTCATAGAGATTTACACTGTACTGCAATGGTAATTGAGACTGTGAAGGAGGTATTTGTGACTTTGTGACTATAAGACGGGATGGCTGAAACACTAAATCTTTCCGCCAAGAGCTATTTTATGGAGAATTATTAGATAATTTAATGTCTTCTAGTACGCCTGCCGTGTTTTCAACTTTGTCGTGAAAATATTTAGGTCCGCTCTTGACTCGAGTCTTTTATTCATGATGTTGATGACAAAATTGCTGACATGATAGTAAGATTGATTGACTCCTTGAATGATACGAATTCCAAAGATATTTCACATTTTAATATTACAGTTTCTGAAAAGATCAAGCTACCTTAATAAGTCCTCGGACGCGGCTAGCGTCTACTAAATAATAGCCGGGGCCCACAGCTCAACGTGCATCCAACGGAAACGCCCAAAAAAATGCTCCACTAGACACACCCACTGCACCATCGTTTCCCATTTGCGAATGCGGCTAGACCACGGAGGTTCAATCAAAGACAAGACCGCGCTCTCGACGACCTTGTTACAACGAAACCCTGCAAAAGAGGTTCTTCACGCTCTCTTGTTGGAGGCGGAAGCTCTTGTGAACTCCACTCACCCATGTCAGCGTCAGTCCAGAGGTAGACGGCGCCATCACACCTTGCCATTTTCTTCTGGGCTCATCTTCGCCCTACTCAGTGGTAGCCGGCGTAGACGACACGGATCTGATTCGTCGGGTTAAGTGGAGACGAGGACTCCGCCTTGCTAACCATTCTTGGGCATGTTGGACCCGTGAATATCTTCCACCCTCATTCCTTCCACATCTAAAAAAAGGGTAGAGGTGGGCGACCAAGTGTTAGTCGTGGATGGCAACCTGCCACGTGGAGTCTGGTCTCGTGGTAGGGTTACTCGGACCTATCTTGAACGGACGACGTAGTGCGCGTGGTCGACGTGACTACTAGAGCCGGAACGCTGCGTCGTCCTGTCCGGAAGGTGGTAGTTCTACCTTCATAGCCCTTTACCTTAAAGAAAGTACAACCGTATTATATTGTACCGTACAACCGCCTCTGAATACGAAAGCATCATTGCACAAGTACTTTAGCAACTCGGTTAACTAAACTTTATTGTTTTTCTTTCATATCTCTTCTGGGTTCCGCCCGCATTGGTAGTCAAGTCGCGAAACTTGTGAAACTCGCGTCACCCACTTTGCGAACTTCTTACAAAGGGTTACGGGTTCGTACCCTAGTTCAGACTGTGCTAGACTTCGGCCAATTTGTGTCTTAGGGTGATTAAGCATCTCAGGTGGGGAAGCTATGTGATAAAAAACCTGTACTGGAATAAAGGCCAGTGCCGCTCGACGGGGAAATGAAAGGGTTGTACTAAATTTTATTTCATAAAATGTGCGAGTTGCGAGCATGGTATTATGGTATACACTCGTAGCATGGTATTACACTGATGTCTTCAAACACTTGTAAAGATTTTATTTATTTATTTATTATTGAAATTAAATAATTTAATTAAATTACAGACTAGTTAGTCCAATGCGCTAGACAAATACAATAAACATTAATTAATGTTATTCCATGATTAATAAATGCATTCCATTAGGTAATTCAATACAATACAATTCAATACGATTTAATACAATTCAATAAATAATAATTAATTGGTAATTAAAAATTCATTCATTACAAGATATACAAAATTAATAATCCAGGACAGCACAGTCACACAATCATCTCGCAGAACCTGCCACATTCTCGCACTATGTCCCTCTATGCATCACTAACGATTCTGATAATGATAATTGAAACAAAAAGTAAACTTTAGAAAAAACCGACTTCCACAAACCCTATTTGATAAGATTGAGTTTAATACAAACTCTAACCCCTTATCCCCCCCCCTTGGGGAATTAATTTTGTCAAATCTCATATCAGTGCTACACCACGCTACTAAGGAACCCCTGTACAAAGTTTCATGGCTCTAGGTCCACCGGTTTAGGCTATGCGTTGCCTGCCCGTCAGCCACGCATTGTATTTGTGCCTGGTATTGAGCAGATCTGGTGGCCATATGTGGTATTCATCAGCAGTTCCGCATCACAATATTATGCTCATCATGTGCATTTGCACGAGTTATTATGAAAAACACAAAAATCACTATATGTCTGCCTATAATATTTGAAGAGTTCCCTCGATTTCTCCAGGATCCCATCATCAGATCCTGACCTGGTGTCAATGGGACCAATGGGAAGGTAAACCCTTTCAAACAAAAAAATAATTTTCCAAATCGGTCCATCCGTCTAGGCGCTATCGAGGCACATACATAAAAAAAAAAAAAAAAAAAAAAAACAAATATCCGGACGAATTGTAAACCTCCTCCTTTGGGAAGTCGGTTAATAAAGTCGCTAAGGTCTTGTAGAACGATAGCTTGAGTAAATAGCTGTTAGACGTTTCACATTGGACTCTCCTCCATCCACCCGCTCCGAGCCAGATTATTTAGGATAATGGCTCAACCTTACTCGTATCCGAAAAAAGGCATGTCTCTCCTCGGTAGGGAGATTAATAGGCTACATTTAGAGCTCACAGTCGAGTCGCGAGTGGCCCGCGCCCATTGCTTGTGAAAGTTTCATCGTCTCAGAAATCTGTAAACTAATTTAACTCGCGCGCCGCAATCGCTTGTGGCCGTATCTCGCTGTTTCAATCTTTGCACCTTACCAGCCGGGGTGGCCAAACGTTGAAAAGAGCACATTTCATTTTAATAATAATAATAGTAGATTGTTTACCAAGGGACTAAAGAACAATTTTTAAGGCGAAGGTGTTTTTTGAATCCAAATTTTAGATACACTCGGGATTTATATGTAGAATCCTGAGCGAGCGAGGGATTCAACGTACATTACTCGTTGAATCACTGGCTAAAAGGCGCCATTGTGCCTCTGCCACCCCTTTATGGGAAAAGGCGTGACGCTATGTTATGTTACCTATGTAATAATTGTAACTTGTAACGAACTCCTGACCGGCTGCCGCAAATTCAGGCTTCTTTTTGCATCCAAAGAAATATACATTAAGTATATCTAACGAACAGAAAAAAAACCCTATTTTTACATTACATAGTACGGCCATAACAGCCCAAACCTTTTCAGTCAAGGTCCCAACCAACTAAGAAACTTACTTTATTTCACCCTTTATCCGGATTCTCAAATTAAATTCCCTAACCTGGTGACCCTACAGAGTGCTGCTGTAATTACAAATATAAATAGACGTCGGAACTCTCGTAAAGTTCAAAGTTTCGACCTGCGCGAATTCCGTGAATCTCAAATGTGTTCCAGGTTCCAGGTGAACTTGGGATGTTCTGTTTCTGTTTTGTTTTATCGAGATATGAATAAATTACAGGACTGTAGGTTCTGTAAGTTGCCAGCTTTGAAACCTAATGTACTTGGCACGTGCATTGTTCTGGCCCCACACTAGGATACCATGCCGCGGAAAACGTTACAAACATTTCAGCATCTAGGGAGGGGGGGTCTGGTCTGTTTCTTCCTTCCGGCCGGAATCCGAATACTGTCCTGACTGGCAGAAAGTCAACCGCTACGCCAGAGGCATATCGATCCAAAGTAATAATCGGAAGGTTCTCATTTCACAGTCTCCAAGCAAGGAAAGTATTATCCAGCATATTAAAATCCAGTGATAACAGTTTGCATCCATTCTAAAATAAACATACAATAAAGAATTTCTAATGTAAACGCTTTACTTCTCAAAACAGGTAACACTGGAACCGCCCTACCTATGAAATCTCTTGCAGCAAGTCATTTGTTGAGTCAAGAAATAACTGATTATCGTCGTAACATACCCAGTACCCACGCATTACAAGATATCCCCAGTCTTGGTATAGAACACTACAGTTCCCACAATGATACCGGGTAATCCAAATGAGGCTTACACTAAACAGTAAGTTTCCTGACTGGCTGATGATGAAGACAATGATGAAATCACACACAAAACACACACACACAAACACACCCTCACACACACACACACACACATTGTACACTATTTTAATTACATTATCTGTGTGCAATAAATAATTATGAATTGTGAATCCAAATGAAGTGACGACCACAAACACTCTTGTCAAGGGGAAAAAACTAAGAAGAAGACTTCAACGGAGATGCGTAAGCGACTTTAAGGCGGTTCCAGCGATAACAGTTCTAAGACCCACTCTGATATCGAGCAAATATTTGTTTTTATTCTATTTACTGTCGACAAACACAGCCGCTATTGAGACGCGAACGTTTAAGGCTTCGCACGAGCTTTCGTGTTTGATATTAATTAAACTTTCACGGAAGCTGAGCGGAATACGTAATTGTGAATTTGTGACCTATTGGGTTTGATGGGTTCGGATAATAATGGAAATTTGTGAGGCTACTAATTACAAAGTATTGCGAGGGTGCAAATTTGTACCCGTGCCACCCGTATGGATAACAATATTGTACCCGTGCCACCCGTATGGGTAACAATATTGTACCCGTGCCACCCGTATGGGTAACAATATTGTACCCGTGCCACCCGTATGGGTAACATTCTTGACGCTATGTCGAACGAAGTATATTATTGAATTATTTTAGTCATTATAACCACAATGAAGCAATAAATTACTTGAGTTTTATATTATTTCGAACAATTATACATAACATAAAAACATGTAAACATCCAAGATCTCGGGGGGATTTTTTGCACCAAGCCAGGATTCGAACCCGGGACCTCTTGCATAGTAAGCAGATGCGCAACAGCTGCGCCACAGAGGTCGTCAAAACAGTACACGCGTCCTTTTGTGGCAAATCACGTTTTGAATGTTACCTCCTAGATTGTTGGATTTTGTGTCTATTCGCCGATTTCTTAATTGATAATTTCACTAATATTATTTATTTTAATTAAATTAATTAAATACTTGAGTATCGTTCTGTATCTGCAGATGTCACACAAAATAACGTGACAAAACGATATTTAAGTATAAACTTAGTAAATTTCTGAATTCAGAAACCGGCGCTACCTATGTGTAGTATTGTGTAGCAGTGCCATGTCGACCTAGGTAAAGTTGCCGACTAGACGCTACGCCGTAGCATCTACAATCGCGTCGTATCTACGATGCTACGTGCGTAGGTGACATTAGCATGATGTAGCAGCTGTTAATAAGGTGATGCTGATAGGTTTATTCCTACTAAAGAAGACACTTTTCGAATACTTACAGAAAAAAAAACGTAATATTCGTAATTTTTTAAAACATCATAATGTATATGGGAACTATATGGAGAAAAAAACGCAATGCCAGATATCCAATTTTGCGCGGGATAACATATCTATCTATAAAATGGTCCTCTAAGGAAACGATTGAGCTTCAATGAATACCTGTATTTATTAACCATATTTTTTTAAACCCTTATTGTTGGATATTTCCACCCTTACTCACCACACCAACAACACTATATCACCGGAAGATAGCCGAGAGTCAATTTGGCTCGATCGCTCGCGAGTCACGCGCCGGCCATGCGAGCTTGATCGAGCAAACACTCGCTTATGAGTCGCCGCGGGGCGAGAGTGTACAGCCGGGCCGTGAGCCTGGGCAACACCGCTACAGGACTTACGATTTTAAGGTTTGCTAGAAGAAATATCTTATTAGGAAATAGGGGGTAGGTTCGCCTTTGTTTGTTTTTAAGAGTAACTCCTATCTTTTAGGAGACACTTTCAGGGGCCACCTACCGGTTGTTTCGCTTTGACCTAAGTATAAAGTATAAATTTAAGAGGCAGGCCTTCGAGACGGATGCTAGACAGCTAAGAAAAAGAGCTAAGTGACCCTTAACTGTTGGTGAAATCGGGCTTAAATCTGTCTGTCTGTCTGTCCGACAGCGGGCTCTATCTCACGAACCGTAATAAGAAGAGAGTTGAAATAGATTCTGTATATTCCATATACTTTATTGCACAAAATTATACATTTTACAATGGAAAGTGGACAACACATGACAAAGGCGAGCTTATCTCTATTAAGAGATTTCTTCCAGCAAACCTAGGATGGACAGGAAATAATTGAACAACAGATAGACCCAAGTGCACAACATTAAATAAGTTAAAACAATAAACTACATAACAATACGTACATAAATACCAGACTTATAGATATAAATATGTTAAACAAATATACCTAAATAAAAGTACTTAAATTAAATATGGTAGAGAAAGATAGTGTTTTTTAATGGCCGATCCCAATAACCTATCTCTATCCGTGATCTGCAGATTACGCGTTACATTTGACAGTTGCGCTATGGGATTTATGTCAAAATAGACACTAGCAATCTCAAATCTGCAGATTATGGATAGAAGATAGGTTATTAATTTCGGCCGTAAACCGACCTGTGTATTAGTGGTTGGCGCCGCACCGCTAGATTCGTGTAAGCCACTATTCAAAAAACTACATATACTGTCGTTACCCTGCTTATATATATTCGAGGTTGCCAAATTTGTACACCAACACCTTAACTTGTTTGTAACAGCAAAACAAATGTTGCCTAGAAATATAAGAAATCCTAATAGACTAGTACTAGATCATATGCCACGGACAGCAAGGTACCAAAATAATTGTTACGCAATGGGTGTAAAAATATATAATAAAGTGCCTAACGACTTAAAACATCTCCCACTTAATATTTTTAAACGCAAGCTGTTCTCATGGCTACTGCAGCATAATTTTTACACACTGCAGGAGTTTTTTCTCATTAAGAATTAAAAAGTAATATTGCAGACCTTATGTATATACCTTCTACTTTCTACAATAAAATATTTGCATGCTATATAATATAGTTGATTAAGGAATAAAATTACATATAATATTATTTTAAGAACTTATGTAATACCAAAACATCATATGCAAATAAACAAATCTGAAATCTGAAATCTAGTCGCCGCTGCAGCAACAAATAATATGGTAGAGAAAGATATGTTCTTTCAACCCACCTGTACATTCGTCGCCGCTGCAGCAACAAATAATATGGTAGAGAAAGATATGTTCTTTCAACCCACCTGTACATTCGTCGCCGCTGCAGCAACAAATAATATGGTAGAGAAAGATATGTTCTTTCAACCCACCTGTACATTCGTCGCCGCTGCAGCAACAAATAATATGGTAGAGAAAGATATGTTCTTTCAACCCACCTGTACATTCGTCGCCGCTGCAGCAACAAATAATATGGTAGAGAAAGATATGTTCTTTCAACCCACCTGTACATTCGTCGCCGCTGCAGCAACAAATAATATGGTAGAGAAAGATATGTTCTTTCAACCCACCTGTACATTCGTCGCCGCTGCAGCAACAAATAATATGGTAGAGAAAGATATGTTCTTTCAACCCACCTGTACATTCGTCGCCGCTGCAGCAACAAATAATGAGCTACAGGAAATATTACAAAAATAAGGGTGTCTTCATACAGGAAAAGTGTCCGACTCGCATTTTTTAGCCGTTACGTTTTCCAGTGCTGTGCAAATGCCTCCCCATGTTACAAACACAATTCTCTATCCTGGGCTACGTCCATCACCCATGGCAGAAACTTAGCGGGGTCGTCCTTCGACATACTTTAACAATTTCAAATGTTGAATGATAAAGGATTTATTCAATGAACCTCATAAATAGAAAACTTCAAAAGAACCCTTTCCAAAATGATGTCACTCAACCGTGACACTAACACAAAACCGTGACACGGCCTCCTTGCGCCCGCCCGGTGTGCCTGCCCGGCGCGGCGGTAGATGAAAAGATCATCAAGATAGTGCATTCGACATTCAGATACAAATGTCATTAGCCTTCTTCACGTCCTACGCTCATGTCCTTGCTTTTTAGGGTACCGTACCCGAAGGGTGCCAAACGGGACCCTATTACTGAGACTTCGCTGTCCGTCTGTCCGTCCGTCCATCCGTCCGTCCGTCCATCCGTCCGTCCGTCCGTCCTGTCTGTCACCGGGTCCGTCTGCACGAACCGTAATAGCTAGAAAGCTGAAATTTTTACAGAATGTGTATATCTGTTGCCGCACCAACCACAAACACTGAAATACGAGAGATATTGCAAATTAAAGGGGGCCCCGATACAAGAGACGTGTTTAGATACACTTACGCATTTCAAAATGGAGATCTTGACTGAAACTGTTTATTTATTATCATAGCAACCATGTCATAGACACATATACTACACATTTAAATATGATAGCATATTTCGCGTCAACCCACATGGTTGTGGTTAGCCGGTGCGGTATGATGTAGACTCTCAATCCGGAGGTCGTCGGTTCAAATCTCGTGAAGGCATAAACTTTTTAAATTTTCTTTTTGTTTATTTTTTTATTGTTTTGAGTGCTTTTGATTTGTTGTACGATGGTACGGTACCCTTCGTGTGCGATACCGACCCGCACTTAACCGATTATCTTATAAATTATTTGCATTTAAAAAATATCATTACAGTTTCTTCGTTACCTACTAAACCAGTCTTTTAAGTCCACCAGCCTTATTAACCAACTTTACAATTTGGTTGTGACATAGTGCGAATAAATAGTGCGAAACACATCTATCGCGAACTCGGCGTGTTTTCGTCCAGTGGACCAAACACATCGAAAGGGACGTCGCTAAGTGAGTACCAGTCCCTATGCCTATTGAGCCCTGACCCTTTGAGTGGTCAGTGAGCCAAGAACAACCCGTGTAGCGCGAGCCGTCACCCTGTATAATAATGAAGTACCCGCATCATGATAGACAGATGTTCTGTTCGGGGTATTTGACCTCTTGACCTTTATTGGGTCTTTGAATAATATATAACTTTATATTGCTTGAACATGCGTATTTTGGCTTTCTGCCTACTACGACTACAGTCTATTTGTGATAAGAATGCAGTGAAATTTAAATTTAAATCTGTTAACACACACTCGCAGGACAGGACACTACCTTCGCGTTCGAAAGTTTGCCTTCAACTGGTCACTGTGAACTTGGCTTGATAATTGGAAACGATTTGATTGGTTACGGGGCGTGGCTAGGCCGCCGGACAGTGATGACTTTAATGCATTCTTATCACGAATAGACTATACTACGGATACTCGAGTTGTTCTAAATTAATTTAAACAATACGTGGTTCCCAATTAAACTCATTTAATCGCAAGAATCCACTGTGTTCTAGTGTGTATTAGTTAAATCACCACTCAGCACGAGTGTCGTGGCAACCAGAAACAGAGACCTCACACCTCATAAACATTCAAGACACGGGTTTTTTCTTCCACTCGCCACTCGTCATACAAACTGCCTCTAAAAAGTTCCCATTCGGATCCTTCCTTATCTAGGTCAGAATTCGTCCCTATAAATATCCCTAAGGAACTCCAACGCAGTTTACCGATTGTAGTTTACCCATTGTATAGTTTTCCGTTTCTGGGCGTTTGGAAACACTACAGGCGGCCCCCAATTCTACAAACGAATCGCAAGCCAATTGCCATAGCGAGTGTTCAGAAATCCGGTTTAGGCTTGACGACGGACGCCGAGACGCGCCGGCTACAAACAAACCGGTATTTCACACCCTCGCTATAGCAATTGGCATGCGATTGGTTTTAGAATTGGGGGCCAGGTCACGCGTTTCCGGTGCAGACACGGATAGTAAAAGTCTATGGCGTGACGACCACTCACTGACGAACGCGGCCCGCTGAGCACCTAACTCCAGAATAATTTATTTTCATATCTTTTATTGCACAGAAAATATGATGGTAGAATATAGATAGGTAAGTACAATACAAGACATTTTATACGCAAATGCGAACTTGTCTCTGAGAGATTAAATAAGTAAGTTAGTCTCCGGGTGAAATCTATCGTTTGACTACTGTGTTCAGGATGATGGTGAATGACTTAAATCGACCGCAATTTGTTACAAAGAAAAAAGGTGTGACATATTGAAGAAGTACTTTAGAACAGAAATTAGAAATTAAGTATGAGTTTTGGTCATACGCAGAATCTAACAATACCACCAGGCTTGCTTATATAGGGTGACATTAAATTAGCTGACCATATTTTGGGGAATGATAGTACCTATCATGATGAACAACTTTCCCCAAGAAACATTAGTCGCAAAAAAAAAAACATCCCCAGTACATTGCCCCGATCAGCTGATTTCAAGTTACTATGGGAGACCCAAACATTTTTTCGTTTGCGTCCGTATGTTCCTTGAGGAAAGTTCTTCCAACTCGAACCCAACATCTCCGCCGCCGGTCAGGCTCGCCCGCACACTGCCCACGGCACAGGTTATAGTTAGACATTACGCATCTCACGGGCGGCGTATCGTAAAAACGCACCATTTTATTCGCTCGTAAACTTTGTAGTGTGTGATCGAGTGGACTCCTTTGTTTTATATTGTTTTCGAATATTCGGGAGGTTTTTTGAGCGCGATTTCTTTTGTATCTGTCCCGCGTTTTATGGCGGGCACGGAAATATCTTCGGTGTTGTTGAAATCATAAGAAGTTCTTAATACGACTCTGAGATTCGCTCGCTTATTTCAGCTTTGTTGCTCAGAAGTACCAGTTTGACTTTTAGAAGTTATCTCTTTCCAAAGCCCGGACGCATTATTTACTGCCTTATGTACCACATACTATACAAACTAACATACTCGTATGTATTAAACTTGTCTCTGCCCTTCCCTTTAACCGAGAAACGGCGCGAGCATATATGTAATATGTATGTACATATGTAGGTCTATCTTTTGTTAATTAATCCTGTCCATCCTAGGTTTGCTGGATAAAGCTCGCCATTGTACATGTTTTTTTAAGTGTTTTTAAGTGTCCATTATTAAGTGTCTGTATCCTGTTTTTGTGCAGTAATGTAAAGTACGAGTATATATGATTCGTCCGGTGCGCTGTAACCTCTCAGTAGATATATAGGGCTCTACGTACATATTTCAATATACGAATGGCATTGTACGAAAATAAATTAAAGAACATGCAATTTTTAAAGTCAATTCAATAGTAATTAAATTACACCATACTTATAGTGAAAGCAATTCGAGAATCGCTACAATTTCGTCCGACGCAAGGTTCAAATTCACCCAGTCCCTGCTTATACATGTAACTGTATACAATCACTGTGTTTACGTTTAATTATTTGAAAGCGTGTCGAGTTTATTCAATTACAGGGAAATCGGGCGCGTCAGTGAATGAATTGACGAACGATTGAATGAATGGCTGACTGAATCTTTGATTCGGTCTTTACTACGCTTCATCTCAGTCTCAGTGATTACAGATTTGTTCTCAAATTATAAGAAACTGATAAGTTACTTACTTACTGTAAGTAAATGTAGCCCAT
Organism: Argyresthia albistria; assembly: GCA_963457715.1. Lineage (NCBI taxonomy): Eukaryota > Metazoa > Arthropoda > Insecta > Lepidoptera > Argyresthiidae > Argyresthia > Argyresthia albistria. The sequence goes on along the minus strand of OY735277.1, from coordinate 2,627,364 downwards.
TAATGTCCCCACCGAGGGGCACAGGCCTTTACCCGGATCCGAGTAAGATTGAGCCATACTCCACCACGCTGGCTCAGTGCGGGTTGGTGGAGGGGTTTTACGACTATTACGAAGTAGTGATAGTAGCCGGGACCTACAGCTTAACGTGCCATCCGAAACACGGAGTGTCCGATAATGTAGTTAAGACAAATTAATCATCTCATTGGTCATATGGTCAGCATCGGGATTCGAACCTGCATCTCCTGCGTGAGAAGCAAGGTGAAACCCACTAGACCACGGAGCACTGTGGGTACTGTGTCTACTGTAATTAACTTAATTCATACTTTGTCAATTTCAATTCTCTGGTTTTTATGTACCGATATACAACTGTATAGTTGCACTCTTGGTTATGTAACATACATTTCAATCATGGTCCTATGTCCGGCCTATAAATAACCGTTCTACCCCCAGAGTCAAGCCATTGTCATTCTCCTGGCCGAAAAGGGAAAAATATTGACATTAAAATTAGTTTGACAGTGGGTACCAAGACGTCAAAAATTAGACATTAATTGACGTCTTGGTACCCACTGTCAAACTAATTTTAATGTCAATATTTTTCCCTTAATAATTTTAATGTCAATATTGTTCAAAGGACTCTTCTGTACTTAAGCGAATGGGCGTGTTAAATTTCGTACTTATAACTCTATCTAGCAACCAAATATCAGATAAGTACATTTTATTTCAATGTTTTATAGTTCAAGTCAAGGGAATTAGTGTGTAGACAATGAATTGACCTTTCGTTTTTATAGAAAAACATTTTTAAAAGGGGCCCACACTCCAGCCTCTTTTCAATCAATAACCTTTTATCAGTGTGTTGTTTCAGCTCACTGTGTCCACAGCCGAGGCGCGAGGTCCCCGATTACCGAAGTTTATCGAGAGTTTATTTTATATCTCCCGGTGCAACCCCGGCTTCATAACACAATAAACGGTGGCTGAGGCGCAGAAGCAAAATCAATATAAAATATCCCTTTTCAAAATCATTAATCACTTTATTCGTTTTAAAGGCAAGCCTGTGGAGAATGCAATCCGAGAACTAGTGAAGTACACGAACACAGCTTATTTCGATTTAAGGCAAGGCGATAAATACCAAACGAGACTAGCGAAGATTGCGTAAGTGAGAAGCGATTATTACTCGGGAATAGGAACAAGTGGGATGACAATTGTGCGCTCGCACCTAATCTGAAACAACGTAAGCGCCAAAACGTAAAAAATATCATGAAAAATAAACTATTTCAGGGAATTACAATAAAATTTATAAATAGTTAAACAATTCCCCACATATTACAATTAATAGAAAGAACATTTTAACTACTACTGCGGTACAATAGTGGAAAAATGTGACTGGATTTATTTTCTATCGAGAAAATTTAATCCAGACACGTTATCCTTTTTTACAACCCTAGATTAACTAGTCAAATTACATATACCAGAAATTGATTACGATTTGCCGAGTATTTCCTGAAATACCCATGAAAAGAGCACCTCTAATTTATTCATAGAGCGCCTTAACATAACACACATTTAAACAGGGAGCTACCCCATCGCCGACGCTACACAGATTTCCTAACGCTGTTTTCACGAGGTCTTCCGTCTCCGTGTAATCCACTTACTATCTTTCTTCTTGTTTTAAAACTCCTGTAACTCCGTAGTAGAGCTAGATGGGATACATACACTGGTGCTTTTCGATTTTCGTCTCGGGTTTTGGGGTAACGTGAACCGTTTGAAACAAGCACGTGGTTCTCTGCTCTATTTTGTATGTAAACAAAGCTACAATTTTGTAACAAATATTCCATTGTATTTTATTGTTGCTATTAAACGAATTATGGATTTTGATTTTTCCCCCGTCTGTTATTTCGCGAAAAAATAGACATTAAAACGACTTATCAGGATATTTTTCATTCATAAATACGTCCAATTACATATTCAGAATTTCAAATTGGTGTTTATACCGCATTCATTTTCATGAGCTGCAGGTTTCTCGTATCTTGAAGAAGAAATTATAACTGGTAACATGAAATAACAACACAATGAATAAAATGTAGCTTTTTAATTTCCCCACCAAGGGACACAGACCTTTAAGAGATACTACATCGTTTATCGGTAATATATCATATCCACCGGCGATGCATCGCGATGGCTCAATGCAGGCCGATGAGGGTTTAACAGGAAATATTACACAAAAATAAAGCCGCATTAACACTCATGGTAATACGGAGTCCTTTTAAGCCCCTAAATTGCAACAACACCAGCGGAACGCACGAAGGGGTTAAAAATGAGCCTTTTTGTCATTTTATATAATCGCCCGAATCAAAGTAGGGGCCTGCAGGACCCCATTATGTAAACGAGCTACAAAGTGTTTCGCGTTATGCGAACGATATGTAGAGGGGGACAGGGGCGGGTTTAGGTTAAGCTTGGGAGGGGGGGGGGCGTCATTGTGTGTTACCAAGCATTTTGTATTTGTTTATATTTATTGCACATATCAGAAAAAATACAAACAATACAGAAAACAAAGGCAAACTTATCTCTAAAAAGCTTTCTTCCAGCAAGCCCAGGATGGACAGGATACATTTAAAATCTCAAAACGTGTAGGCCTATGTGCTAAAGTAAAAAATAAAATATAAACAAATGATATTACTAAACTACTGAATATACTAAATACCTAAGTACCTACATGAATACATATTAATCAAATAAAAAACATACATCATATTAAATAAACCATTACCATAAGCATTTTGGTCACCGTACGTTATGAATGAGGTATGATTTGTAACTGTTGTGACTTGAAATCGCCATTTTCGGTGCATTTAATTTGGTTGTCTATATTTTTAAGATTTCATTACCCAAATATTCGTATTTATTCACTGATATTAATCTGTTAAGAAATAACGCTCTTGATGAAAGTAAATAGGTACAGCTTTTTGGCACACGATTATTTATTATTATATTTCATTGGAACATAAAAATGCATTTTACTTTTTTGCTATAAATCCGAATTCATTAAATTTATTCATTTATTCATTGCTTGCCTGTGGTATGTACAAAGATATTATAATGTAGGATAAGTTCCAGAACATGCGCCCTGCAAGGGCATTGCAACATTATTAGTTTTACTTAGGTGGTAAGTGTAATACGTTTCTAATTATACCATTAAACATACTTTAATTTAAACATGGCTAGAAACACACAGCGAAGTACTCAGGTATCCTTCTCAGTTTGCTTTTCGCCCCCCACTGAATACATCCCTGCTTTCACTCTAGCATCAACACACAAGCTCTCAAGATAAAAGATTTCAGCCCCCATACTCATCCGCTAAAATAAAATAAAACTACCCCCACATAACAAAATGGCTCTTCATGTTTCCGACATGTCATATTTCACGGCGTTATTTAAGTGCGACGTTTATGGAGCTTTTTATGAACCGACGCACGTGCGGCAGGTGTCAATAATTCCTCAGTCGGGTTTATGAAAATTTTAACACATGTGACTAGCTTACTCGCTTCGTGATGTTTATGGGGTCTGATAAAAATATCTATCATAAACTTAGTTATAATTAATTCATAGCGAATCGAAACCCGCTAGAAATGGAAAGTATTTTTTTTATAGATGATCAAAATGCATATTGATTACGTAATTTAATTTACTATAGTTTAGCTTAGTTTAAAAAGGGTTTGGGTTGAAAACCAGCGTTGTGTGCTGCCACCACACCATACAACATATGCTGAAAACAAACCTTTTTGACACATAATTAATTTCAGTATGGTAGAGTTCCCTGACGTGTGTCAAATAAATGCTTTCCTTTCTTTCATGGAATCATTGTAGGCATGATTCAAAATGCTGCAGCCAATGAAAAACAACAACAACAATATAGCGTCACGCCTTTTCCCATACGGAGTGGCAGAGGCACAATTATGCCCAGTTTACTCCATTTGGCTAGGGAGCTAGCCCATCGCCGCAGCTATTAATAAAGCCATGCCATGCATCTATTTCGAAAGCGTAAACTCCAAATCACGGGAACATAAAATATGTATGGCAGGATCGTAGCAAGTGGAGGTCTTTGGTCTCTGCCAGCCCTTCTTCCGGGAAAAAAACGTGAGCATATATAATTATATATGTATGTATTAATAATGAAAGGTCAACCTTTCCACTCGCAATCCCTCTCGCATCGTTAGACCCCGTACCCATTGAAATTAAAAACAAACAAATTCTCCCGATTAAAATTCCCTCGTTTTAATTTCTAATCCAGTTTTCCGCTTCAGCCGGCATCGCACGTTGCAGAGTAGTTAGCAGCGGCACAGCCGTAGCCGGTGAGAAATAGAGCAATCTAAAGAGGTGGGATAGGAACGCAGAACGCCTTTTATTGGGCGGGGATTCTGCTAAAGCGAGTCAATCGACCGGGCGAGTTGTCAGTCAGTTGTTGACCTTAGTGTGGTGCCAGAAGCAATGTATGTGCCTGAAATTATAAAACTCTGTCGTGGGAACCAGAACACACCTCTAAACATCCGAGACGGGGATTTTCTTCTTTCTTTCCTAAAGATATTCGAAATTCATTCTTCCAGCGGACACGTCAATCAATTTGACGTAACGTCACAAACGTCACATTGACGTTTCGCGTATCCAATGGCCCGCAGATTACGTCGAACATCCGTCCGTTCGACACGGCAAGTGGAACCCAGTTTCCTTTGTAATACGACACATAGTTGAACGGCTCATTTGCGAGCTCTTTCGCGTGTGACTTCCGTCTGTAATGAACATGAAATTGGACTTTGAAGCTATTTTTTTACGGTTTTTTAAAGATTCTTTCGTAAGATTGTTTGCTAATTATATTTTTGGCTAGAAAAATGCCTATTTATAATGAAATTAATCTGTCATTATGTTAAAATGTAACTGTATAAAGGTAAATTCTATTTGAAATTTAATAAGCTTACTTTAATAATAATAATAATATAGCGTCACGCCTTTTCCCATGCGGGGTGGCAGAGGCACATCTGTTTAGCCAGTGATTCAATACTCCATTTTGTGTGACAGGAGGTTAGCCCATCACCGTAGCTATGGAGTAATGAAGGTTTCCTCACGATGTTTTCCATCTGCGTTAAAAAGTCCGTATAACGTTCTTTAAGATAAATGACTTATCTCATTGGTACATGGTCAGCACCGGGATTCGAACCTGCATCTCCTGCGTGAGAAGCAAGCATGAAACCCACTAGACCACGGAGCTCTACGGACTTTAATGTCGTATTTTAATAGTATTGACTGTGTTTATGCCAATTTTTTCAAACTAAATCAATGAGCTAAAAGATCAAATAACCACAGGTCTAACCCTTGCTGATATATAAAACTATCTCATCGGAACTTGGTTTGCTGGAAGAGATCTCTTTTTAGGGATAAGCTAACCTTTGTACACTGTTTTTATTTACTTTTTGTGCTTGCAATTAATTGTGTGCAATAAAGAAATTATGAATTATGAAAAGTAGGAAATACTAACCTTACTAACACTCAACTAATATAAATGCTTGAATAATTCATGCCGACCCTGTCATTTCCCGATTGAGACTGCAACATCCTTTGAGTGTAAATCTAATAACGAGTTGTCGATTGTGCGTTCGGGCATAGTAATGCGACTGTGCATGCATGCTGTCTCTCGTTAAGGAAATCACATAAATATAATATTTTAAGTCTCATTTAATTCCACACCTTTTACCGTAAGTTACACGAAACAATTTTGAAATTTAAAGTTGTTGACTAATTTATTGGCGGTAAATCTCATAGGATTGTCATATGTTTCTAATGCCAAGGATATGCTTTTGTTTTCAAAGTTGTTTCGGCAACTCTCGGTTTAGGTGCCTAATACAACAACGCTACCTTAAACAATGACAGGCCTTAATCCTTAATTGGGCCTGAACATGCAGAATATTTAATTGGTTCTACCAAGATATAAGGTTAAAAATCTGGTGGGATGTATCCTTCAGTTCAGTTAAAGAAACCGCTGAAAGCTGCAGCATTGTGACATCGATGAGACGACCCTGAGAGTCTGAGAGTTCGAACTGAGAGTGGTTTATCAATACGGCCCTTAGTATTAAACCATTAAACAATCCCTCAGACCGAATTAAGTCAATTGCACCAAACGAACGCAGCAGATTGCACCCTTGATTCGAGCATCGTAGAATCGCAATCAAAGTCGGTCTACCACTGCTTATAGAGCTCATTTCACAGCTTTGTTATAAAGCGATAGGGACGGTTTTGGAATACCGGAAGGGTTCGGTAATAGTATTCGCGTCCAATGATGGGAACTATTGCATCCTGTTGTTATTGAAGTTGGGAATAGCTTAAATGGATATCATTGCTAGTCTGATATAGATACTTGATGGATGTAGTATTTTTAGAAAACAGTATATTTTTAGGAAAATTTATTTAGATTTGGTAAAGCCAAGTAGATTCCACCCTTCACTCGCAGGAGCACACCGCTCGGACGATCGAACAATGGCGAACTATTGTTATATAAGATGTGTCGGCGAACCAGTTAAATAAAGCTAGATCCATAGCTATAGTATCGCCATAGCTACTGCGATAAGCTATCTACCTGTCACGCAAAACGGAGAAAGTATTGACAGGCTAAATATAAATACACAAAAGACAATGAGTAGTGGTGCCTTCTTTTTCGCGCGGCCCTCAACCAAACCTTGTTTTTCTAGTGCAGAATAGTACAACGAATAAAAAATAGTATGACATTATACCTCTACACTCAGTCCGGACTGAGCTAGAGGAGCTCAAAGTATGTAACTTGAATTAGGTTAGGTCAAGCTGAGTAATTACGTTTGCTTTGCACACTAAACTTGCCCCTAGGAGACCAATACATCTCAAAAACCTAATAAATGTTACAAATTTTGAGCTCCTCTAGCTCAGTCCGGACTGGGTGTAGTGTAGATATAGGTATATATGTCATACTAAGTTTTATTCGTTACACTATTTTGCACTAGAAAAACAAGGTTTGGTTGGTTTGTTTGGTTTGGCCGCGCGAATAAGACTATTTTCTCCATACAAGATTACTCATTGGCATTTGAGCTTCTGCCGCCCCGTATGGGAAAAGGCGTACGTTATGTCAACGAAACCTTGGATTGACGAACTGGCACACTAACCAGGGTAAATATCTCCAAATTGGTCGTAGCGCTTCTTCTGTTTTATTCAAATATAAGTATAAGTACCTAGTTACAAAACAGCCCCTACAGCATTGAAGAATTTATTAATTTAAAGTGAATTTAATTGTACCTTTTTGACATCCTAATATTATTATTGTTTGTGGTTATAATTTATAAATTAATTTGGAACACTTCATGTACTGACTCGAAAGAACAAATCTTGTGTATGTGTGTTGTATTTATGGACATTCTACTTGTGACGGCTCTATCATATTATGGTATCATTTAAACATTTTAATTTTATTCTCTAATTTTTAATTCAATTTTTTATCTGTGACATTTTATTTTTTCTTCAATGTACCATATTTAAATTGATAAGTGTGTGTGTGTCCGCTGATGCAAATAAATAGATAAATCACAAATACAAATAAGATTATTAATTAATTAATTTTAAATTAACTGTATTTTTTGTAATTTCACACACAATCATGTATTGTTTTGAATAAATACTCATGACTTATGACCGACTTGGTTTGACTTTAGGCATTACCCTAAATTGTGTTTACAAATGGCGTAGAAAATTAGAAATACACTTTCAACAAGTTAGATCTAATAACTAACAACACGTGTTTCTCTCTCGAAGTAACATGTAAGATTAATTTAAATATCTGCATTGCGTGCATTGCTTTCATGTCAAGCGGACGGAAGGGACATAATATATCCTTATTACTCAACTGAAAGAGAAACTAATTAAATTATCACTCGAGAAGTGCTAACGAGTTACAATAAGATGTGCCGTTTATTTGCAACACTGTATTGGGTTGCGTTTTGAATGGACAGGAATAGGCAATAATTAGTTTGATCTGCGTTGCGTACTTCAAAGGTTCAATTTAGTTGCAACTGTCAGTTTGGGTTCCAAATGAATATTATTTGGGAACGATACCAGATGCAACACAACTTATTGTAATAGATAGAGATAGATATATCGTTTAATCGTAACGTAACAGGTACATTTGACCACTCTTCTAGAGACTACATATTAACCGGTTTATTTAAGCAGTGTATAGAATAAATATTTGAAATGAATAAACTATCCACGTACTTTTTTGATTCTTACTTCATCAGCATTTTATTCTAATAATTGTACACAGTAGATTGCGCCCCTTCATGAGTAACTTCATCGCTCAAACAATAAAGTCTACAAAGAATATCTTGCACTTTCTGCGTCTTTTAAATGTTTAGCTGAATATACTCGTAGGACAGCACACTAAGCTCATAACTGGCTCGGCACATTCTTAATTCATACAGTTTATTTTGCGCGTTGCTCAAGTGAGCTTTCATTGAGATTAACTGCAGCTTTAGACTCGAGTCTCACTTTTTAATTTTAAAATTGTTTTTCCTCATAGCGGAATCATAGTGCGAGCGGTGAGAAAATAAGTTTCATCACTACAATTTACTTGCTACATAAATGTTTCGAATATCTTTAGAATAATTTTGCATATAAAAAGATTCCATGCACTTAATTTCTGCTGGCTTCCCCAAAAATTGGTGATATTTGACCCCGTATTGTAACGACTACTTAAACTATACTCATGACCGTTTATTTTTATTATTATTATTATTAATATACTTACCATGTTAAAGTTTTAAGAACACTTATCAACTTGCAACTTGAGACTTACCTGAAAACAGAAATAGAACTATTAACAAGTGTACATTACAACATAACAATTTTACACAGACGTGGGAGTAACTGTGCCTCTGCCATCCCGTATGGGAAAAGGAATGACGCTATAGAATAGAATAGAATAGTTTATTTCATGAACATAGGTATTAGCATCCTATTTGCTTATTGAAATTCACAGCAAACCGATGTGGCATTTGATACCGGATTTAACGTCTTTGTTCCTTAATTACATCATAAATAAAGGGCAGAAGAGTCATCGTGGTGGAGAATAAGAATGGCTCAATTTTACTAGTATCCGAGTAAAGACCCGTGCCCCTCGGAGGGGACATTAATGGGCCACAACATGATATTAAAGGGCAGAAGAATAGATTCACAAAGACATCAACAGTAATTCTGATAGATTCCGAATCTGTTAGGGGAGACCGCTCATTCCACATTGGAGAATTACACTTACGTCTTTAAACCAATAGACTTATAAGTATGTGTGTACAGTCCGAAACCCAAACTAGCCGGGCAGGCCCAGCCAATCGGGTCCCAGACTGTACCTGTAAAATAAGTAATATAACTAATATTTTTTTTATTGTACGCACAGCACAGGTCTTACTCCGATCGGTGTAAGTTAATTGTATATTTGTTTTGTGTGGTACAATAAAGAAATTACACAAACCAACAAATACAACTGTGTAGGTAACATACAAACAGCTTCAGGCGAACGAGATTGGGATTCTGGGTGATTAAGACGAGAAAGATTTTACACCAGAATTAATTAGCAGAGAACATGTAAAGGTGCTTTCATCCTTTCATCTGTGAGGACCTTAGCGTCCTATTATTAAGCGTGCCTAAATATACATTTATCTTTAGATTAGAACCTGTGCGACGTTATACTGGACACAGTACATCAACTACTAGTCAACCTTAGACAAAAATATGGTCAAATAGATAAAGCATTCTTTACATGTATACTGGCTGTATATATCGCCTATCAAAAGATATAATGCCTTTCACGGATTGGCTTGTTTAGGTATGGTGTGTTTCACACTTTCCGGATTACACACACAAGCCTATTTGATAGATAAATCGAGATTTCGCATACAATTATGATTTATCTGTCACAGGGCTTATCGGGGTCGGTCGTCGTAAAACCGCCTTACTGATCATGATGTTTTTGATAGTTTGAGTAAGTATAGTTACACAAGCTTTTTTTAGCTTTGCTAGCTTGTAGCAAACGCTGAGACTAGAGATGGGCAGAGGGTTTAAACCCAACTGGGCGGAAAGGGCATAAACTGGGCAAATAGGGCAAAAACGAATTTATGCCCAAATAAATGTCCAGTTACAGGGCAGAAACCATAATTACACAAAACTTAGAATTATCAAGACGTAATCGTTAAATAGTGATAAGGTTTACGTATTTATACCAAAATATATTATTTAGGAATAAAGTGTTGCCCAATTTTTTTTATTTGTACGATTTTATTAAACAAAACAAGTACCTATTCAAGTAATAGTGTTACTTACTGTAATTTTCTATATTTATACGTCATCTATAATCTAAAATATCACTAATTCTTTATTTATTATGTGCATCGGTCATTCATACATAATGAAGCGCAAAAATGCCAATTTCTCACGCTAGGTGGCGCATCTGGGACGATACCCTAAAATTTGACGGAAACTATCAAATTGTACCTATCTAGTTTTTTGTAAACAAAGTTTTGAAACTTTTCAACAGTAACTACCTCAATGCAGTGCTTATAATTGTAATAAATTAAATGTAATTTTCTTCTTTTTAGGGAATGAAATAAAAGCTTTATTTAAAAAAAAAAAAAAAAAAAACTTTTTTTTTTAACTTTTTAGTCTTTATCATGACAGGACAAAACATTTTATAATCATAATCATAATCGTTTAAAGATCTAGAATAAGAGTGTTTGTCAAGACGAATCAAATGAGCCCAAACACGATAGGGTTGCGTTGTTTGGTAACAGAGTTCCCATGGCCACCTTCCGGCTCCAGCATCAGATCAGCTTCACGTCATAAAAAATATTCTAGGATCAAAGTATTTATCAAGACAAATCAAATGAGCCCAAACACAATAAGATTGCGCCGTTTGGTAACAGAGTTCCCATGGCCAATTGGCCACCTTCCGGCTCCAGCATCGTAATTGTCAAGACAAATCAAATGAGCCCAACCATAATTTCATACTTCATTATTTCTTTACATCATCCTAACTCAGGAAAGAGGTTTTGCTGCTGTCAAAAGAGTCCGTGAAAGTTCGCGTTTCCGAAGCCGGGCAATGAAAACTAGAAATCGTTCCATTTTCAAACTCATTACACACTCTGATGTATAAATGGTTCATGTCATGACGACTACCACTCACTATGCCTGACAGTGTGGCGATACGGACGACTCAGTTTTGTTTTCATAAATTGTTAGGGAAACCGCGTTTTGCCGTTTTTAACACGCCCCGGCCCGGCACCTGCACCGGTTTAGTGAGTAAAAGCTCATGCACACGAGACGGTTTTTCTTGAACTCGAGGTCAGTGAACTTTCAACAGCTTTTTCGATATAAAATCAGCCATTTTGTCTTCTCCCACCCTAATACTCCCACATTTCCACGTGTCCCGAATGCTTGAAATGGCGATTATTAAAAATATAACTCTAAAACTACTGATTTCCGACGGTTCCCTCGGGGTGTAAGTAGCTATTTCACCCTCGAACCATATTCACCCTCGCTCGCTTCACTCGCTCTGGCGTCTAAATATCTCGGGAAGATTCGATCCTTAGCGCCCTTTGCGAGCTGCGCTCGCATGGCTCCAAATTGGACCTTCGTTTGAAATAGCTCTCTTTCAACAGTTACATAGGACAATAAAAAACATATAAAACTTGTACAAAGGCGAGCTTATCTCTACTATGAGATCTCTTCCAGCAAACCAAATAGGGAACCATTGACAATATAGACACGTACGACATACGATCATAAATTAAAACTATCGTAAATAGGAATGGATGTCCAATGATGAATCGATTTTAGGATCGATTGAAAACAAATAGTTGTTTTAGAAACCAAGTACCTACTTATAGCGCGAATTAAAGTTTTACTTTACATTAAAACAACTCTAGAAATAATTTTATCAAAGCATTAAGTAACAATTTGAGATAATTACCAAATAAAGTAAATGCCCTGTGATCGGGCGTTTATTGGGCATAAACGGACGTTTATTGGGCGTTTATTCAATACGTCCGTAAATGTCCGGGCAAAAACCCATCACTAGCTGAGACTGTTCCCTTTTTTGCCTTATATACCTACGCATTCGCTTTCCTCAGTATTGTTTTTTTAGGCAAAATAAACAATTTCTATTTCTATTTAAGTTTCTAAAGACGCCCTTGAAATTTGAATCTCTTCTAAACGATAAATAATTGCCACAGTAAGGTTAGCTCACACCGCAGTCATTGCTAATGTTTTTATAAGAGTCATGATACTGGGGTCGCGTATCCCGAGGCCATGTTTTCTCAGAGTAAAATCTTGTCAGGGTCCGGATTAGGCTTCGTTACTCACATTCGAGGCATAAAGGGATGTAATAATAAAGCCGCGATGAAAAACAAACGTTTAAGACGTGCGTATTCACAATCGTCTACTCAAAGTTTAACTATGACTTTATTATTATTATTTATTATTATTAGCCTATAGCATCCCAGCAAAGAGAAAGCGTGGCCGACCCAGGAAGAGATGGAGTGATGAGTTGGGTCTATGGGATAAAGAGTGGAAGGAGACCGCTCAGGATCGAATGGAGTGGAAGAGGGGGAGAGAGGCCTTTGCCCAGCAGTGGGATATTACAGGCTCATAATAATAATAATAATAATATAGCATCCCACTATGACTTACTCAAAATAAAATAGTATTATTATACAAATTTCTTCAGCGAGAGGCAAGTCTTTAATCTAAATCGAGCCTTATAAACAGCGTTTAGAGTCACACAGGTCAAGTGTCTTAGCACCGAGTGAAGCGCATCTGTATAAGAGAGTCGCACACATGGGCGAGAGAGAGATAGAGAGAGAGGTGAGAGCTCGCTCAAAGCCAGCCGTACCTATATTTATAAACAGAGTAGGTTTTGATATGTGTATCCTCAGCTAAACAAAACTTGACGGCACATAATAAAATAACAAACCTTCAACTATGCAAACAACTTAAAATAAAAACGACGCTCAAGACGTAAGACTCACGTTGAGGAATTAATGGAAATTTCCGCCGAGACATTGATGTATTGCTCATAGTAAGTTTCAGCTGTTTATCCCGCGACTGCAGACGCGTCGGCGACGTTGTAAAAAGCTTCATTACCGCAACAATACGGGACGGGAAGTAAAAGCATTCATCATATTGAGGGGAATATGTAGTTGGCGACACGAGCAGATTAACCACAAGTGGGAAGAAGTAAAAATAATAATAATATCCATTTTTCTGATCGTTCTCCTGGCCGGAAAAGAAAAATATTTGACATTAAAATTAGGGGAAGTTATGCTTTCATCCCTTACAATAGATGTTTTTAGACGTCTTGGTGTCACCTGTCATGCATCCTATGGGGTGTGTCTTAAAGGTAGTCAGGGGGCGCGCCTTTGTGGCGAAGATGCTAGCGAAGTGAAGATGAGAAAAAACTGAATAAGGCTTTCGCTTCATGATTCAGATTATATGTAACATTATTTAAATTATATAAATTATATTTACTATGGATGCTATTAACCACTTGATCGCTACTAATACAAGGTGAAAACAAATCGGAAATAAAAAATCGATTTTCATATCCTCAGATAAATAGACAGAAAAACGTTATTTGTGGATTAAATCGACCGGAAAACCTACACGCACTACTTTGGGACCAATTTGGGTGGAAAACGCACTAAACTAAATAGGCAACTAAGCCCTCTAAACGTAATAATGACGTCATCTTAGTTGATTTAATCAAACTACAAATCAATACCACAAATAATCACTACCATACTAAATACATTTCGTAGCAAATCGTAGCAGCGTCCGTCCGTATAAAAATGACAGTGCTACGGCGTAGCTGCCTCGGCGCAGCACGTTGTCGTAGCGGCTACGGCGGCGGCGAAGTATGTAGCTATAGTAGGAACGCGGTAACTTGGCAATACAGAGCGTTGATCTTTATTACCACTGTACTCATATTTTTGATAGCGATGTATCGCTTTTCTTAGTCAACGTATGCGACATTGTCATCGCTAGAGCATCAGAATACAAGTCATCAAGGGTAAGGTCTTGACAAATACTGCTAATATTTCAAGTAGACCACACGACAATTTGACCATTCCAGTCCAATCCAAAGGTTACCTACATACGATGTGTTTAACGCAGTTCCCTCGTCCTGGGAATTGTAAACCTTGCTCCAAACAGTTAAACAGGACCTCGAGCCCGAATTCATTGCGTGCAAGGCGAATAAAGAAATCAAATTACATTCAGTCAAAACTCTCGAGGGGACTACTACAGACGCTGCCGTAAAATGTGATAAAAATAAAAATAGAGTTAGTTATTTTGCTACAGCTGAACGTGTAAAACCACCTCCATCAACCCGGAGTGAGCCAGCGTGATGGAGTATGGCTCAATCTTACTCGTATTCGGGTTAATGAGATATGTTTATTATTAGGTTGAATTATGCCCACGCCTACCGGATCTAAATGAAATCGCCTGGAAAAATCGCTCCCGCCCGGCCAAAATTTAATTTGTGTTGAATGTCGCTATTTGTTTCGTCTCCGGTACCCCGGTAACTAATTGCTTTCTTCCAATTTACGTCTAATAATGGCTTTGCTGTGGTGCAAGTGAATCGCGGAAGCGGTTAGCAGAGCGGGCGAGGCAGCGAGTAAAGGGAATTAAAATAATCGTATTCAAGACAAAGTATTATTGTTTTGACGGTGATGGAAAACATTGCAAGGAAACTATTATATCTCCAAAGCTGCCAAAGCTGCTGCGTTGAGGTAGCCAGCCGTTTCTTTCAAAACGATATTTCCAATGACAATTGCTTCAAATATCAGGAGTATGATTCCCGCGCATTCGATATGCGGATATCGACACTTATATCGAGTGATACCCATACAAAATGCCAATGTCGATATGCAATCGATGCCGTTTGTAACCTGTCCCATGCACCAAGCGACACTTATTTCGCGTGTCGCCCCGTCGCGGTCCGCTCGCGGCTCCGTTGTCGCCTACGCTTTAATTAAACCCGGTCCCGGATTCTGCAAGCGAATCGCATGTCAATATCTATAGCGAGAGTGCTAAATACGGTTGTTTGTAGCCGGCGCGGCGCGTCTCGGCGCGGTCGACAAGCCAAATCCGGAATTTTGAGCCCTCGCTGCCACTGTCATACGATTCGCTTGCAGAATTACGGCCCTCGCTTACTTAAATACTTGTGAATCATTCCCAGCTAGGCGTAGAACAGGAAACGAGGTCGAATAATTACGGCGATTCTTCGAGTTCTGGCGGGATGTGACCAAAATGAATTATAAACAATAAAATAAATGAATTAATGTTTCACGCTGGCTCAGTGCGGATTGATGGAAGGGTTGTATGACTACTACATACTGCTAAGTAGCGATAGTAGCCGGGACCTACAGCGTGAAGTGTCAGCCGAAACTCGATACATCCGATCATGTCTTAACATAAATTAAATATCTTACCGGCACGTGATCAAGAGGCGTGAGAAGCAAGTGAGGACAAGCAACAGAGCTCTAAAATTGGTAATAAAGCTATCTGTTTGTCGTGAGTACAATAAAGAAATTACGAAATAGAAAAAAAAGTAAGTAAGTAAAAACGTCCACGCCCAAAAGTTCCATTTGCATACGAATAATGCCGCGAAGATACAAACATGGCAAGAGTATAGTGATTCGGCAGCCGTAAGTTATTTCTGTAGTTTTACGTCCGCCATAAACTTTCAGCGCTACTGGAGGCGATCATTCATGATTACCGAGGAGTACTCGGAGTACTCGGAACGTTTTTATGAATCTGTATAAAAACTTTGAGTTGTAAAAAAAATCGTCAATAGTATGTGAAAGGTAAATTGAGAGTTAGATAGATAGATAGATAGATAGATAGATAGATAGATAAATTCATTTATTCATTGAAAGGTACACACACAGACACATAATAAAAAAATACAAAATATAATAAAACCTGAATTAACACAGGAAGAACAACAAACAAATTGGGTAGATACGGTAAGCATCACTATGTGGTATTGTGAATGTACCGCGACAATGAAATGGCCCTGACTCAGCAATGTCACAGACGAATCTGTGACGCTGGTATTCTGCCAGGGCCAAATACGGACGAGACAACAGTATGCTCAAGTACACATTAGAATATACATTAGTATTAATTAATTAATAAGTTGAATGACAGGCTTGCATAGGGTACGATTGTGTCTGCCATTCCGTATGGGAAAAGACGTGACGCTCTATTAAGTAAATGATATACTAACTGAGGCCCGACAGATCGAATGGGAGTTGAACATAATTTTATGAATTGATGTTCGTTATAAATTGTTATAATTAGGTGTGTTCTAGTGTAAGTTTTTGTGTAAGGTTATCGGCTAAAAAGGTTATCGAAATTTCAAACGCAAATTATTAAAGCCTAAATAAAAACTCCTTCCCTTCCATCGGATTATTATTATTATTATTATTATTTATTAAATTTCCAGACTTGATGTCCAATATTAATTACAATATAAAAATAAAAATACAATTAAATTAAATAAGATTAGATAAAATTATGTACAATTTTCAATAAAATTAATTTAAATTCAATAATAAATTTCCTCAATATACTTAAAAATACTAGGTATAACACGGGGCGTGGTACTCTTCCCATGTTTTATGTATTGGGCTGGCTGGCCACTGTCTAACGGCCACGAGGATGGGGTTCGAAGAGGCGCATATGCGCGCGCGCGCCCCGGCCGAGCGCAGGCGCAGCAGCGCCGCCCAGCCCGGTGCGCGGCCCGCGGCGAACATCTCGCTCGCGCTGCACCACGGCGGCAGGCGGTACAGGGCGCGCCACGCGTTGTTGTATGCGACGCGCATGCGCCGCATCGTCTCCACCCTGTGCGTACTCCACAGCTCCACCGTATACACGCTGGTACAGAAGGACATGAACAGCTGCCTCTTGACCTCACCGCTGCACCGACTGAAGCGCCGAGCCAGCATGTTCGCCCGTACGGTGATCGCTCGTCTCTGCCGTTCTATATCGAGATCGTCACTGAGATCTGAAGCGATGATGTGGCCCAGATATTTAACTTGCTCGACGCGGCGAATTGTCTGTCCGTTAAGCCAGAGGGGGGGTGAAGTAGATGGTGTGTTGGCTGATTTAAACACTAGGTACTCAGTCTTCTCAGCATTATACACCATGTTGTGTCTGGCAGCATACTTCTCGCAGATGTTAAGAAGAGTTCGCATGGCGCACACAGATGGCGCTAGGAGGACCATATCGTCAGCGTAACATAGGTTATTGACTATGGTTCCGTTCATTGAACAGCCCACTCCAGCTTGTGTCAGCTCTTTGTTGAGGTCATCCATGTAGATGTTGAACAGCACGGGAGACATGCTGCCCCCTTGTCTAACCCCACAGGCCAATTTTGTAGGATCGGATAGCTGCCCGTTCCATCTCACGACGTTCGATTGCGTGCTATACCATTTGCTCAGAATACTGACAAGGGCTTCCGGTGTTCCTCTGTCTTTGAGCTTATTCCAGAGCAGTTGGTGTTGAACTCTGTCAAATGCCTTGCTGAGATCCAGAAAGCAGGCCAGGACCGAGGTTTTCCCCTTCTTGTAGTAGTTGGCCACCTGTTTGAGTGAATAAATGGCAGTGGCAGTGGAAACATGCGACTTAAAGCCCATTTGGTTGGGTTCCGTCCATAAATATTCTTCTGCTTTGATGTTTATCACTTTCTCCAGGATGCGGGCAACTATTGAGGCAAGAGCAATGGGCCTATAGTTGCTTGAGGTCGCAATGTCTTTTTTCTGATTCTTAACTATTGGGGTGACCACTGTTTGGCTAAGAATGGCAGGAATGTGGCTCAGATTCAATATGTTGCGATAAAGTGAAGTCAGCAGTATACACAGAGCTGGGCCACCATTTTGTAGATGCTCAATGGTAAGCCCATCTAGTCCTGGTGACTTCCCCCGCGCCATTTGTCTCATTGTTGTCCAGACGAGTTTCGGCGTGATGTCCATATTTCCTTTACCGGCCGTGTCGGCGCCGGCCTCTGGTTCGGGCGAACTACACGTTGAGTCAACGGCCGGTGTGGGCTGGGTGAATATGTTGCTAAAGTGTTTTGCAATTAATTTACTATCGCTTAATCCGTCTATATGAGATGGCGTCACTGTCTTGGGCTTGATAATTTTATTAGTGCGGTTCCAAAAATCGGGAAAGTTTCTTGAGTCCATTGACGTGGCCAATTTATCCATTACTATCTGGTCATGTTGTGCCCTGCATTGTTTTAAAGCTTTTTTAAATTCTCTTCTGCATTTATTACGCTGTATCGCCAGTTCATTGTTAGCGGGCCTGCCATTTGCGTGCCATAAACTTAGTGCATTCCTAGAAGCGGCATAGTACTGTGCCACATACTCGTTCCAACCAGCTACTTTAGTTCTCACTCTCCGTGGTTTCGTTTTTGTGTGGAAGGCTGTGTGTGCGGCTTGTTGCATGGTAGTGATCAGTGTTTCACAAAGCATGTCTACTGTTGTCCGATCTAATTCATCATGCACGAATTGGGGGATGTGCTGTGAGAGGCTTGTGTTAACAATGTCGGTATAGTGGTTTATTTTAGCAACTGATCGAGGCCGCCATGTGAATTTATTGAACTGCTTGGTGTTTATTTGTAGCGGCGTTAGTTTTTCTACTGATAGTTCCAAACGTAGGGGCCGGTGGTCTGTCCAGGAAACAGTGTAGTCTATGGCTACATTCCGCAGGGCGCCGCCGGCGCTGGTCCGCTCAGTTGCGAGGCAGTGGTCGAGCCATGAAGTTGTGCCGTGCGCGTCGCTCACGTATGTGTATGAGTCGTCCGGTAGGTGCATTCTGTCAACACACTTGTAGTCATATTCCGTACAGAATGAATCAAGCTCACGTCCAAATGGTTTCCGAGGGTCAGCATTGAAGTCTCCCAGCACAATCGTTTCCGCCGCATCATGATCGTCAATAAGTGCGTGTATTCTTGCCAATATGGAACAAAATTCCGGAAAGTTGTCGACAGTGTCCGTGGGCATGTACACATTGATAATGATAAGGCATTTACCGTTTGCTAGTGCTATCTCGATTGCAGTGAGCCGAGGCGTTCCACAGTCAATAGTACGGGCGCGCATTGACTTATTAAATAATATTGCCACTCCTCCGAACGGCCGCCCCTTTAATATTTTATTTGAAGTGTCTACCGCCGAGGTACCCGTACTATTATGAGTAGGACTGATAGTATTCAAGAAGTGAAGATTGGTGGGCAGCAACCAGGTTTCTTGAAGTAGGACAACGTCATATTCAGTGCAGAGATCAGATATAAACTTCTCGTGGCTCGTTGCGGATTTGCAGTTGATGGATGTTATCTTAATGTTTGTATCAAGCTCTTTTATGTATGGGTTTCTTAGTATGTTCGGCTTAGTATTATTATAGGCTGATTTGGCCCATTAAAAATACCATTACAGGAATATCGCTAAGCCGTTAATATTTTACGCAAGTACCTATAAAAGGGGCATAGAGATAAGCCAGAACTGCCCGCAGATTATAAATATGGCTCTAAACGAAGTAACCTTACTGTGAAATTAACATTTTTTAAACAAAATTGCAATTTCTTTTTTTACTACCACACTTAGAGCGAATTTCGAAGAGTAACTTTTACTCGAGAGTATCTTCTAATTTTTCATACACCAAATCAGATCACCCCATTTTGAACTGGCATTGTCATACAAATTATCCCCGGGCGGGATAGTTATTCTCGTATAATTTTTTTTTGGTAATATCCAGCCTTCCAGGGTTAAAACTTCATGGGCGTGAACTGTCAAACCGGGTCTGTTATTTTGTGAAGACTGCAGCTAATCGTAAACTTTCAATAGCCTCTCGGAAACCGGCCATAAATACAGGGATGTACTTACGCCTCCGACTCCCAAACTGCGAAACTATCCTACAACACCAACACTGCCCATCTCTTATCACGAACCACCGATGCACATAAAATTCAACTGTGCTCTCACGGCGCGTCATAAGAGGCCCATTGTCGTGTCAATATCGTATCTGGCAGGACTGCAGAACTATGATGATAGGAGGCACACACATAACGCTTAACCATAGTATAATAACAATGAGTAGATTAACGACATAGAGTCTCTAGTCTTATACAGGAGATGCAGGTTCGGTAGTGGAGAGTGATATAACATTTTACGCCGACCTAGGATGGACAGGATTAATTAGTATAAGGCGTAGACTTATAAGGAGCAATTTTTCAATCCCATATGAAGCAATGTTTAAAAACAAAACTTACAAATCAAATACGGTTAGATTGGAGTTGATATTTGAACTTTCACATTTTGTTCAATTAAGTACTTCACTTATAAAATAAACCAGAAGGAAAAGAAAAGTTTCAGCAAAGCTCTTCTTCGTACTAAAATAAGCTCGTGATGGAAACCTTTAAGGTGATGTAAAATAAATAAAAAACTCCGAATCGATATTACAGAGAAGTCTTACAAAGAAGCCTTTTCCTAGGAAGCTATAAATAAAGGAAAACAAGAGGAATTGCTGCAGACACATTTCAAGGAAAGTTAATTATAAATAAAAACCGGTCAAGTATGAGTCTGGCTCGCAAATAAAGTGTTCCGCCAACGTTCAAGGAAAAAAGAAAACGGAACGGAACTCTCTGATATAATTCATCAGATACAGGTCACAGACAGACGGACGGACAGGCTGACGGACGGTAGAAGTTAAATAATAGTCTCGTTCGGCGCACCTTTCTCTCTCGTTCTCGTTCGGATACGGAACCCTAAACTCGCGGTAACAGAGTGCGCTTAGAAACCGAAGCTCCGAAGAAACCCTTCATCTTTTTCATCCGGTAAAATAGGTTTGACGCCATCTTGGAAAATAGATATATTTTTTGTTTTGATTTAAAAATAAACCGCAAAAAAGTGCTCAGTAACAGGAAAATACACATCGAAAAACATTCGAATTGAAATGTCACTGAATCTTATGCACGATTTCATCTGGGTGGCGAGTCGCGTACCGGTGTGGCTTGGCAGTGTCTATAGCGAGAGCGCGAAATTGATTTGTTTGTTGCGCCCCGCTATCAGCCACTGGCACGCAATTCTGTACGCGACTCCCGGCCCTGAACTCGAACACTTTTTCGCGCTGTCAAATATTCCTGCTTGTTGCTCTGTTCCACCCGCGTTTAGCGAGTTACGTAATAGCACAGGGTGCTCATCCCAGACAAATGAGAATTAGTAACCCTTCGTATAAAAGAGATGGCGTGAGGAGTAAGATTTGTACTTTAAACGCCATGGTTTCAGTTAACATACTTCTAGGTGGCGCTAATCTTAGAATAAATCTTATAATCTTAGCGCCATCTCGCGGTATTTGCATTTTTTCGATGGTGCTGCACCAAGCGATAATGGCCTCGAACTAAAGAAGCTTCCGTAGCATCTCAGTTTACGCCGGTGTCATATTTTGTTCTAGGTGGTCTATCTGTATCAGTATAATATTATAGTATCTGTGGTAATACTCCATTTTACTTGACAGTACCCTGACAGCGCATTTGTAAATAAAATTAACAGCTATAGGTTCAACCACAACACACAACAACTAACCACAAACACTACTATTATCTTTGTTTACTTTCAAGGGGATACCATACAAATGGAAAAAATACATGTCCAACTACCTAGTACAATACAATTATATTTAACAACACGTAAGGCTATGTCATGTTTATGCATAACGTTTTAGCACTGTAAATTGGGAAATATATGTATACTCGATATATCTGGCAATTATAATATTAATGTAGCGTCACGCCTCATCCCACGCGGGGTGGGACTGTTCCCACTATAAGCCGATGATGATGAGTGATCAGTCCTCAGAAATCAGGATTCAGCATAGATTGCCATCAGACCCGACAAAGATTATTGCAAGACCCATCCATCCAACATGACTTACTCAACCAACCGAAAACAACCCTCAAACGCCATCCCGAAATCACAGTCTCCAAACAACAACAACCATCAAGACTTAACCCTTTAGACGCCAACGTCTCCTTCCATCATTAGAGTACTGCGGAAGGTAATATTGGTTTATTAATAGTTTAGTTAGTTAGTAGCATGGCTAGTTCCAAGTTTATGTAATATTTTTTGGCTCAACGTAGACAAGAGACACCGAATCACAGTAAACATGAAATTTATTAATAACAACCGTGGCAGGTGTGTATTTTTAACAAATCCCCCAGTGTCTATAGTGCTTATGTAGAGGCTGTTCAGAATGCTTGTGATCAAACCAAGGTGCGACCAATATTATAAATAACAAATCCAGAGCCACCTCGGCAATCTTGATAAAGGAAGGTTTAAGAATCATTGTTTACAAAAGTTGTGCCATAACGTCCTTCTTAACCTCTCAAACTACAGCGGGTAAGATAAGCCCCAAGTCACATTATCCGGCGGCAGTACACGATAAGCGTAACACCCGTAACGACGACGGCGGATCGCGAGGGGTTAATAGACTTGGTACGAGTATGAAGGGAGTAATAGTGTGAACATAATAAACATAAACAAAGTTGGTGGAAACATTATGTGCGCGTGTATCGTTCGTTGTATGAGTTCTGTTTACGTCAAAATCGGTTAGAGTCTGTATCATATTTTCTACATTATCCTAAGCCTACTCCGCTCAAACCCAATAGGCATTGTAGTACAGTCATTAATAGTTTTATAGACTTTGACCCGTGAATAAATATATAGTTGGTTTTTTCTTCGTGTCTGTCTCGGGGGGGTCACTGGGAGTGTAAATTCAAAATGGCGACCAAATGACGATTTGCGTATATTAAAAGCACTTTCGAATATACGCAAAAGCGTCATTTGGTCTCCATTTTGAATTTACACTCCCAGTGACCCCCCGAGACAGCTTCGAAGGAAAAATCCACTATATATTAGAGTCGGTTTTTTCGACATAATGACTGCAATATTGTACAAATCGGTCTGGCCATTTTTGAGTTTTAGCACAGATTAATAAAGAGTGGTTTTAGTAAGATTAACGCACAGTGATTGCAAAACTTGAACCGACCCTCCACTTCAGAAGTCGCCATGCGGCCAACTCCCGCAATCGAAGCATAACAGTTAAACCGAACTATTACGAGTCCCGTTCTAACTATCCTCACTGCTCTGATCGCATATGAGATAACTTCGGCCTGGGCAATAATCTGAGGCAAGCCGTAGAACCGCTTATGAGGCCCACAAGTCGAGAACCCAATGTGTACCGAAGTCACACAGTAGACTACCGACAGATAGTACCGAGACACATACGCCCGATTTCAATATCCTACCCATCCTCAATCTGTAGATAGATGGGTCAAATTTGACATAAGTTCCATAGCGCAAACTCTAAAGCCTTCACAAAATAAAAAGCCCGTTTTGACAGTTCACGCCCATGAAGTTTTAACCCCTAATGCGTAAGGTAATAAAAGCCAACTGTTGCGTACAAGCAAAGCGTACAAGGGCCTTTTATTTTGTGAAAACTCTAGAGGCGGTGGAGCGGCGCACGGCAATAGCGTCCTTATGTGCACACTGGTGTGATTCGCGTTAAAGCGATGTGGTTTCTTGCATGGCGAGATAGCTTATTCTAACCATGGATAGATAGCTTATTGCAAACGGACGATAGAATACACAAAGACGTGTCGCAGGTCTAGTCGAGACCTCCTCCTAACCCGTCTGCTCATCCTGAACACCCCGATAAGCCAAACATCCTCCAGATAAGCTAACGCAAGTTTAATGTATCGGCAGCCGCGACAAAATATCATGGCGCAGATTTACGACACTGTTGGCTGAGATTATGAGTTTTCGATGAGCGTTTTATGATGTTGAAGCTGCAGTCTTTCTAGGTTCTTTACTGTTGGATGGTTCGGTTGGACACCGTTGGCTTCAGCTTATGGGTGTTTGAGTTTACTGCGACAAAGTAAATGAAAATGGTACATACACCCGTATATTAAAATGCGATAACTTTATGACGACCTCTGTGGCGTAGCGGTTGTGCATCTGCCTACCATGCGAGAGGTCCCGGGTTCGAATCCCGGCTGGGGACAAAAAACCCCAGGTCTTGGTTGTTTACATGTTTGTGATGTCGCTGTTTCTGGTTCCCACGACACAGGGTTTCCTAGTGTGGGGCCAGAAGCAATGTATGTGCCTGCATGTAAATTCATAATTCATAATTTCTTTATTGCACACAAAAAAATACATAGGACAGTAAAAAACATAGAAAACGTGTACAAAGGCGAGCTTATCTCTAATAAGTAAATGTTTATGTATTCACGCACCAAAGATGAAACAGAATGTTAATTAAAGCGATATTATGTTTGAAGAGAGATTTTAGGACAAAATAATACAGTACTACTATTAGATGTTACATGCTCTTTCATAACTGGAAAATCGCCTGACTTAAACAAAATAAAATAAACAGTGAATCTCAATACTTGTAGGTTTGTTTGTTTATTTTTGTAAATATTTGTTATCTCGACACAACAGGTAGTTGGCATCACTCCAGCCTCTGGCTCTCGCTTGCGTTTTGGTTTAACTTAATGTAAATACAGCACTATGATGAATTGTAGATTCGTTTCGGCTTACGATTTATTGGTTATTCTATTGGTTCAGTTTCGAAACTTGGAGTTTGCTACAGACATTTTAATATCAGTTATTTAGACCTAAATAGGTAACACAATCAACTTGACACCACCACAAACACAACCATACATAGCTTAGCCAATACTTTCCACAAAAATAATACAGACAGCTACATCAAACTTGACATGCGCATACTTAGTAAAATCGTTTAAATGCCGCAGAACAAAATCGTTCAAAAGAACAAAAGTATCACACATGAGCTGACATTAAAACTTTAAATTGCAAGTACACAGCTCTATGTCTCCGACGACGAAGTACCATGTGACGTCACAATGGCATCGTTCAGACAGTGTGACACAAGTTGACAACACAATTTAAAGTTCAGATCGCCGAAGTGCCTGAAAGCTTCACGGCAGCTTATGGAGCGAGTGATCGAGCTTCTCAAGTTGCTTTTGGGGTGCGAGACGGGATGCGCGTAGCGGAAAGCGTTCATAAACATTTACATACTGGCACATACCCTGTGTCGCGGGAACCAGAAACAGTGACATCAGAAACATGTAAACATCCAAAACGGTAATTAAATTACCTAACATTATATGTTACAAGTTAAAAGCAAATTTAAAAAAGTTCTATTCATGTGATAAACTGCAGTTTGAATCGGTAGTTAGTTTTAATAGGTTAGGTAGGTACTTATCCAATTAATGCACACTAGAATTAGACTTTATCAGCTAAGAAATACTACGCTTAATTATATTAGGGTACGATATTTATTAAACTATTTGATGTCTTAAGAATATAAACACAATAAGCATTTATATACATTGCTGGCCTCACGCTAGGAAACATAATATCGCCCGAAACACCAAAAACCAAAACCACACCCCTATACCAAAATACACTGGACAAACTGGAACGAAACTATCATAAAGGCTTCAGCGGAATAGTGCGGCAGATGCCAGTGCGTTAATGGAATGATAATTCATAATTCAACATTTCTTTATTTAATTATTCAAAAATACATAAATTTATTAGTTAAGAATTCTACGAAACACGACCGTTATTTTGTTTTTTGCTTATGTTTAGATTTTTAGGACACGATCGACATCCATCTCTTTATCTTCTTTATGATCCGTGCTGTCAAGCGTGCGTACAGCGTTATGTACATATGTCTGTATGTATTCTTGTTATGGTACCTATAATTTGTAATATTGTAACTATGGGGGCTCTCAAGCCTGACATAAAAAAAAAACATTTTATTTCATTTATTACTTGATAGATATAACTATATACCACTTGCTACTTGCTACGTTTAAACGCCATATACGTCGCCTACCATCATAATTCCTGAAATATTTCTCCAAAATTCCTGAACCTTTCTCAATGTTCTCACAATTCCCCAACAAGCCGCGTCATCGTCATCTCGCAGCAAGCACACCCCCGCCCCCACCCCCGCCTCTCGCACTACCCCCCGTCTTCTTCTCGCCCCAGGCTCCAGTTACATGGTCCGTGTTATTGGCACTGCGCAACTTTTATTATCATAGTTATTAATGTTATTGCTACAGTTGTTGCCGAGTATGTGAATGTGCGAAGTTGATCGAGCCCTTATTGCTTGTGGAGAAGTTGTTAGAACTATCAAACTATAGTTTGAGTACTGTTGGATATTCGTAATGATGTGTTGGGTAATGGTGATAATTAAGTGGTGTTGTGTTGCAGTGTATTTAATAAATGCGTTGATCGACCGAGCGAGCCTAAGGCGAGGTTCGACAAAAATGCGTTCGTAGTATGCCACACGACCACTTATAGACATGGCAAGTACTTGTAAGTCTCTCTCTCGACGTAGAGAGAGAGTAAAAAGTGCCATGCTAAGCGTACTGCGGGCCTATTCGCTAACTCAGTGATGATCACTCAATGATGATCCGTAAAAATTAAGAAGTTATTAGTGTCGTTCAATTATCGTGTAACCATAGGATTACACGAAAGGTTCCTTACTATTATCTATAAAAAAACCGCAAAAAAAAAAACACGTTAGTTGTATGGGAGCCCCCTTCATATTAAATGTCTTTTGTTTTTTAGTATTTTTTGTAATAGCGGCAACAGAAATACATCATCTGTGAAAATTTCAACTGTCTAGCTACCACGGTTCATGAGATACAGCCTGGTGACAGACAGACAGACAGGCAGACAGGCAGGCAGGCAGGCAGGCAGGCAGGCAGGCAGCCAGGCAGGCAGGCCTCTTTCCCTGCGCGATTGAACGTAGGTGTAAAGGCACCTGATAACATAACCCTGCTCAAACAGGGATTACAGTCGAACAATCCAAAGTTGGCGTCATAAAAATGGCGTAACGACGTGAACGTAGCGACTTGTTGCGCGTGGCGTCAACAGCTCACTGTTGTAAAGTTCGTGAGTGGCGAACTGTTCGTAATCGCTTGGCAAGGTACTGCGGCGGTCTCGACTTGAATGTAACCGCCGCCGCCGCCGCCGGGCGGCGGGCCCTAGGTAACAGAACACAGAATTTCATCCTTACTTTTTTTAGAGGAAATTAAATAAAATAAAAAACAAAAAAAGGTTAAAATAGCTAGCATTTCTAACTGAGGAACATACTGTGCCATTTTTATAATGATTAGATAAATAACAAGAACACAAATTCAGATGCTGCGAAATTTTTTAATAAAACATTGTGAGAGACAGATTATCTGGCAACTTCAGGAGACCGAGCAAAATTAATAAAATAACGTTTATGGGAAAGTGAAGTCACGCTGACACTCGTGATAAACAAGCTAGTGGAAAAACGTACAGCAATAATACTCGTCATTCCGAGCGATTTGTAAAGGCTGTTTTTGCCTAGGGCGCCGTCTTAATGAACCATTGATGCGATTCCTTTGCATTTACATACAACATCGTTCACTAATAGTTTTATAGGAAAATTTGCGGATTGAGATTTCGACAAACAGGAATATTTCAGTAAAAAATTAAACAAAACATAGTTACAAGTATCGCCCACGCTCGGTAGTGGGTCGATGTGGGCCGAGTATGATGGTGTGCAGAAAGGCGACACAAGAAGAATCGAGTTCGTATCGAGAAACCAATGTACCGCCAAATATGTTACATTGTTACTGCGAATTGGCGTGAGATTTCCTTTATTTTTCTTTCACGATAATGTTTTTCAGCTTTTAGAGCATATTACGTGCTTTCCCGGCTCCAGCGCTGTTTATTATTGCACCGGAATATAATACTTTGTGATACCATCAGTGGCATGAATGTAACTGAGTTGCAGAAATGGCTTATTGCAGTCGGATTTACAACAAAGTCGAGGATTTTGTGACCTTTTTGAACAAATGCATATAGCAAGGCCAATTGTTCGAAGACCGATACTAAGTTTTCTTTAACTGGTTAAATTATGTAAGAATTTCTTGAAATTGTGCGTATAACAGTCTAACTTTTTGTAGAAATTTGACGCGCCTTCTACTCAGGCACACCAAATACTCGTAAGTGGGCAAACACGACGAAACGTGACTTAACTACATGTGCTACACAGCTCTTCCCCCGCTCAGCTCTATATTTGATTTTTAGGGTTCCGTACCCGAAGGGTGCCAAACGGGACCCTATTACTGAGACTTCGCTGTCTGTCTGTCACCAGGCTGTATCTCATGAACCGTGGTAGTTAGACAGTTGAAATTTTTACAGATGATGTATTTATGTTGCCGCTATAACAACAAATACCAAAAAAAATTAATACTAGCCCCCATACAAAATGTTTTTTTTTTTTTTGCGGTTTTTTATAGATAATGGTACGGAACCCTTCGTGCGCGAGTCCAACTCGCACTTGGTTATTTTATTTTTTATCTTTGTGAATTATTATGTTGACTCACCACAGTGATGGGGTAGGCGGGGTTGATGACGGTGTACAGCAGTATGTGGTTGGGCCGGGCCGGTGGCTCGCGCTTGCGCCGCGGCTCGCCGGCCATGAAGTTGCCATTGCTCTGGAAGGGAGAGGGGGGGTTGTGAGACGGGGGCACGAGACCTTCCGGCGCATAATGTACCTATCGCAAAATGCACTTTTCGCAAAATGCACCCATCGCAAAACGCACCTTTCGCAAAATGCACCCATCGCAAAATGCACCTATCGCAAAATGTAGCCTTGTAACACAATAGTAGCGTAAGAGAGCTATTTCGGACGAAGATCCAATATAGTTCGAGGGTGAAATAGCTACTTACTTACACTACACCGAGGTAAGCATTCTACTTTACATAATTCAAGCGAGATAATAAAACATTTACACAGATAGTAACTGATATGCAAGGTGCGTATGAGAGCATAAACAGAAAAGTGTGGTCATATTTCAGGGGAGTTGTTAGGAACATCATTCCAAACAACTTTTACAAATGAAACCGATTTGATTAGAGCAACTTTAGTTTTCAATTTATTGCCGGGCAATCAACTGATTTGTATGAGGAAGTGAAAAATAAAGTTGCTCTGGTCAAATCGGTTTCATAGTGAAAGTTGCTCAGAACGACGTTCCTAGCAACCCCTTTACTTAAGACTACACCTGTTACACATGTTACACCCACATTGATAGCATCATATCTTAAAAAGGTAATATGTAATTTGTCAGAAAATCAAGGATTTTCACAGATAGGGTAGCAAAGGTCTAGCATAGAAAGTCATATCTTTTCTCAAAAGGGAAGGCAGCGGCAGACCTTCAAATAAGCTGGTAAGGTTACTTTTGCTTTCAAACACGAATCATTTCGTATGTTCACATGCTCTCGTGATACGCAAATCAAAAAGCTGATTCAGCAAAGAAACACACATACACACACACACACACACACCATGGCAACTATTTCGGTCACCCATCCGTCCGGATCGGATATAAACCGCGCAGCCGCGGCAATTAGCCGTCGCGCGTCGTGCTAGGGACTCATAAATCTCCCGCAAGCGTCGTCGTGCTAGCAGGGCCTCAAGTCCCGTACCGCTACAGCCTTCCAGTGGTGTAGCGATTGCTTCAAAAATACAGAAAATGACACAATCGGTAGTCTGGTAAACAAAAATGGCCGCCTTCGACGCTATCGGCTTCTCAATAGCATTGGCGTGGCAAATTGGAAGTCCCGTGTGCTAACGGCTCCACGGTGGCTGTGGCATGGCAGTGGCTATCAAAATTGATATCCTGCAGCAATACGTATGCCGAAAACCAAAGACAAACCTATCGATCCATCGATTATATAGAGGAAACTGGCAAAGTAATCTGTGGTGGAGGGTGTGTTTGTGTCTGTGTGTCATTGCTAGAGCCATTCTGTTGATATTCTGTTGATGTTCTGTTGATATTCTATTGAATGTAACAGTGGACTAACACGGCTGGCAACTAATAGCCATTGTATAGCCGTATTATATCGATGGCGTGGCGATAGCTTGAAACTTTAGAGACTTGACACCCTGTGCGGTGCGATCGGATGCAACGGCCGATAGATCGGTAATTGGTTTATGGTTTTGTGAAAATATTGTGGAATTCGTATTGCGAAAATACTGAAATGGAATTGACTGTCAGAGGATTATGGATTGTTATGCACGAGAAATAGGGGATTGCCACTGTAGTACCGTTAGTTACCGTTTATCTGCTGTGTAAGGTAACAGGAAAAATTAATAAACTACGCATCAAAAAAGTGTTCAAATTAAAATGTCAGGCTCTTAAGTACAAGCTAAAGTAATAAGGTTAATTTCATCTGAACTCGAACACTTTTTCGCGCTGTCAAATGTTCCTGATTGCCAGTAGCTAAAAAGCTACTTTTAGCGTTAGCTCGCGTTCTAGTGACACTTACTCAGTTAATCCTAGAATCCCCAGAATTATAACCGGAAGTACAAAAAAAACACTTCTTCCGAGCACTTAAATTACAAACAGACACCAGGCGAGCATAACATCGCAGCGCGTCACATCAAACAAGCCGATGTTGATTCCGCAAACCGAGAGACACTGATATTACCTCAGGATAAGTAGCACTGGATGCACCCAATAATCATTTTGGTTAATAGGGTATTTTACTAGGTAGTCTATCAAATCTAGGAACATGTTAGAAGTTAAAGCATTATGTACACAAATAGCTTGACAATACCATAATTGTATATTTCTAGCAGTTGTATTTTATACAGCCAATTCTGTGTAAAATAGATATCGTTTAATGATGACGTCATTTGGTTAGTATTTCTTTTACAGTATTTGACAGTTCCTAAGAAGTATCTATTTTGATTAGCAGTAAAATAGCGTAGGTATTGTATAGAAAAAACAGTAAAATCCGGTACTACATACCGTCAAGCCTTTTCTGGTATGGGGCCACCCAAAGCCACAAAGAGTGCACCCGCGATTACTCTTTGCGTGACAGAGGGCAAACCCATCGGCGCCTGGTAACGCTAAAATTAGCAACTGGGTATGTGGTGGAGGAAATTTTCACAAATCATAAAAGAAAAATTATAAAATAAAGTATATAATGGCGTAAACGGCAGCGCGATACTTAAGTCCGCAAAAAGAGGCCTTTTTTGCAAATTACACAAAAACCGCTGATGATTTCTAAAATGTTAAAAACTAAATTTCTGGTAGTTTGATTACCGATTTTTACACATAAGAAGAATCAGCGTTTCTTGTAGAACTTCTGGAATAACTAGTTTTAGGTAAAAAACTACTTTTAGTTTATTATTTTTTTCAATCACTTTTTAATGACATTATGATGTTTTCCAACACTAAATTTTTAGCCAAGGGACTGTTTTATAATAAATATTTTTTGTGGATTCAGGAAGTATCTCAAACTGCTGGAATAACTTTTTAAATATGGGCATTTTGCTGGACAAACACCTTAATGATGAACAGTGGCTGTGGCCTGAGTCAGGCTTACACGGTATGGCACATGGACACATAAAATATCTATCTCATCATAGAATATCTAAATCTCTCTCATCTTTTGTGTACTCTGCAGGTCTTTGTAACTTCGTCTCTCGCAACAAATGACAGATTTTGACAGATTTCATTCACAAGTCGGTTCAAGGCCTAATTATACCGCGGATATGACGCGCGATTAGCAGCCGCCGCCGGCCGCCTATTGATTTATGCCCGCCTAGTACCCGATTCGTATGAGCGACGTTGCTGGCCGTTTGCATACCCCACAGTAAAAGATAATCATAATTTATTACCGTGATATGAAATTAAATGCTATAATTAAGTCTTTATTGCAAGTTTAAATACGCTTCAGTTGGAGGAAATCGTGGCTCAGCAACACCAGCTGATGGGCTTGGTGAAGAACAGAGAGGACTAAGGAGAGCTGACCGCCAACCTACAGTAGTGGAGAGGCACTAGAAGAAGAAATAGAATACGCTTCAGACATTGAGTTATTACAACCCTTCAAAGACAAAAACCATTTTCGAGCAAACATAATATCTATAGCAAAAAAAAGCATAGCGTCACATTTCAACCCATACAGGGTAGCAGAGGCACTATCAGCTACTTTTCTTACTTGTACATCAGACAGCATCGTGGATGGAACCCGCATATCCTGCGTGGAGCCGAGACTATAACCACTATACCAAGAACGGTAACAAACAACAGACGCAACTTAATACCAGACCAACAAGATCCCAACAATGAAACCCATGAAACCAAACAAAAGTTCCTAACTCAAAGAATGCCTAGCCCATCATGCATTACCGACAACGGATACAAACTTAGACGCATACTCAAAGTCATGCTGCTGTCTCTTGAAGGCGCCAGTATAACAAACAGCACTTAATTTGAGCAGCACTCAGTGCACTATTGTAGTAAAGGCATCGGCCTCAGTTGGCACGTCTTCAAAGCCGCTTTGTTGACAAACTGAGCGATCGCGCCGATATTATCTCGGATTGTGCGGATTATCCGGCGACCCCTCTATTGATTTATGGGCGCCTGGTAGTCGCTGATTTGTAGTTTGCTGGTTCCTGGTAATTTGGTAAGCAGCTCCAACATATAGAAAGAAACAAAATTAGCCATATCGTACGAGACTAGCGCCGGTAAACTCGTTTGTTAATGTACGTACGGTACGTAACTGACGTTGATTCCGTGATGACCTTCTATAACTAGGTACTGATTCTGTAACTCTAAATTCATAAGATTCCAAATACGAAAGCAGACTACTTAAAATTAGAAATTCTTTTCACATTTGCTAAACTCGAAATAACCCGTAGCAACAGTAACTAGTAAATAAAAATAAATATCCCTTGTAATTCCCTCCTTTTGTGAAGTCGGTTAAAAAGGCGGTTATAAAGTCAAAGTCAAAGGTTTTGTACCGGCAATTCATTCCCTTTTTGCTACTAGATAAGCAATTCTACTTTCGCCTAAGATGAGTACATACTACACATACATACGCCTATGGATTTCGTTTAATTGAAATTTCAATTAAAACTTAGTTTCATGCCGCGTTAGTATCACAAACGCGATTAGCTCGCGCAATACACTGATAAGTAAGGCTCAACAGTGTGCTATGCTAAACCGGGGCCTATTATGCGGGTGGTAGAGATGTAAATGCAACCTCGTTGGGGCGGTAAGAAAGATTGCCTGGAGGATGCCAGTGGCGCGCGAAATTCAAATATGGAACAGTCTTGGAAGTGGGTTAAGGCGATGTTCACCCTCCGATGCACCAAAGTGCTGTCGTGATATGGGTACATATTTCGCAGTTTATTCTGCTGTGATTTTGAGGAGAATTGATACTAATTATCTACGAAGACCTCTATGGCGCAGCGGTTGCGCATCTCCCTACCATTCGAGAGGTCCCGGGTTCGAATCCCGGCTGGGGACAAAAAAAAACCCAGGTCTTGATGTTTACATGTTTGTGATGTCGCTGTTTCTGGTTCCCACGACACAGGGTATCCTAGTGTGGGGCCAGAAGCAATGTAAGTGCCTGTATGTAAATGTTTATGTTTATATTTACTAGCTCATTCAACGTCCACAAAATACCCATTTTTTTTGTTTTTTCATAGGTTTTTATTTAACTTTATCTCGATGTGGGTAGGTTGAAAATCGCGGGCCGTGGGCTTTGGACGAACTGTTGAGTACTTAAAGTAATTTAAAAACTAAAAACACCGTTTTAAAATCGAGAGGTCTTATTAATACGAATCAAACGAGCCCAAACTCGATGTGTTTACAATTAAGAATCCCAGGGTTCCGTCTACCACCCGTCCGGCTCGATGGTACCATAATGATATTATTGTATTGTCATCTTAATAACAAACACATACCAAGTCTCGTAATTATAGAACAACTAGAAGTAGTCAAAATTTACATTCCTAGATTTTTTGCACGATGTTATTTAGCTAAGTGCTTACAACACGACCTAAAAGGCTGTTAAAAATTAAAAGAGTTTGCTTTATATGAGTTTCCCGTAAGTTTGTCGTGTTTGCCTGCCAGCCCCCTGATATCCAATTAAAGTCCATTCATTTTCTGTGTGTCCTTTGCGCAGCAGCTTTCTTTGATCGAGTGTCGGCGTTCTTTAAAATTAGGCGGCAGGTGGCAAGGGGCGGCGAGATCAAAGGACACACAGAAAATGAACGGACTATACTAAAACAACTAAACAAGGGCAATAATGTGTTTCTGCCACCTATTACGGAAAACGCGTGACGCTATGTGTGTTCTCAACCAACCAGCCTAAAAAATACCCCATATTGCGTTCACCCTTAACCCGTGACTAAGCTACTATTCTAGGCGCTAAATTATCATATACATTATTCATTCTATCTTCATACTAAGGCGAATGAGGAATACTGTCATCTCACTCCGATTGCACAGCTGAGATGAGACCTATCCAGCGGGCGAAAGCCAATCCAGAAGCATTTACATGTCGACAAAGTAAGCGTGTCGAATGTGTGTCGAATCGTAAGACGATAAGGAAAAATAATTACAGGCAAGATATGTAGATAACACACGGCGACCTCTGTGGTGTTGCGGTCGAGGCGGCGCTTCCCAAGCGAGAGGTCCGGGGTCGAATCCCGGCTGAGTTTGAAAAACCCCAGTTCTTACATGTCTATAGGTATCAGTCCCGCAGAATGGTTAATTGTTAGGTTGACGAATAAAAACAAATTAAACGTAAATGGACACCTGACATTACCCGACTAAACTTAGGTTTAGCCGCACTCCTAACATTAGCCCTAACATAAATATGATAATTGAAACAAAAAGTAAACTTAAGAAAAAACCGACTTCCACAAACCGTATTTGATTAGATTGATTGAGTGATGATTGAGTTTAATACAAACTGTAACCCCCTATTTCACCCATTGGGGAATTAATTTTGTCAAATCCCATCTCAGTGCCAGTGCTACCCCGCGCTACTAAGGAACCCCTGTACAAAGTTTCATGGCTCTAGGTCCACCGGTTTAGGCTATGCGTTGCCTGCCCGTCAGCCACGCATTGTATTTGTACCTAGTATTGAGCACGAATTTGTACCTAGTATCGAGCAGTAGGTACTGGTGGTCATGTGTGGTCTTCATCATCAGTTCCGCATCACAATATTATTCTTACCGTGAGTAAATGCACGAGTTATTACTAAAAACACAAAAACCACTATAGGTTTGCCTATAATATTTGAAGAGTACCCTCCCTCGATTTCTCCAGGATCCCATCATCAAATCCTGACCTGGTAGTCCATGGTACCAATGGGAAGGTAAACCCTTTCAAAAAAAAAAAGTCGGTCCATCCGTCTAGGCGCAATCGGGGCATATACATAAAAAAACTTCCCGACGAATTGTAAACCTCCTCCTCCTCCTGGGAAAAAGTCGGTTAAAAAGAAACAAAGGGTCAGTATACTTTACTTTATACTTTATTGCACATAAAACATAAAACAAACACTTAATATTGGTAAACAACATTTACAAGGGCGAGCTTATCTCTAATTAAGAGATATCTTCCAGTATAACTACGTAGCGTACCTTAATCTTTATTTTTATCTTTCGTGGGCGATGCACTAGCATCTTGTCACTAATGTTCCTTCCTTTTTGCTGGCTACTATCTACTACTTATTTTGCTGAACGTGGCTCTGGGCTAATGATTGCCCACGTCCACAGGAAACATTTTCTCGCACCGCCCTGCACGTGCCCTCTAGGTGGTGCTAACGAGCAAAACAAATTGTCTACTATCTACTACTACATGTGAGTACAATAAAGAAATTACTACTATCTTCACGCTTGCTTCTCACGCAGGAGATGCAGGTTCGAATCCCGGTTCTGACCATGTACCAATGAGATAATTAATTTGCCATCGTAAGTACATTTATCGGACGTTCCGTGTTTCGGATGACACGTTAGGTTAGGACACGTAGGTCCCGGCTACTCGGTAGTAATGTAGCAGTCGTAAATAAGGCTCAATATTACTCGTATCCGGGTAATGGCCCCGCGGTGGAGACATTTAATGGACAAAATTTACTTTTACTTCAACACTTACTATCTGTGTACGTGCACCTACTTCGTATTTACAATAGCCCGCGTGAAATTGTCTCTGAACATTATTATCTAAGCCTGACTGTCCATCAAGATTGTAATTCCAGAACATTCCTGATCGCGGTTTTTCTAATACACACATACTCATATTCTTTAATGCACAGTAACTTAACAATAAAACTTAAATAACATATAGTGCGCAAAGGCGAGCTTATCTCTTAAAAGAGATACACACATTTATCCATGCTGACCGAAAAGAGAGAAAGGATTTATCCAACACGAAATATGCGAGATTTAAAAAATAAATTAATTAAACGGCCAGTGCTAAATGATATCGCTAACGAGCGTTGTGTGCCATTGCCAAAAACATTAAAATGTTTTATGAATTAGTTCAAAAAATAAGAATTAGCAGTAGGTAGGTACATATTCAAAGCACTTCACGTCAGTAGGTCCAAATGTAGTTTAGTAGAGTAGCTTCTAAAATTCCAGAGACAAAGAACAAGGTAAGAAAATCTCTAAATCCCCAAAACTGTCTACACTACAACAATAAAACAAATCTTCGTAAACTAAGGCCCAAAGGTGGCCCCGAGACAGTACAATGAAGTCCCCGCCAAATCCATCTGTAGACCTTATTATTGTAATTGGCTCAGTGTAGGGCCAATTCGATTTTCCCTACAGATCCTTTGTCCGTGAGTAGGTATTATTATGTTGTCAATTTATTTGGTCTGTAGTTTAGGTTAAACCACTCAAATCAAGACACGAGTCCAATGCTATGTACATTTTATGTTATTATTGTTATGACTACTTATGACCGTCATGTCAGTAAAATAGGTACCAATTCAGGCCCTTCCATACCTAATGAACAAATCAACGAAGGATCTAGGTATTTGCACACAATGCACCAACTTAAGTCACTATTTAAGTTGGTCGTAACCTAAGAGCAGAAGACATAAACCCACACTTTATATTCCATATCATACCCACACACAAAGAGCAATTTTCTTTATTAATCAATTATGTAGTCGTAAAGCAAGTACAATCAAAAAATACGAGCATGAAAGAAGTTATGAAATCGTCAAAATAAACTTAAAAGCTACCTAACTTCCAAGAAAATTATTCCTAAAGATATCTCACCGTATTTTTACTGGTGTTAAATAAATTACTTTAAGTCCATTCTACAGAATAGCTTCATTACAAGCTCGAAAAAGCACTGGCTAAAAAGAAAATTATCTAAGGCCGTTTAAAAAAAAATGCGCGCCATATTTCTTTTGTTTTTCTCTGATTGAATGAGTTCCTGCAAGCAATGGAGAGAATTGTTTTGGTTAAATACGTAATACGTTTAGCATAACGGTCTCGGGAATGATTCAATTTTGCAAAAATTGCACGCAGTTGATGCATGAAACGTACAACGGTACTTCAGTTTCATTAGGTTATTCAAATTAAATCATTCAATTTATCATAAAGGCGACCCAGTATTCTGAGCAATTGGGTTAATTTTAAAGTTGGTTTGTAAACTGGGGACAAAAATATCGGAATATCAAAGCAATGTGATCAAAAATCTTTTTTTTATTCATATGGACGATGGTTCGGTCCACAGCATATAGAATAATTCACCATGTTTAGAAAACACGACTTTATGAACTATTACTTAGTCCTCCCCGCTTGGTGTGCAAATGTCGTCTACATATACCCGAAAAAGAGCCTACTAAATCTGTCTCCTGAAAGTGAAGTCCATACGTATTACATAATGTAAACGAATACAATATATTGATAATTACAATATATTGATGACAAATGTTTATTCCGTGGTTTCATTTACTTTTACTTCCCTGAGTTATCTTTTTTGTATTCACATTAATTTGTAATTATATTAATTAATTTGCACATCCTTAGATTAGAGCATAAAATATAGTTAAGCTCCTATAAATGTACATAACACCGATTAACACCACAACAATCTATATTTGCAAATAAACGCCTTTGACTATGACGAATGTACGATCCCAACAGCCAGAATTTATCTCGTGACAATGACTATAAACACTGAAAAGTCACAGAGAGGCTGGATTTATAATGTCATCCAGGTAAAAACAAATTAAACTTTACAGTTTTTTTCATGCAAAAACCTAACTAGTGGACCGATTCCAGATTTTAAAAAAATGGGACCAGTCTTTTGGACTGACCTTACGTACGAAGAGCACCAGTTTCGATGTAACAATCAAACAAAGTTTATTTTTATCTTTGTGCACTATCCTCTCAGCACCAGCTTTCCTGTCCTGCCTAGGTTTGCTGGTAGAAATCTCTCTTAAGAGATAAGCTCGCCCTTTGCGTACTATTTGTTATTTCAGTTTTATTATTAAGTTACTGTGCAATAAAGAATATGAACTACTTTGTTAGGGACATCATTCTGAACAACTTTCATAATGAAACCGATTTGATCAGAACAACTTCATTTTTCACTTCTCCATACAAATCAGCTGACCCACTCAGGCCAAAATGTACTGATAAGTGAAAAATAAAGTTGCTCTGATTGTTCGCGCCAAAGGCGCTGGGAAATAAAATTTAGTATTTGAAGAACAGACTGAGGGATGGTTGAATGAACCCAGAATATGTTTCGTCTCCAAACCTTAGAATATAATAAAAAAAACTTGCTCACCTGTATTTAACCTTCTGCACTTCCGTAATTCCGCATTTTATTGGCTTTTAGTAGGCACAATTATTTATATTCTGTTTGCATCATATTTTATTTTCCGCGGTCGACCGACATTTTTGGAGGCGAAAGTTCAATTGTTTTTTGTTTCTTGTTTTTTCTTTTAAATCTGTGTGAGATGAGGCTGGCACACGATTTCCAGCGAGCATGGAGTATTACATTCTATTGAATAAAAACGAATCATAGACTGGCGTAAACACAGCCCCCGGGTTGAAAGGTACTTGTCTTTCAAATTGTAATACTTGTTTTACTTGTTTATCCGTAATACCAACTTTAACAATCATATGCTTATTGTAACTTCTGAACGAAACATGCCTAACTTAAAATTCATTTCTTTCAAAAGATTAAATAACTTAAAGGGCTTTATCTAAGCTGTTCAATTAAAAACTAAAATAAATTCTACTTCTCAGAAATAAATAATCCTTCTCTGACATTAAACTAATTATAACTATACCTAGAAAGATGTAATATCTATATACACATTATATACATGTACTTTCATTGTGTGGGTAACGGACATAAACGAATGACCGCTCTTTTTAGAATACCTGTTTTGGTTTTAACGAGTGCCACTCGTGTGACACCGTCTAAGCCTGCGTATAATTCTATAATTACACCTAAATGCCAATGCAGGGGTGGAGTGTTATCACTCATGATTAGTACTACGGTTCCTAACACAATGGGTTTCTGAGGAGTGTTCCATTTCTCACGAACCTGAAGAGTATGTAAATATTCTAGACTCCAACGACGCCAGTATGATTGAACTAATTTATCCAGCAAAGTATATCTAGAAAGTAAATGGTCACGGGTTTCATTTACTTCAGCCGCAGGTAAGGATCTCAATGGGACAGTTGTTAAAAAATGAGCAGGTGTTAGTGACATTGGCTCAGATGGATCTGGACTAAGACCCAAAGAAAGTGGCCTGGAGTTTAGTACTGCTTCTATTTGACAAAGAACTGTCAGTAGTTCTTCATATGTTAATATTTGGCCTCCAATTACTCTTATTAGATGAGTTTTAAATGACTTTACAGTCGATTCCCAACTTCCACCAAAATGAGGAGCATTTGGGGGAATCATTTGCCAACCAATCTTGTTTTCGGTTAACTGATGTTGAAATTCTGCTTGGAATGATTGCGTTGCCAGAAATGTATAAAGTTCATTTAAATAAGATCTAGCACCTATAAAATTTGAGCCGTTATCTGAATATAATTGTTCCACGGGACCTCGTCTAGCCAAAAAACGCTTCAGTGCGTTAAGAAATGAGTCGGTTGTAAGGTCTGGGGCAATTTCTATGTGAACTGCTCTAGTCGACATACAAATAAAGACGCATATGTATGCCTTTTGTGATTTATGTCCACGTCTACGGGTCAAAGTTATGTTAAGCGGACCGCAATAGTCAAGACCGGTATGTGCAAATGCTTTAGAAATTTTTAACCTGCATTCCGGAATGTTAGCCATGATTGGTGGTCCTATCGGTTTAGGCCGAGCTTTAAAACAAAAGTTACATGCATGTACCCTGGACCGTATTATCCTACGTCCGGATAATATCCAAAATTTTTGCCTAATTAAGGATAGTAGCAGTTGAGGTCCAGTATGACAATTATTAATATGAAAATGGTCAATAATCATATCTATTAAGTGACCCTTTCTTGGTAATAAGACTGGGTGTTTGTGGTCAAAGGTAAGGTCACTGTTGTGAAGTCTTCCTCCAACTCTTAAAAGACCGTCTACTAATATAGGATTCAATTTTTGTATTGATGGAACACAGGTTTTACCATTTTGAAGAGCCTCTATGGAATCCTGAAAATGTACTGTTTGTATATCTTTCAAAACCATGGTTTCCGCTTGTTTAACGTCTTCAGTATATATATGGCCACGAGTTTTTAATTTCTTTATAAACCGTAAGATATACACAGTAATGCGTAACAATTTAGACCAAGAAGAAACTCTATTTGCAAGTGCATACAAAATAGGTTCTTCGACTTGTATGGTGGGTAAAGCTATTACTTTACTTTCTGGGCATTCATATTTTTGATCTACCACAAACGGTTTAATGGGCCATTGGTTACGGTTCTGAAGTGCCCAGGCTGGGCCGTAAAGCCACAGTGAATGGTTGACTAACTGAGAAGGTAACAAGCCTCTCGAAAGACAGTCACTAGGGTTTTCCTTACCGGATATATGAAAGAACCTGCTTTTAGGGACATTCTCTTGTATTTTAGTCACTCTATTGGCGACAAATGTTTGCCATTTATGTGGGCTAGAATGGATCCAGTGCAAGGTAACAGTGGAGTCAGAAAATATGAACAATTGTTTTATTTTACATCGGTCAGAATAATTATCTATCACTGTGCGAACTAATTCTGATGCCATTAATGCGGCGCATAGTTCCAACCTTGCCAAAGATACAGTTTTAACTGGAGCTACCTTCGACTTAGCACACAGAAATCTAACAGTGCAACCCTTGGAAGTTTGAACATGTATGTATAAAACTGCTCCATAGGCTTTCTCACTAGCATCTGCAAATGCTAACAAAATTATTTCACATGTTTCGAAGACTCCTATATGTCTCGGTATATTTATTTTTCTTAAAAGGTGCATTTCCTTTTGCATGTTCATCCATTTATCAATAATTGTTTGGGGTGGAAGTTCATCCCAATCTATATGTAATAACCATAGCTCCTTTATTAGAAGTTTAGCATATAATATCACCGGCGCGGCAAAGCCTAGTATATCCCATAATCTAGCAACCATAGATAGAATGTTTCTTTTAGTACAGGATTCATTAATTGATGTAATCCCGAATACAAACACGTCTGAGCCTGGTTCCCATGTAACGCCAAGTATTTTATGGCAGTTTTCATAATCAAAGTTTACCGCCTTTGGGTGTATATGAGACTCTGGAAGAATTTCTAGTAATTCTTGAGAATTACTAGACCATTTCATGAGATCAAAACCACCGGCTTTAAACATATTTATCAACTCACTAGAAAGTATGACAGCTTTAGGCAAGTTTGGAACACTGGATACGACATCATCCATATAAAGGTCCCGTTTTATTACAGCAGCGGCATGTGGATATTGATGTGCTTCATCTTCTCCAAGCTGTTTCATCGTACGCAATGCTAGAAAGGGACTTGCCGACATTCCAAAACAGACTCGAGTAAATTCATATAGTTGGAGAGATTTATTTGGATTCATCCGATATAGGATGCGCATGTATTTATGATAATCTTTATGGACTTTAATTTGTAAGTACATTTGTTTTACATCTGCGCAAAAGGCTACAGGGAAAAGTCTGAAGTTAAGCAGAACTAGGAAAATATTTGTCTGTATACTGGCTCCTGTATGTAAGATTGAATTCAGTGATATGTTTCGATCAGTGGGTGAGCTGGCATCTAAAACCATTCGTATTGGTGTAGAAACACTGTCAGTTCTTAATACAGCATGATGAGGAATTACATAGCCTTCAGTAGAATGTAAATCCTCTTTACCAACTGTTCCAACAGGTGAAAGGAAATCTTTCTCGACATATTCCTCAATAATCTTATTATATGACTCTTGCATAGTTGGTGAAGCCTTTAATTTACGCTCCAATGCATTGAATCGCTTAGACGCCGATTTTAAGGAATTTCCTATATCTGTGGGGTCTTGTTTGAAAGGTAGTGCTACAGAATATCTACCTTCAGCATCACGTGTAGTGGTATCTTTATAAATCTTTTCACATTCTTGTTCTTCTGGACTCAGTATTAAGTCAGAGGACTTAGGTATTTCCTCAAGCTCCCAAAAGTTTTTAAGAACTTTGTCAAGTGGTTGGCTCGTAAAAGCACATAGAGCAACAGATTTAGTTGGTTTCACTTGAGAAGCCATACTAATAGGTGCTTTACCCATTAGAATGAAACCTAGTGTAGTTTGAATAGCGATAGGGGCATCTGGAGGACCATTTAATCTCCCTTGTAACAACAGATGAGGAAACAGTTCTGCACCTATCAACATATCAATGTTTCCAGGAGTGTAGAAAGAATCATCGGCTAGTGGCACTCCAGTCAGATAATGTAGCACCGTGACATCAACTGGAGCAGTTGGAAGCATGTCGGTGATACGGTCAACTATTAGAGGACTCAGTTTATAGTTTATATTGTCATCAAAGCGAGAACTAATTTCCATCTTAGCAGACCCTATTATTGGATTAGATTTTCCTCCAAATCCATGTACTGATATTGGTAACGGAAGAGATTCTACATTTAGAGAGAGCCTTTTGCAGCAGGATTCAGTTATGAAGTGATTCTGAGAGCCACTATCAATCAGACAGCGTACCATCTGTGGTACATTATGCCTATCTAATACATTGACAAGTGCAGTACCTAGTAGCACAGTCAATGGTTGGGTTGGTATGGATGCCTGTACGGACTGTGAGGACAATAAAGATACAGACATGTCAGGTGCATCATTTGATTGTCCATCCTCAGAGTTAGACATGAGAGGCATTGACCTTTCAAGTTTTAATTCATAATCATTATCTAATTCGTCTAATGAATTAGAAGTTGCCATTGCAACCGGTAAAGATGTACTTTGCAAGCGGGTATTGTCATTGAAATGCAACAATTCATTATGAGTTTTTGACTGGCATATGCTGCATGGTTTTTTCGCGTTACATGCAGAAGTTTTGTGGCGTAAACTAAGGCATGATAAGCAACCTGTCTTTTCTTTTATGAAATTATATCTATCTTTAGCGGACAGGTTCTGAAACTGGGTACAGCGCTGCAACGTGTTATGATTGGTGCTGAAACACATTTGACATTTTTCAGTGGATGTAACCAGAGCATGAGGTTTACCAGAGTAACCTTTTGGTACTGGTATTGATAATTTTGGTTGTGCAGGTAATGCTCGTGTCACATTTGACAATGGAGCCCCCGTTCTTTCAAGAATTTTGGCTTGTTCTTTGACAAACTTTACCAGGCCTTCGTAACTAGGTATAGGCTCATGTCTCACAGTATTCTCAAACAAACGTGCAGTTTCTGTATCCAGTTTCTTTAGAGCAGTATAAAGAAACATGAAGTCTAATTTGTCACCAATATTTAGTTTCTTAT
Organism: Argyresthia albistria; assembly: GCA_963457715.1. NCBI lineage: Eukaryota > Metazoa > Arthropoda > Insecta > Lepidoptera > Argyresthiidae > Argyresthia > Argyresthia albistria. Next base: position 2,583,420 of record OY735277.1, on the reverse strand, counting down.
AGGCTGCCACCGATATGGAGAACTTGTCAATAAAGGTGTTCAATCCTTCTACTGTTGGAGTTACTCGTTTCAGATTGAATATCTCATCTAAATGAGCAGTGCCCAATGTACGCACATCTTCATATTTATCAACTAATGTTGCATATATCGACTGATAGTTGTCACCAGTTGGAGACAAACCAGCAATGGTAGTCAGAGCTTTGCCAGACAGCTGGCCACACAAGTAATACACCCTTTCAGAATCAGTCAAGTATCTATTATTGTGAATTGTATTGTTGTAACATTCAAAGAAGAGAGGCCATGACTTAGCAGTACCATCAAACTTGGGTAGCTCAATAGGTGGAAGCTTCACGCGTTGTGGACGCAGTGGTTCGGGAGATTTAGCGGTGTCACTTCGAAAAGATTCTACCTTGCTCATAATGAGACAATACAGATCCTCAAATGCTTCTAAAGCAGAGAAGTTTGGCAAGAATGCTAGGTCATCCTCTATTTTAGACAAATTAAGATCTTCTGCGATTTTTCTGAACTCGGTTCTTTGTGTAGCCAGGTTGTTAGTCAAAGCTAATAACTCGGATATATCAGATGGCGATCTTACCTTCAAAGAAGTGTCGTAGATCTTTTGTATGCGTGCGAAATACGATTGCTGGTATGCTTCTAGTATTTTAGTCTTGGGAGAAACCTGTTTCATCAACGCATTTTCGAATTTAACATCTTTTTCTTTGCTTTGAGCCATGTTGAAGTTATTTTGTTTACACTTATTTTATTACACAAATAATGCACAAATATGCACAAATGTCAAACACGCGAAGCGCGAACGTCAAAATATTGAGCCACAGACCAATAAATAACGCACAACAGTTATAAATGACGCCAAATTATATCTACATGTAGGAACGAAACGACAGGATAAGTTGCGTTCAGAACACGTAAATAACCTCGCAAGATTCTAGATGTACTTGGCTGGGTAAATCGGAACGTAATATCAAGTAGGTATGTAAATAATTGCAATGTATGCAGATAAAATAGATTCTTATTTGAATGCTATTACGGTTGATTTCTCACAGCTAAAAGTATGCTATATGTGAGAATGTACAAATAAATCAGCAAATTACACAATCCTATAGAGTTTTGATGTAATTTACATGAAATAATGTAAAATTTATGTTACATTTAGTACAGATAAGATCCGCTAAGTAAAGCAAATACTATGGGAATAGATGATTTACCTACCTACATGTACTATGAAAACACACAACATCAACATCGAACCTAACTACCTAGTATGTTTATTATATAGAAGATTTATAATAAAATGAAACCTCACTAAACAGCATTTTGTTTGCAATATCCTAGCAACATTTTGTTACCATTAGCTAAGTAAGTAGGTATTACGGATTACGGATATTAAGTTTATTTTTATATGTGGACTGTATTTAATTAGTAATAATAGGATCTTCGGTTCAAAATCCGGTACGTCAGGACCAAATGTTCGCGCCAAAGGCGCTGGGAAATAAAATTTAGTATTTGAAGAACAGACTGAGGGATGGTTGAATGAACCCAGAATATGTTTCGTCTCCAAACCTTAGAATATAATAAAAAAAACTTGCTCACCTGTATTTAACCTTCTGCACTTCCGTAATTCCGCATTTTATTGGCTTTTAGTAGGCACAATTATTTATATTCTGTTTGCATCATATTTTATTTTCCGCGGTCGACCGACATTTTTGGAGGCGAAAGTTCAATTGTTTTTTGTTTCTTGTTTTTTCTTTTAAATCTGTGTGAGATGAGGCTGGCACACGATTTCCAGCGAGCATGGAGTATTACATTCTATTGAATAAAAACGAATCATAGACTGGCGTAAACACTGATCAATTCGGTTTCATAATAAAAGTTGCTCAAAATGATATGCCTAACAAAGTAATTTCTCATTTTGCGTTAATTAATTTGCGATGGGCTAGACCGCTTTCCCGCAAAATTGTCTATGGGGCCTTATGTAGGAATGAAAAACGCATAGCGATATCTCCGAAGGGCGCAAAATGCCTTCTTTAGCTTACCGGCGGCGGCGGCCTATTTTGTTTTTAGATTGACTGCCAAATGCGGCATTTGGCGCCCTTCGCATATTAACTATTAAGGTTTAAATGCAATAAAGAAAACACAAAAAAAAACGCATTCCATAAACGCAATTCTCCAAAGCCCGTACACCAACAAGTACCTGCAGTCGTCCACGAAAATCGATTGGATCTGCAATTAAACCGTGTAGTGTTAATCTGCGCCCGCGAGTTAATTAACGAATGAATAATGCAGCCGGGTACGGTACTGACGATGCGAAAAGTGATTTTTACGTAATTTCTTTGTTAACACGTACGCCCACTGTGCACCGGCACCGTGCAAAGTCATACAATGAGCCCTTACGTGCAATCACTTTTCCTCGTAGGGTCATCATTGGTAATGATTGTAATGACCTCCTGGCAACACTTTTCAAAATGTCCGTCCGGTACTTACATTTATTTTTCACAATTTTATAGCCCATACGTGCAACCAATTAAATAATCTTTTATTCACGCGTGCAATATTTGACAAACATATAACCTCACTAGGGGGCGTGACCCATATGTGATGCATGCACGTATCATTTATATCTAGAAATGCCCCACAAAGTCAAAGTCAATTTGTTTTTACTGACCATAAAATCATAAAGATTGCTTAGTCAACGTCAATATAATATTAATATTTTTGTATACTACCGCCCGTTCGGAAGTTGTGGGCTTAGGGATGGAGCGAAAAGGGGCAAGTATGGTACTTGCCCCTTTTAAAATATGGAGGGCCTTAAAAATTACAATTTTATGTATATACAAGTCTAAGGTCTAAGGAAATACACCGAAGAGAGACGTACTGACTCAGTCCATCGCCCCTCTTTGGATTTCTGTGCGCCGAGATGGTAAAGACCACGCAGTTTTGTCATCTAAATATTCTTTTACACTGTAATAAGACTATGACATATGGGACATACACAGGGAACGTGCACTGCATGCACTACACATAGGTAACAGTCACGCAGAAAACCATAAGATAGATGCTAGATGTGTGATCGTATAGTAGAAAAGCATGGAAGACGCACTTTGAGCCATTTATCCAATACTCAATTTTACATGACAGGATGTTAACCCAGGCTATGAAAGCATTTTTTTTTTTAAATCAAATAAAGTCATGGAACAAATAAATTAATATTCGTTTTCCTCGTTTTCGTGTTCGTGTGTTTCCTCGCCGATAGTACTTTTAACTCAAATCCCAAATTAAATGACACTTGGGACTTTATCAGAGCATTCGGTCGCGCCTCGCAATTTGTTCTGCATTGTGCGAAACAATAATAAATTATTGCGAACGAAAATTCCACTCAATTACGTTCTTTATGGGAATTACAACCTATAGCATATATATAACACAAAGTATACGGTAGATATATCTAGAAATAAGTGAAGCACATAACAGTATGTAGGTACTTCTACATTCTTATAAACACGATAGTAAAACCCCGTCGACAAAAATGACGGGTGTTTAAGCTTTTTTCTGTCTGTCTGTGTGTTTGTGCATATCTGTGGCACTCTAGCGCTCAAATGGGACGGATTGTAATGCGGTTTTCTGTTAATAGTGGTAGACTTCCCTTCGATTCTCAGCCCGTTTTACTATAATAGGGTCAGGGATTGGAAAATTTTTGCGCTCTTTTTTCAGCGCAAGGAAACATGACAGCCAAAGTTTACACTTAACAATATAGCATAACAAGGCAACCTTTTGTAAGGACAATTTGAATCCTCCTGATAAGAGAAACCCCACAAGAAACGAAACCAAACCAGCCAGACCCCAAGAAAAAAAACCTTAAGCCTCTAGCGATAACGTAGGTAATTTTGGTAAACCCCTATTCTTATCTATGATAGGGATACCAGGGACTGTGCACAATTTTCCGACCACCAATGAAGATATCACGTTATGGGTAACGTACTAGGATCATATATCGAATGATCGTCTTTTGTTCCATTTTCGTTTTTGTATCTACGAGTGTTTCAGTGTAATAGTTTATTGCAAAGTCACAAACCAGTCCTGTACTTTCTTAGGTAGGTTAAGACATATTTTTTTGTCCGTAACGTACATCTGGTCTAGCTAGACTGAAGAATCCAATAACTGAAAATAGCATTGTCGGCCAAAAATATATACCCAACGGGTCGAAGGGCCCATCCTAATAAAACACGCCCTTCTAGTGTAAGAAAAAACCCCAGGTAAGGGAAAATAGGACAACTTGAGGGAGGTACCGAGATTCGAATAGCCTTGTTTTTGGGCACAGAATACCAATACATATGTATAGGATTTCATTGTGCCGGATATGGTGTAAACTGTAACTAGACAAAGACAAAGTTAATAACGCTACGAAAACGAATAGAAACGAAAACTCAAAATGTATGCGATTTGACATTTGGTAGCGTAGCGTGACTAATTGTCAAATCGCATACTTCTTAGGCCCACTACTTCGTACGCAGAATTAGAATTATCCCGAGTTAACTTTGACAACTCTATACAAAATTGTCCCGAATTTGTATGGAGTTGTCAAAGTTAACTCGGGATAAGTCTAATTCTGTGTACGATGTAGTGGGCCTTAGCGTTTCGTGCGAACAATAATAGCATTTTAAATCTTGTCTATGTGGGCACTATAGCGCGCGTGGTCTAGTGGCCACAAGTACGCCCGTTGCGCAGCAAATGCGGGTTCGATCCCTAACGACCATATGGAATGGAAACTCGTTTGTTTAACACCAAGTTTGGAATGTTACAGTCATAAAACGTAACTAAGTAGGTTGCTGCCATCATCATTGACAGTATTATACGATTAAGGGTGGGCCCTAGGCAATTAGAACTTAGAATTTCATCCTTAATATTTTTAGAGGAAATTAAATAAAAAATGTTAAAGCCAAGCTAAGCAAGTCTGATTTTCTGGCAACTTCAGGAGACTTTTCTATCGGGCAAAATTAATAAAATAACGTTTATGGGAAAGCAAAGTCACGCTGACACTCGTGATAAACAAGCTAGTGAAAAAACGTACAGCAATAATACTCATCATTCCGAGCGATTCGTGTTTTGCTAAAGGCTGTTTTTGCCTAGGGCGCCGTCTTAAGAACAACCTACTGTGATAAAAAGTATGGTGAAGAAACCTCCACATATCTATAGCTGCGGCGGCTGCGATGCGCCTACAGAATCCGGCCCCTGTGCCTGTGCCACCCTGTATTGTGTAAATGTTTTACCATCAACCTGTATCGTTCCATTTCCAACATGCATACGAAACTCGAACATACCTGAAATAGAATAAAATAATAATCAAATTGTGATCTTGTTTTAAAACTTAAATAAGCTCGCCATGGAGTTAAAATAACTTGTGAAATTGTAACATTTTGTACTTTCTTTGCAAGAACATGAATATTAATTTTACAAATAATTAAATACATCACAGTTATAGGTAATCAATTTAGTGTTCGCGGTAATTTTTAATTATGTTTGTTGTTTGGGGATATTGGGTTTTACCAAAGCTCAATGCTAATAGTTTTGTTATTGCAAATCTTGTAAAAAAATAGAGATCTATTCCATCAATCAAAAATATCCTTTGATCTACCCAAACTCTTTCAAGTTTCTCCGATGCGACCTCTAATTCCGAGTTATTTTGGAAAATTACACACCATACTACTACGACATTATTGCTTTGATGATATCCTCAACTTACTGGAGCCGTCATAAAGAAGAAGAATCGTATCCTCAGTGTACCCTGTTATCAGAACTAGCATCCACTGGTGTCTCTGTAAATTATGAGGGTCTATGACATGTAATAGTCGTACCTTCTTGCGTACGATAAGGTTGTACGGGTGACGGAATCTACAGATTGCTGGAACTTTGTGGCATTCGAAGATAAATATATTATTACGATTTTCAGAAGATAACATTTCTATCTAAATAAAATGGTTCCAGCACGTATACGATATAAAAGCTTATTGAGGGATTTATCTACAAGTGTGTGCAAATAGGTGCCCACCAGAAAGGAGGATGCAAACTCTATGTGCCCACCTAATTAAATCGACACAAGTAAATCTCGCAAGCTTTGCTATCGTAATTTTATCTCACTTGAGCCCCTATCGATTTGAGACTCGAACGAATATCCCCTGAAGACAAAATGTCTAATTGCGACAAGGTTCCATCCCCGCCCCACTTTCCCCGCACTCTATCTTCTTCACAAGGGTAAGGGTTGTGTCCCCACAGACAGCCGGACATATCACATGTTATCTGAGACGCTTTGTGCCCTTAAAAATGTTCTAGGAAATACTAAAAAGCTGTTTCCATTGCGGGTTATACTAAAATGAACGAGATTCTATATGTACGAACTGTCGTGGCGTAGCGGAAGATTTCTGCCCGAAAAGCGAGAGTCCCCGAGCTCACACAACCTGGCTGGGGAAGTAAAACAAAAATGACTAATCTCATGTGTCGCTGTTTTTCTCCACTACACACAGTGGTCACAATTTTATTTGCCCATGTAAGCGTATCTGAACACCTATAGGGCAACTTAAATTGCGCAATTCCAAGCAACTATGACGTCACGCCACTCATTGCTATATCAAGCAAATTATAACAACATGGAGATTGTAGATAGAGATGCCGCCACGCCGCCGTATGGAGAAATAACGAATTCATGTTTATACAGTTGCCAGGTAATTATTGCTCGATAATTTGCCCGAGTGTTTAAATATTATATGTTTGCCTTAGCCAGTGTGTAGCGTAACTAACAAATATCAGAATCGACAGATTGAACACGAATGTGCCATCTTGCATATTTAGATATACCTTGGCAAGAAATTCTAGAAAGTAAATAACGGCAACATAAGTGACATATTAGTGTACTGCTGCGTGTTTTGATTGACAAGCCATATATGTCATTGAATAAAACACGCAGTAGTCTGCCAATGTTGTCATAATTTCATAATTCATAATTTCTTTATTGCACACAAAAAGTTACATAGGACAGTAAAAAACATAGAAAACGTGTACAAAGGCGAGCTTATCTCTAATAAGAGATCTCTTCCAGCAAACCAAATAGGGATGAGACAGGTGGATTGCTGAGCAGGAGTAGACCCATGTGTACAATACATATAATTATTACTTACAAATCAATGTCATCATTAAATTTCTAGCATTTCTTGCCAAGCTGTCTTGGTATGCGTTTATTATGACGTCGCATCTTGAATGCCCCCGCGTCTGTCGGGTCCCCCCAGGGGTATCACACCCCAACAATATCTATAACTCTATAACTCTAGAGCGAACCTTGTGACTTCGCCTAACTATTAAGGTACGGTCCTGTTTAATTAGAAGGGACATTTCTGTATACACTTTAGTAGTTTGGCAGTCTGAAGGCATCAAGCCCAACTAATGAACTAAATTAACAGGTAAATTAAAACCCATCAGATGTGGCCATATAGTTTCTATTGTCAAATTTATATTTTTTAATCGATTAGTCATAAATTCGTTAATAATTGAAACAAAAAGTAAACTTTAGAAAAAACCGACTTCCACAAACCCTATTTGATTAGATTGAGTTTAATACAAACTGTAACCCCTTATCCCCCCACCCTTGGGGAATTAATTTTGTCAAATCCCATCTCAGTGCTACCCCACGCTACTAAGGAACCTCTGTACAAAGTTTCATGGCTCTAGGTCCACCGGTTTAGGCTATGCGTTGCCTGCCCGTCAGCCACGCATCTGGGTGCACGGCAGTGCACCACCAAGTCGAGCAAGCACAGCCGTACCATCCTTTTCTCGAAGCAATTCAGGCCATATTCGACCCCCCTAAAACTTCGTTGTGGATAAAACAAGAAGCCTGATTTTTCTGTTACTAATTAGGCCTTATATCAACACGATATATTAATTTTTTTATTCAATTTGAACCAGTAGTTTAAGAATTGTAACATGTCAAAGTTTCCTCATTTTGTCACTGACTGACTGACCGATCATCAAAACTCCCAGGCACTTCTAGCAGACATAGAACCTTCAAATTTGGGATATAAATAGTAATTAGTATTCTTATCAAGGGAAAACTTAAACATTTCAAGCTTATTGTATAGTTTTCCAGAAAACCCATCTGCATCAATAACTTTGTAATCTTATATAAAATGTATAGGATTACAAAGTTACATTTGAAGTTTATGAATCATTGAATGCCCCTAGGAAAATATGCCTTTACAAACAAGATTCTATAAACATATTATGTAATACATACATAATATCACGCCTGTTTCCTAGAAGAGGGATACGTACATCCACCAGGGACCACCACTTACCACGGTCCAGGCATACATCCCTCGTTTCCTTTGGTTACCATTATGCTTAAATTATATATTACTAGCTGACCCGGCAAACGCTGTTTTGCCATATAAATAATTATAACACTTAGGGGTATGAAAAATAGATGTTAGCCGATTCTCAGACTACGAAGACAAACACTGTGACACGAGAATTTTATATACAGGGTGTAACAAAAAGGGTTTAACTCCCGAATGTATGTGGTTACTATGGGACCAACTTGATCAGAGCAACAGCAAAAGCTAACATCTAGTGAGTTTATAAAAGCAAGATTAATGTCAAAGCATTCCCAATTTCGTCTTAATCAACAATATTTATTTTTTCTACTTAATGATGCTAACATTCGACAAATTAATTCTGGTATTTTCTATAAAATGAATTGTGTTAACCAAAAACAGAAAATTACAGCTGAACAGTATTTCGAAATGCTCAATAAGGAAGAGTTAGAAGGTGACATAGCGGCAATATTTGGTAGGTTACGTAATACAGAACAGTTTTGGAGAAAGCCGAGGAATGATGTCAACTGTATGACTCAGCACTACGGTCCTGCAACCTGGTGGTACCAAATTTTAAAAAGTAGAACTTTACAAAAAGAAGTGAGATCCCATCAAAAACATCCTGTAAAAAATACCAAGTCTCGCAGCTCTGTGATTCTACCGTAAAAAGTTGTGAGATCCATGTTATACCAAGTCGGTTAACTGATTTAGTCCCTACTTAAGGGGCCTTCTGTCTTAAGTTAATACGTAAGATATTTTCATATCTATATTCAAATCTTTTACTTTTTAAATAAAAATATCGACTTGGCCATCGCATGAAGGCACAATGTATCTTCGAAATCATATCTACATTATATTAGGTTGTTTAGAGTATAATTGCGTTCTACACGATTAAAACTTGGTTCCAAAACTAATATATGTATACCTTTAACAAGCGGCAACAATAGAAAATGGAAGACTAGTGCAACAAAATTACTAATGCTCTAGTTATTTTCAGTCCATTAAATTCCAGTACCTTTCACTTCTTTATGCATTCGGAAGGAATTTGATGAAAAACCAGGTTTCTGGCTCTTAGTTCTGTGTGATAGATAACGTATTTGTATATATTTATTACACGATACATGACAGGACATAAAAACAGAAATAACATGTACCAAGGTCAGCTTATCTCTAAATAGAGATTTCTTCCAGCAGACCCTGGTTGTAAAGGACTAAACAAACTAAGCATGCGATGGCCAAGTCGATATTTTTATTTAAAAAGTAAAAGATTTGAATATAGATATGAAAATATCTTACGTATTAACTTAAGACAGAAGGCCCCTTAAGTAGGGACTAAATCAGTTAACCGACTTGGTATAACATGGATCTCACAACTTTTTACGGTAGAATCACAGAGCTGCGAGACTTGGTATTTTTTACAGGATGTTTTTGATGGGATTGTATTTGTTTGTACCTAGTATTGAGCAGATCTGGTGGCCATATGTGGTCTTCATCAGCAGTTCCGCATCACAATATTATGCTTACCATGTGCATTTGCACGAGTTATTATGAAAAAACACAAAAATCACTATAGGTCTGCCTATAATATTTGAAGAGTTCCCTCAATTTCTCCAGGATCCCATCATCAGATCCTGACCTGGTGTCAATGGGACCACCCTTGAGGTATTACCTATACGCCGAAAAAAGATTTGTTCAAATCGGTTCATAATTGGCGGAGTAATCGCGTAACAAACATAGAAAAAAAAAAAAAAAAAAACATACGGGTCGAATTGAGAACCTCCTCCTTTTTTGAAGTCGGTTGAAAAGAAAAGTCAAACGTAACCTACAGGATTCACACTAAATTCGTATTTAGGCTTGACTCAAAATGAAATCAGCTGCTGCGCTTGCGTTGTCTCCATCTTGCAAAAACGGATACTAATCGAAACTTGATAAGTTCGGTCCGATAATGCAGTTAATCGAATTAATCGAAATTGTATGTAATGTAATGGTCGCGAGGAGTGGATGTAGGATCAAACGCAATCCATCTTCAAGATGAAACCCTTGATCTGTATGAGTCGAGTTATCCCCGCCCACGGCCACGGCATTAAGGTACAATCCTGGCCTCCCCCTTTCTAATTAAAAGGGCATGTGTACCTTGTACACTTAATACGAACTGGTGGAATCAGCAAGTAAATTTAAACCTTACGGTTTATTATTTGCAACGGCATTAGTGATGAGAATTGAATGAGGTGCAAACTGTAAACTAAGTTTTGAACGCTTTGTTTCACTTTTTGTCGTAGCACAACTACGCCGTAGCAGTTCGTAACACCAAATGCTACGAAGCGTTACGAGAGCATTAACTCTGTAACACAATGACAAAATAGATAAGTTCATAAACATAAACATTTACACACAGGCACATACATTGCTTCTGGCTCCACACTAGGATACCCTGTGCCGTGGGAACCAGAAACAGCGACATCACAAAGCGGCTTCCCACGGTGCGCGATTCTACGGATCATCACGCACAGCCGACGACCACGGACGGCAACGCACGCAGACAGGGCTCTTTCCGACGGTCCGCGATTCTACGGATCATCACGCACAGCCGACGACCACGGACGGCAGCGCACGCACACAACACCACTACTCGTGTCAGCGAACAAGCAAGTTCTGACCTGTCGTCTGTGCTACCACGGACGCGCTCGGATCGCGTCGCACCGCACCTTTGAAGTTACCGCCTCGCGACGGATACGGGCGCACCGCCTGTGTTACCACGGACGAGACCCTTCCCACGGTGCGTCGTGCGTGCTGGTCCGCGTCCGTCCGCGATATCGCGCACCGTGGGAAGCCGCTTACAAACATGCGCCCGCTACACAGGTCGTCATACAAACCCCGCAACATAGTGATCTGTTTGACATTTCCTTACATTTGACAGATATTTGATAGAACATAGCTCTCATTACTGAATAGATAGTGTTCATAAAACGCTCACACGCTCTAAGGTTACGCGCACTCGCATACTGCTGGGCTAAAACGAGTTTTCAATGATGAGATGAAGATATCACGAAGTCAACGGTACTTTTTGGAAGCTGTTGGCGCTTTAGGTAAGAGGCTTATGCCCAGCAGTAGGTCGGTGTGGGTTTAGCAAGATAATGAAGAACATCTGAGGAAGCGGGAGCTGTATGCCAGAATCTTTAAGCAGGAAAAATGTAAAAGATTGTCAAAATTAGTATGGACATTAATCGTAGTTGGATATTTTGTATTTTGTGCATTAGTCGTGCAAAGGGAAGAGTCACAGCACGGAACAAGTAATATATTTCGTAGCATAGTTCTATCTGTATGTATGTATGTATGGTTATAATGACAAGAAAAACCACCGTTTCCAACGACATCGCGTCGCATCGTTTAAAACCCCGCAAGTCAAGGGTGCGGGCTCCCTCGGGGCGCACCCGAAGGTATTCATTATAGGGATAGGGATCGCGGCTCCTCGAGGCGGGATTGAGCAAGCCGGTCGAGTGCGAGCTCCCACTCACTTCTCTGCTCTAGATAGATTACTTCGAGGTCGTGGTTTCTTAGGGTTCCGTACCCGAAGGGTGCCAAACGGGACCCTATTACTGAGACTTCGCTGTCCGTCCGTCCGTCCGTCTGTCTGTCACCAGGCTGTATCTCATGAACCGTGGTAGCTAGACAGTTGAAATTTTCACAGATGATGTATTTCTGTTGCCGCTATAACAACAAATACTAAAAATCAAAAGAAATTTAATATTAAGGAAATTTAATCGATGTTAAAGGGCTACATAATTTTATATTAAAGACTAATACGGTGTAACTAAAACATCCTACTAAAAAACCCTACTTACTTACTTACTTACTTTATACTTTATTGCACATAAAACAGAATACAGACACTTAATAATGAAAAAAACATGTACAAAGGCGAGCTTACCTCTAATAAGAGATCTCTTCCAGCAAACCTAGGATGGACAGGATTAATTAACAAAAGATAGACCTACTTATGGTACCCACAATGACGCAATAAATATATGAGTATGAATATTTTCATAGAGTTTTGACGGCGAATGTTATTAGCGGATTGCAACATGTCTACATGGGCTGGGATTTATTTATTTAATCGTATGGCTCGAATGAATAGGCTACAGGGGAATATTTATGGGCTGGGATTATAGCGACGAACGTAGTAGTCATGTTCACACGTAATTCGCATTAATGCACTTCATTTTCTGATTTCATTCGCACTAGAATAATATAATACTGATTTTTACCGAGTAACATAGTATTTATTCAGCAGCTCAACAGCTGACTGAAAACGAGAAAAATCATGTGTACAATGTACGACACGATCGCGACGCGAAGATCAAAGCATTCTATTTAGAGACACGTTGTCCGCTTGTCTGTGTGGCTGTGTGCGGTAGGTAAATAGTGGTGATGGGACGATTATAGCAGAATACAAACGAATTAGTGTCGTATTTAAATTTATATCATAATAGCCTCTTTCTTTGCCGTAACTAATGCGCTTGGGTTGAGGAATCTGTAAAGATGACGGGCGGATAAATAAATTGCGTTCTCACCGTCAAACTAGATTAAATAGATGTAGCATCTATTTTTCTTTGTAGGGTGTAGAGCCGATCTTTCCAGCCTCAGTTTATCTGTCGGTTTGTCTGACGCATTTGACCTATCACACGTACATAATGTGTCAAATAAAGTTATGTGACTTTTTATCTAGGTGTGAAAAGACTGGGCCTTAGTCAAGTTTAGATCAATACAAAATAAATAGTCTTGCCTGAGGGTATTGCATTCGGGGTGGTAAAGCCACAGTTGCGCCAATGTTTAGCCGGTTAAACAATAATATCGTCCATATTAATTTTAGATATTTTTTTTGATAATTATAGACTTAATTTTAAATTTTTCGAGATGATTTAGCTAATACCTAAATGCCTAAATGAAACACGAGCACGCCATAGACAACATTAAGTATTAGATGCGACATCAGATAAAAGACAAGGTCCATTGAATGCTAAAACAGCTTACCCCTTTTCCAAAAGTCCCATACAAAGAGTTCGCGTAACGTGAATTTTCCTTATCAACACTAAAATTCCAAACACAACGGTCGAGGTGATTGAATAACCTTCCCTTTTGCCCATAGAGATAAGGGTGGATATTTTATGCCGCGACGGCATTTTAAAATAAGAATTGACAAAAAAGTAAGCATAAATTTTTTAAGGGGTGTTCACGTCACAGTTTTGCGGCGATATACAAAAAACGTGTCCTTTTCGGCGATTACAGACATTATTTTCTAGATATTCAACAGTAGGTAGCTGTGAAAACTCATTTCAGCCAATCACGTGCCGCTATTTTCAGTTAATCTTGGATTAATCGCTTGTTTGATTTGACCTCTCTTTCAGAAACTGGGGGTAAGAGTCCTTTCCTACTCCTATTTATTTTACCTATCGGGTTTCATTTAGTGAAACTGTATTTTATATCCATTACACTACCCGAACTGAGCCAGCGTGGTGGAATAAGGCTCACCCTTACTCGTATCCGGGTAAAGGCCTATGCCCCTCGGTGGGGACATTATCTATGCTTGGAAGCAACTTGACAGCTAACCTAAAACTTCGTGAAATCCACTTTTTAACACTGGGGATGTTACCAAAACAATCGGAAAGAATCGAAATTGTTATTCAGTTGAACTAACAGAAGAGTTGTCATCGTCATCACTGCTATCCGCACTTAGCGATATAATTAGTTCATTTTCAACTACATGTCTATTCTAATGTCTCTGCGAATCTTGTAAAATTATTCCCGATTCACAAATATAGGGTGTATCGATTCTTTTGATTAATCGATTTTTGTGAGCAATATCCCCTCACTAACAGGCTAAGATTGACATCTGTCAAGTTGCCTGTTATATTAGATACACTTTAATGGGCTATATTTACTTTTGCTTTTTTTACACTACCCTATGAACACAACACGTGCGAAGTATTTCGGTTACCGGTCATCTCAATCTAAATCACGCGCCACGCTGGTTTACGTCCAGAGACTATATATCCAATTGACTGCGCCTGCGGGGGAATGCGGCTCGCCAAACGTTTGTTGTATTCAACCTATGTACGATGACGGGCCGCCAGACAGTTTCGCAGCGGCTGACCAATCACAGCTCTCTCACCTCGTCCCCCGCCGCCGCCGCCCGTAAATTGGTTAGTTGTGTTTCAAAGGAAAATGTATCTATGCGCTCTCCACTGGATAAGTGCTCCCTGTTTACGTCTAACTAAATGAGTTTCTTCTGAGGCGTGCCGTCCGACAACAACACCGTGAGTGGAACATGAGCCCGGGCGCTCGGGTTTACAAACACACGGAACCCGCGTCATGGCATGTGCGCGAAAACTACAATACCATGACAGAACTGCGCACCGGTCTGTCCGAATTCAGAAGCGTAAGGTCTGAAATTACTGGGGAGTACGGTTAGATAGTAAACTACAGGGGGGGACCTCGCATGGATAAATTAGCAGGCAGGTAAAGTTCTGCAGCATGGGAACACCGTACAAAACATGGTTTGGGTTGATACCAGAGGCTTGAAGGTAGGAGGCTTGAAAGCCTTATTGACATAGTCCTTTTGATAGTGAAATAAAGCCGTAGGAGTTAGTTAGTATTTTCCAGAAGAGTCTTAACCCACTAGTCGACACATCTTATCTATCTATCGTTCTCCATTGTTCGTTTGTTGTGCTTCTGAGAGTGAACCAGTTACATCTCTACGTTCCAAATTTAAAGGGTTTACATTCCGCTTACCCAAGATTAATCAACCGATTCCTGAAAACACCGGTATTTCAACTTCTCTTTAGAAGATATTCTTTAATGTAGTATTTATTTAGGCGCGCGAGATATGAATGAGCTTATATACAGACCGCGCCAAATGTATTTGTCTCAGAATGAATTTGTAAATGAGAAGGTGAGATATGAAAAATAGGAGGTCACATGAGGGAGAGTCCACGTTTCATTCAGAGCAAGAGATACTTGGTGAGGTTTGTACGTACGAAGGGTAAATCGTGTGTGATTGATGATTTATAATAGGCATCTTACATTTTCGGTACTTTAACACAAGTAACTAGTGATGCAACCAATAGGAATATGAATATTCGTATTCGCCGAATAATAGACATTTACCGAACATTCGTATTCGGCGAATGCTTATACGAATATTTTAAAACTAATATGTTTGTTTGTACGCAACTCTAATTACTGGCTGAGTTAGAATGTTGATGAATGTTTTTTACAGGGTATTCGCAAACTAAGAATGAGATAGATGCTTATCTAAAGCTCCCAAATTTATCGTCGACTGCTGATCCAGTGGCCTTTTGGCGAGAAGATGTCTATTTTCCAAGTCTGAAAAAAAACTTTTTTCAAGGCTGGGAACATCAAGACTAAAAAATAAATAGCCTAAAACCAGAAAATCTACAAATTTTATGTTTTTTAAATAAAAATTTGCCTATTGTAAATTTTAATTGTTAGAAGAATAGAAATTCATCAAATAAAATAGTCTTTTATTACCATGGCGAGATATTCGTATTCGCCGAATAGTATTAGGTTTGGTATTCGTATTCGTAAAAGTAGTATTTGTTGCATCACTGCAAGTAACGCAAAACTGAGTATTGTAACGTTCGCACAATTTTGTCCTCTGCCACTTCGTTTAGGATAAAGCGTGATGCTATATTATGTCACATGTCAGTGGCAATGGTACATTAATAATTGTGCCTACGTTTAGATATAAATTCAATACTATAGTCGAGTTCGGTGCATGTACATTGTCGATTGTGTGTGTGTGTGTGTGTGTACGAAACCGCGACATAACGGGTTCAGGTCGTATGTTCTATTCTATGTGCACTAAGTAGCGATTTAAGTCCGACTTTAATTATACAGACAATTTGGGGCCTATTCTCTAGGTTACTCACAAAAATTTGTTGACAATATTAGCTCTGACGCCCTTACGCGGTTGCCATAGATTCCATTTTCGAACTCACTTTTGAATTAGTTCATCAGTACATTAAAATAATTCAAAAGTGAGTTCCAAAATGGAATCTATCAGGACCGCATAAGAACTGTCCGAGCTAATAATTGTCAAGTAATTTTAGTGAGTGTAACCTAAAGAATAAGCCCCATTGTTTTTTTTTCTCAAAAATAGTTTTTACTCAAATTGCCCCCTGTCATATAAAACAGAATATTTGACTAAACGCACGTGGGCACGCTGAGCCTCTGCCACCCAGTATAGGAAAAAGTGTGACGCTATATTTGGTGGCCCAGCTGTTTCCGTGTCTTACTATACTCGCGTGACGTCATACGAATGTAGGATGGCCAGGCCAGCCGACAGTAAAATATAGGACAAGCTAGGATGTAGACAAAGCGGGGTAAAGTGGCTTATTTTGTCGTTCGGGCCGCCGGGCCCAGGGAGCACTTATCCAGTGGAGAGCGCATAGATACATTTTCCTTTGAAACACAACTCACCAATTTACGGGCGGCGGGGGACGAGGTAAGAGAGCTGTGATTGGTCAACCGCTGCGATACTGTCTGGCGGCCCGTCATCGTACATAGGTTGCGTATGCGAACGTTTGTTGCATACAACAAACGTTTGGCGAGCTGCATTCCCAGCAGGCGCAGTCAATTGGATATATAGGCCGGGACTCCACCAAAGCGGAGATGTGGAATATTTGTATGCGAGATGGAAACAGCTCACATCTCCGCTTCCAACGCGCCATACAAATATTCCACATCTCCGCACATCTCCGCTTTGGTGGAGTCCCGGCCTGGGTCTCTGTTCGGGCCTGATCTCTTGTGTAAGAGTTGGGTAAACTGTAACTCCGTGCTGTGGATACTTGGGATTATGACGAGCAGGCGGTTGCATGCTGTCTAGCCGAGCTGCGGTGACGGTCTTGTCCCCTGTCACGATGAATAGAGTAAATAATAACTGTATGAAATTGGGTACAACTATCAGCTTACAAAACCTTATGATCAGAATTGAAATATAATTATTAAGTCTAATTGTTATTATTAAACCTTAACCTCCTAGACCCAGGGTAGATTTTTTCGAATTTCTTGTTGAAAATATTTTGGCATGGTGCAGCATATTTCGAACAGAATAATGAACTTTTTGGATGTCCTAAATTTAGGACAAACAATGGATGTAATGTCTGAAAATAAATATATTCTATTCCATTCTATGGACGGTTGGTCGACGCCTGAAAAAACTCCTGAATACTGTTGCTTTTCAAGCCCTATGATGATTATCGCCAAAGCTCCTAAATATGCCCACAACTGTGTCTCTGCTTACCGGTTTGGGAAATCACGCTATGATTGTTTTCATTTGAATATCCGATTACTGACCTCCCATCATCCTCACTCATCTTTTGGCGCGTTAGTGACGTTTACAGGGGGCGCCACTTCTACCAAACCTAATGCAACGAACCTGTCAAAAAGCGTTTGTTCCACCTGTTCCCGCAAGCCAAAATATAGTAGAAAGCTGTAGTCGTAACGAGAATAATGTGTTGACAACTCTGGCAACATTGAATGTAGTTTTTAAATACTTTTTAATTGTCTGTGTTATTTCCGTTTCCTTTCTGCTTGAGTGCGACCGCCAACCATGTAGTGTGTGCTTGCACGTAATAAATACGAATAAATGTGAGAATCCAGTGTTTCCAGTCCGCCGCCGAGCTAGGCCCCCGCGAACATGGTCCTTTAACCGCGAGAAATGTAATCAGCGCAAAAAGTGGCCTAGCAAGTGCAATTTTGGGGAAGATCGTGAGTGCAATTTTCCTGGTTCCCGCCATATTGGAGTCCAGCGATACTAAGTATACACACTCCACTCACGCTACTCATCTACTCCAAGGTCTGCTGAAACAACATCTTTACTAGAGATAATTCTTGGCGAACAACCTTCCAGTCATTCTACTGAGGTTGTCAGATCTTCGCGAAGCTACACCAGCAACCTATCGAAGTATCTGCGAGAATCCAAGCGAGTTTACGATTATCTCATCGATTCTCAACACGCACCTACCATTCAAGACAGCAATTTCATACAAATTCATCAGGTTTTCAAGCAGTTCAAGGCCCCCACGAAGACATTTCACCAAGAAAACTTACAAAATCATTCATCAATTTCCCGCCGATTCCCGCCATTTTTTTATCAACACCATATCAAGAAAGAAATCAAACAATCTTCGCAAACATCCGCAAGTCACAGTTGGCAGCACTGCACGAGTCACAAGCAGGACGGAGCTATTGGTGTCTCTCTCGTACTCACGGCGCCTAGGACCGAGCGCTACGTTTAACGCAAGTTCACGCTACAGTCAGCCAATCAAGAGGAGCTGCAGTCTGGAAGTTGCCCGAGCACGCCCGAGTCGATCCGAGTGCTACCGAACATCGCTTGCCGCCCGCCGCCGCCGCCGCCGCGTGCCGCCCCGCGTGCACGTGCGTGAGTGAGTGAGCAAGCCAACCCGTTCATTCAGTCAGAGTGACAGAGTCTGTCTGTAGACGCCATTTTATTGTAAAAAAAAGTTGTTGTCAAAAAGTTTAGTTCAGAAAGAGTTGCCTTCCAACAATAATTTGTTAGTCAGTTTGTTATATCGGCCTTGGTAATTGTAATTGTATGTAAGTGTAGATATTATAAGTGAAAATGCCTGATCTAAAGGAGCTTGTTTGTGCCAGGGGTTATTTGAAAGCAGGCCTAACCCGCTTGCATAATTTTATCGCAACAGAAAGTTTCAAAACTAGTAGTGTCGCTTTATTGGAGGCAAAAAGGTTAAAACTAGTAGAGACATACAAACAGTACGAAATCAAAAATGTGGAGATCTTGTTTCTAAACCAAAATTATACTGAAGAAGTCTCGGAAGTTGAGGAGACCTACTTCTCGACACTTGCGACGATTGACGAGGCCCTTAGGCAAAATACGCCGCAAACATCGGCGTCGCCGGCAAATCCCCCTCCTATGGCACGAACGAAACTGCCAAGCATAGAAATTACTCCGTTCACAGGTAAATACAGTGACTTTCTACAGTTTATGAACATATTCAACAGTGTGATCCATAATAACAGCAGTCTAGATAATGTGCAGAAACTGTATTACCTTCGCTACTTTTTGAAAAATGAACCTCTTGATTTGATCAAGAATCTCCCTATCTCTGAGGAGAGTTATTCAGAGGCGATTCAGATTATCAAAGATAGGTATGAGAATTCTGGGCTCATTGTAAATGATCATGTCATCCAACTTCTGGACCTAAATCCTATAAATAGTTCTGCCCGGTCACTGAGAAGCTTTGTGTCAAACGTCAAACAGCATATTGCTGCAATCAGGAACTTAGATCCTACTGTTGACAGTTGGGATCCATTACTAATTGGCATTCTTTCCCGCAAATTAGATTCCTATACACTAAAGGCATATCAAATGGACCGCAACCAGAAGCAGAAGCCAAAGGTAAAGGATTTTCTGGAGTTTCTGGAACGCAGAGCTCTGGCACAGGAATATGTTGACGCCAATGGCCAACACACAGCGAATTACTTCAGAAGCAATACTCCTGCCGCTGCAGTCAACATAACCGCTCAGGATACTCCAGACAAAAGGCCATGTAAGTTTTGTACATATTCTTCACACAAATTATATCAATGTCCCAAATTCAAGTTGATATTGGTAACTGATAGAATCAAGTATATAAGAGAAAACAAATTGTGCAACCGTTGCCTTAATTTTCACTCAGGAAAGTGCCGTTTCCACTTCAGGTGTAATACCTGCAAAAAGAATTCACACCATACTCTTCTTCATACAGAAGAGAGTGAGTCCCCAGTGGTTTTGCTTGCAAATAACATGTGTAATAACCAGACTTTGCTCCCAACAGCGAATATAAGACTGGTAAGTCCTGATGGGAAGGTTTTACACATCAAAGCCCTGCTTGATACGGGATCACAGGTGTCATTTGTCACTAGAAAAGTGATAAAAATGTTGGGCATCCAGCCACACGAAACAAACATGAATGTAATCGGAATCACTAATGTAAATAATAAAATAGAGTCCAGTGTTCCGCTGGAAGTACATTCTCTCACACAACCTTTTAAATTGACTGTCAATTGCAATTTAGTTGAGCAAATAACGTGCAAACTCCCTCAACAGAAATTCGAGCAATTTGATGTTCCCTCTCGAATTCAATTGGCAGATCAAAACTATAATGATCCGAGCAATATTGATATGCTGATGGGATGTGATGTGTTTTTCCAGGTGCTCCTGCCAACACAACCATTGCAGCTGCCTAAAAGTGATGGACAATCTGCCACCGCTTCTGCTTCTGCCCCGTGCTTCATTAACACGCGATTTGGTTACGTGGTAGGAGGTTCAATACCTTCTTTATCAGCTCATCCGTCAAATCAGGTAACTTTGCTAAATAGTACATGCAACTCGGGCATCAAAGAAAACGCGCAACAGTCACAGCAAGCAACAGCTGTTATTGAAGCGCCTGCAGAGACATCATTGTCATGTTCTACTGCCGATGGGAGTAATCGGGAGTCATCCGTTTTATTAGAAGGGTACTCTGACATTAACAAAACTGCAAAAAACAAGTTAAAACAAATTCAGTCGCAAACATTGACTTGTAAACAATTTAATAATGCTTTAAAGTCTGAGCAATACAACACATTTGCGCTTTTGAATAATGATCAAAAGGTGTCAGACCCCTTGCAGTCTTTACACCCCTTTCTTGTAGGTAATGATGTTCAAAGAGTAGGTGGTCGTCTCCATAACTCCAATCTGTCTTACAAACAGAAAACATCCTATAGTTTTACCAACAGTCAAGAATAAAAGATAAGGTCTACGACATGTAAATGATAATTTATAAATGCATTACTTGCTTTATTAAAGCAACGAAGTACCACATAAAGTCTTCCCTGGTACTAACATATTTAATTATGAAGAAAAATACAGTCCACTCTTATATCGGAGCGGTTCTTAACTCAAGAACTCTCTTACTATTTAGGTTGTAGAATGTTGCTAGCAATATGGTAGATACAATCCTTTTGGAAGCCCTGGCACTTACAATACCTCAATTTTCTACAATCCTGAAAATATGTTACTATGTTAGGTCTTTTACTAAAATATGCTAATTTCCTATTAATGATAAGATAACTGATAAGTGATATTTATTAAGTGTTAATTAGTGTGTTTACCTGACATGGATAAAAACAATATGTATAAACTTGTAAAATAAAACGATACCTGGTGTTAAGTGTAAGTGTAAAGTTATAAACGCCTAAACCCATATGGTTACTACTAGATATAGATAGTAATTTTGTTTTATCTCATTGTCTTTGAGGCAATGCTAAATGATACAGTGTAAAAATAAAGATTATATTACTTAGAAAACACTACAAAAATGTTTAAGGGATAATTTAAACTATGTGTACCCACTTAAAAGATGACTAACTTTGATTTAACTTTAGTTTAAGCTAAATTCACTCTTCTAATAATTTCAAAGTCATGTTATTTAAAATGCTTTCATGCGTATTAATATACTCTGTGCAAAAATAATGTACAATGAATAGTTCTATAACTATAAGTGTATTTTTTAAGCTGGTCACTATTTTGTTTGCCATTCGCGGCCCCCAATATGTTGACAACTCTGGCAACATTGAATGTAGTTTTTAAATACTTTTTAATTGTCTGTGTTATTTCCGTTTCCTTTCTGCTTGAGTGCGACCGCCAACCATGTAGTGTGTGCTTGCACGTAATAAATACGAATAAATGTGAGAATCCAGTGTTTCCAGTCCGCCGCCGAGCTAGGCCCCCGCGAACATAATGTTTAGTATTGCGTCTCTCATTACCGGAACGGGCCACGGAACGAGCGTTTTAAGCCAAAAACGACTTGGTGATTCACACCCTTCGTCTACCTTATTTTCTCGGCGCAAGAGCGAAATTTGCTTGGCAGCTTATAAAGAAAATTTGTTGGGGTAAGGCTCGGCTTTTTCTGGTGATGACGACTTATTATAATTTGGGTGTGATTTGATGATGTCTTTTGGTGTAATGAAGTAAAGACATGGAAGCTTTTTTGCTCGTAGCTGCGGCGATGGGCTAGCCCTCTTGCATTGAATACATAAATAAATGTGGGCACAGTTGTGCCTATGCCACCCCGCATGGGAAAAGGCGTGACGCTAACATAGCTATGTGTTTTTATCCAATTTGGACCACTGTTAGTCAGTTTAAAATCTTTGTGCTAGCCCCCCACTGGGTGGCAGTTCTGTAAGTTCACAAGCCTACGACAAGCCTGGCACAAACTTTACGCTGGCTCCGCGCTGGCTCATCGCTGGGGCTTGTGGGAGGCTTGTGAATTCTACTAAAATTCACAGCAGATATATTTTATAAAGTCAATTTTGTGCAAAAAAAGACAGCATTTGATGGCACTTTTACATGACGTCATTCTGTTTTTATGTCATAGAACTCAAGAACAAAAGTTCCGTTTTGACAGTTCATAAAAAGTATCTATTTTGACTTGACAGGCCACAAGCCTTTTTGGTAAGTTTTAGTAATTTTGTTTACTGACGAAGAAAGTCAGTTCTTAAAAAGTATTTAATCTGACTATCTATTCCTGTTAAACAATTATGGGTTATTAAATGTACCTCTTCTAAGCGTCTCTAAATTTTTGGGAAGGTACTTAGGTACCAGTGACAAAAGTTAACAATGGAGTTACTTAACCTGCCTGACTAGGTACACGAAAAAATATATCTTTATTTTCCACTCTCTATTTTCCTACGGCAATAAGAAACCTCGACAGCAAACGAAGCCTGAGCAAACACATGCCTAAAAGTCACCTTTGCCGAAACAAAAAGAAAATAAACAGTAAACCTACTTCAAAGTAACTCCCTCTTAATTATA
The DNA here is from genome assembly GCA_963457715.1 of Argyresthia albistria. Classification (NCBI taxonomy): domain Eukaryota; kingdom Metazoa; phylum Arthropoda; class Insecta; order Lepidoptera; family Argyresthiidae; genus Argyresthia; species Argyresthia albistria. The sequence continues at coordinate 2,560,146 of OY735277.1, read as the reverse complement.
CCGTGAGAGAGAATACGGATTTCTTTTTCTTTGCCAACGTATATGACAAAAGACAAAGGGCATTTTAATATGAGTATTCTTCTACACAGGGATGCGGGCTGACTATGAAGACGTTTTTGTTAGAGAATATGTTTTGACTTGGTACTAAAACAGGGCCCGTACCTCCACCTCCAACCAATGCTGCCAATCAGCACTGATTAGGCACCTTTTGATCCGAGAAAAATTCATAAAATTAAATAAACCTCACTGTGGAGGGATGAGGATTCAAAATGAGGATTTGAGCGGTTGTGATCCGTACCGAACCGACAATATTAACACTCAAACTTCCAGTGTCCACAAAAGACCACGACCTTTTGTTCTGTATTTTTTTAGGTTTTGGACTTAATCTCGATGAGGGTAGGTTGAAAACTAGCGGACCGTGAACTTTGGACGGAAGTACGAGTACGGAGTCATGGTTGCCATAGTGATGTATCAGATCTGAATTGGTAAAAAGGTTGGAGTTAGGCCCCAGGACTCAATATACCCGGTGTCTCTACACACACCTGCCATCTTCCTTCTACGTGACTTTGGTGCGAAGTCGCCTCGTTTTGTGTTTATGTAATTTCAACCGGCCGAACCGAAGTGAAGTGTGGGGGTGGAGAGGGGAGGAAGCATTATCGAAACAAAATGGTATCTGGGTGGCCAAAATTCCGGTTTTGGCTTGTCGACCGCGCCAAGACGTGCCGCGCCGCGCTGGCTACAAACAAACCGGCATTTCGCGCTCCCGCTATAGCCACTGACATACGATTCAATAAGTAATATCATGAAAAAGGAACGGGTCAGAGATATATTGTTTTCTACAATATAAAAACACAGCCTACAAGAAATCGCTTTTAAATAGCACAGGTATGTGTAGTGGTATATGAATGGAATCCAGAGTGTCTTCCCCGCTGCATCGCAGCTCATGCTAATTGTTCGTTAAGTGCCCGATCAATAGCATCCTAATTACAGAGACGCGTTGCACAGAGAACCGGCTAATGCACTTGCGACGTCTATTGAGTGTTCAGTTAGAAACATAAATAGTTGGACCAGTGCCCCGTTTCTGTGTCTCTTGACTTGAGATAATGAGATATCCCGATTTCTTTAAAAAAAATAGCCAGTTTACTCCACAGGCGTTAGGCTATCTAGGGTGCTTGTTGATGTAATTTAAGATAACACGATACATTTTTCTATTTCTTGTTGTTGCTCTTTTAGCTCATTTAATTATTGTAAACTGTATACATAGTGAAATCCGTAATTGGCCTTATTTTTAATATTTCCGACTAGCTGTAAGAATGGCTGTGTGATTTTTGTTCATTAAAAAAAATTAAATACAATGCGACATGAAATAACGCTCAAAGACCTAAACAAACAAACATTTACATGCCGGCACAAACATTGCCTCTGGCCCTACACTAAGATACCCTGTGGCCTGGATAAGCATGTTTACAAACAACCTATAAAGTTCATCCTTATAGCTTATCATGTCATCCATCCCTCACTGCCCGCTCCGTATTATAAATGAATTATAGTAAGACAATTTTTTTTATTTCACTGGTATACGGGCATCCGATCAGAAATCCGCATTTTGTGCACAGAACCTACATTACAGGTTTAATGAAAATAATTTGAAGTATCAAGGAGCAAAATTTTGCAAATCTACACACCCGTTCTTAGGGTACCGTACCCGAAGGGTGCCAAACGGGACCCTATTACTGAGACTTCGCTGTCCGTCTGTCCGTCCGTCCGTCCGTCCGTCCGTCCGTCCTGTCTGTCACCGGGTCCGTCTGCACGAACCGTAATAGCTAGAAAGCTGAAATTTTCACAGAATGTGTATATCTGTTGCCGCACCAACCACAAATACTGAAATACGAGAGATATTGCAAATTAAAGGGGGCCCCGATACAAGAGACGTGTTTAGATACACTTACGCATTTCAAAATGGAGATCTTGACTGAAACTGTTTATTTATTGTCATAGCAACCATGTCATAGACACATAATACTACACATTTAAATATGATAGCATATTTCGCGTCAACCCACATGGTTGTGGTTAGCCGGTGCGTTATGATGTAGACTCTCAATCCGGAGGTCGTCGGTTCAAATCTCGTGAAGGCATAAACTTTTTAAATTTTCTTTTTGTTTATTTTTTTATTGTTTTGAGTGCTTTTGATTTGTTGTACGATGGTACGGTACCCTTCGTGTGCGATACCGACCCGCACTTAACCGATTTTTTAATGTACTCCAAGATTTGATTTGATCCACTAAGGCCCACGTACGAAGTAGTGTACGCAGAATTAGACTTATCCCGAGTTAACTTTGACAACTCCACACAAACTCGAGACAATTTTGTATGGAGTTGTCAAAGTTATCTCGAGATTAGTCTAATTCTGAGTACGAAGTAGTGGGCCTAAGAGGTAAACTCGATAAAAAGTGCTTTCAACTGCGCCTCTGCCATCCCATATTAAAAAAGTCGCTGTTAGTTTTGTTATATTAACAGAATAATCGGCCAAGTGCGAATCGAACTCGCGCACGAAGAGTTCCGTACCATTATCTATAAAAAACCGCAAAAAATAATAATTTTTGTATTGGAGCCCCCCCTAAATATTAATTTAATTTTAATTTAATTATTTATTTTTAAGTAAATAATATACTCAATATATTGTGGACATTTTAAGCGTCTACCTGCTACCATTATCAATATCGAGCAAAAATGAGCAAAAAAAATCATGTTTGTTGTATGGGAGCCCCCCTTAATATTAAATTTCTTAATTTCTTTTGATTTTTAGTATTTATTGTTATAGCGGCAACTGAAATACATCATCTGTGAAAATTTCAACTATCTAGCTACCACGGTTCATGAGATACAGCCTGGTGACAGACAGACGGACGGACGGACGGACAGCGAAGTCTCAGTAATAGGGTCCCGTTTGGCACCCTTCGGGTACGGAACCCTAAGAAACCACGACTTCGAAGTAATCTATCTAGAGCAGAGAAGTGAGTGGGAGCTCGCACTCGACCGGCTTGCTCAATCCCGCCTCGAGGAGCCGCGATCCCTATCCCTATAATGAATACCTTCGGGTGCGCCCCGAGGGAGCCCGCACCCTGGACTTGCGGGGTTTTAAACGATGCGACGCGATGTCGTTGGAAACGGTGGTTTTTCTTGTCATTATAACCATACATACATACATACAGATAGAACTATGCTACGAAATATATTACTTTTTCCGTGCTGTGACTCTTCCCTTTGCACGACTAATGCACAAAATACAAAATATCCAACTACGATTAATGTCCATACTAATTTTGACAATCTTTTACATTTTTCCTGCTTAAAGATTCTGGCATACAGCTCCCGCTTCCTCAGATGTTCTTCATTATCTTGCTAAACCCACACCGACCTACTGCTGGGCATAAGCCTCTTACCTAAAGCGCCAACAGCTTCCAACAAGTACCGTTGACTTCGTGATATCTTCATCTCATCATTGAAAACTCTGTTTTTTTTGTTATGTAATAGATTAAGCTGTTTGTTTTCCTAATAAAGAAAAAAAAAAAAAAAAACTCGTTTTAGCCCTGCAGTATGCGAGTGCGCGTAACGTTAGGGCGTGTGAGCGTTTTATGAACACTATCTATTCAGTAATGAGAGCTATGTTCTATCAAATATCTGTCAAATGTAAGGAAATGTCAAACAGATCACTATGTTGCGGGGTTTGTATGACGACCTGTGTAGCGGGCGCATGTTTGTAAGCGGCTTCCCACGGTGCGCGATATCGCGGACGGACGCGGACCAGCACGCACGACGCACCGTGGGAAGGGTCTCGTCCGTGGTAACACAGGCGGTGCGCCCGTATCCGTCGCGAGGCGGTAACTTCAAAGGTGCGGTGCGACGCGATCCGAGCGCGTCCGTGGTAGCACAGACGACAGGTCAGAACTTGCTTGTTCGCTGACACGAGTAGTGGTGTTGTGTGCGTGCGCTGCCGTCCGTGGTCGTCGGTTGTGCGTGATGATCCGTAGAATCGCGGACCGTCGGAAAGAGCCCTGTCTGCGTGCGTTGCCGTCCGTGGTCGTCGGCTGTGCGTGATGATCCGTAGAATCGCGCACCGTGGGAAGCCGCTTTGTGATGTCGCTGTTTCTGGTTCCCACGGCACAGGGTATCCTAGTGTAGAGCCAGAAGCAATGTATGTGCCTGTGTGTAAATGTTTATGTTTATGAACTTATCTATTTTTTCATTGTGTTACAGAGTTAATGCTCTCGTAACGCTTCGTAGCATTTGGTGTTACGAACTGCTACGGCGTAGTTGTGCTACGACAAAAAGTGAAACAAAGCGTTCAAAACTTAGTTTACAGTTTGCACCTCATTCAATTCTCATCCCTAATGTCGTTGCAAATAATAAACCGTAAGGTTTAAATTTACTTGCTGATTCTACCAGTTCGTATTAAGTGTACAAGGTACACATGCCCTTTTAATTAGAAAGGGGGAGGCCAGGATTGTACCTTAATGCCGTGGCCGTGGGCGGGGATAACTCGACTCATACAGATCAAAGGTTCCATCTTGAAGATGGATTGCGTTTGATCCTACATCCACTCCTCGCGACCATTACATTACATACAATTTCGATTAATTCGATTAACTGCATTATCTGACCGAACTTGTCAAGTTTCGATTAGTATCCGTTTTTGCAAGATGGAGACAACGCAAGCGCAGCAGCTGATTTCATTTTGAGTCAAGCCGAAATACGAATTTAGTGTGAATTCTGTAGGTTAGGTTTGACTTTTCTTTTTAACGAATTTATGACTAGTCGATTAAAAAATATAAATTTGATAATAGAAACTATATGGCCACATCTGATGGGTTTTAATTTACCTGTTAATTTAGTTCATTAGTTGGGCTTGATGCCTTCAGACTGCCAAACTACTAAAGTGTATACAGAAATGTCCCTTCTAATTAAACAGGACCGTACCTTAATAGTTAGGCGAAGTCACAAGGTTCGCTCTAGAGTTATAGATATTGTTGGGGTGTGATACCCCTGGGGGGAACCGACAGACGCGGGGGCATTCAAGATGCGACGTCATAATAAACGCATACCTACAGCTTGGGAAGAAATGCTAGAAATTTTATGACTATATTTACAGACTACTGCGTGTTTTATTCAATGACAGATTTGGCTTGTCAATCAAAACACGCAGCAGTGCACTAATATGTCACTTATGGGCCTATTAGACTACGCTGTCCGCAGGGCCCTGTCTGACTCACTGTCTCTTTCTAGTCGTTCCATATGAGTGAGTCGTATATACAAATCGTGCCCTGCCGACAGCGTAATGTATTACATTATGTTGCAGTTATTTACTTTCTAGAATTTCTTGCCAAGGTATATCCAAATATGTAAGATGGCACATGTTGAATCTGTCGATTCTGATATTTGTTAGTTACGCTACACACTGGCTAAGGCAAACATATAATATTTAAACACTCGGGCAAATTATCGAGCAATAATTACCTGGCAACTGTATAAACATGAATTCGTTATTTCTCCATACGGCGGCGTGGCGGCATCTCTATCTACAATCTCCATGTTGTTATAATTTGCTTGATATAGCAATGAGTGGCGTGACGTCATAGTTGCTTGGAATTGCGCAATTTAAGTTGCCCTTATAGGTGTTCAGGTACGCTTACAAGGGCAAATAAAATTGTGACCACTGTGTGTAGTGGAGAAAAACAGCGACACATGAGATTAGTCATTTTTGTTTTACTTCCCCAGCCAGGTTGTATGAGCTCGGGGACTCTCGCTTTTCGGGCAGAAATCTTCCGCTACGCCACGACGACAGTTCGTACATATAGAATCTCGTTCATTTTAGTATAACCCGCAATGGAAACAGCTTTTTAGTATTTCCTAGAACATTTTTAAGGGCACAAAGCGCCTCAGATAACATGTGATATGTCCGGCTGTCTGTGGGGACACAACCCTTACCCTTGTGAAGAAGATAGAGTGCGGGGAAAGTGGGGCGGGGATGGAACCTTGTCGCAATTAGACATTTTGTCTTCAGGGGATATTCGTTCGAGTCTCAAATCGATAGGGGCTCAAGTGAGATAAAATTTAAATAAATTATAAGTAAAAAACCATTTTTAAATAAAGCTTTTATTTAATGCCCTAAAAAGAATAAAATAAAATTTCAATTCAATCAATGCGTCATTTTATTACATTACACAATTTATACGATAGCAAAGCTTGTTGCGAGATTTACTTGTGTCGATTTAATTAGGTGGGCACATAGAGTTTGCATCCTCCTTTCTGGTGGGCACCTATTTGCACACACTTGTAGATAAATCCCTCAATAAGCTTTTATATCGTATACGTGCTGGAACCATTTTATTTAGATAGAAATGTTATCTTCTGAAAATCGTAATAACATATTTATCTTCGAATGCCACAAAGTTCCAGCAATCTGAAGATTCCGTCACCCGTACAACCTTATCGTACGCAAGAAGGTACGACTATTACATGTCATAGACCCTCATAATTTACAGAGAGACCAGTGGATGCTAGTTCTGATAACAGGGTACACTGAGGATACGATTCTTTTTCTTTATGACGGCTCCAGTAAGTTGAGGATATCATCAAAGCAATAATGTCGTAGTAGTATGGTGTGTAATTTTCCAAAATAACTCGGAATTAGAGGTCGCATCGGAGAAACTTGAAAGAGTTTGGGTAGATCAAAGGATATTTTTGATTGATGGAATAGATCTCTATTTTTTTACAAGATTTGCAATAACAAAACTATTAGCATTGAGCTTTGGTAAAACCCAATATCCCCAAACAACAAACATAATTAAAAATTACCGCGAACACTAAATTGATTACCTATAACTGTGATGTATTTAATTATTTGTAAAATTAATATTCATGTTCTTGCAAAGAAAGTACACAATGTTACAATTTCACAAGTTATTTTAACTCCATGGCGAGCTTATTTAAGTTTTAAAACAAGATCACAATTTGATTATTATTTTATTCTATTTCAGGTATGTTCGAGTTTCGTATGCTTGTTGGAAATGGAACGATACAGGTTGATGGTAAAACATTTACACAATACAGGGTGGCACAGGCACCGGGGCCGGATTCTGTAGGCGCATCGCAGCCGCCGCAGCTATAGATATGTGGAGGTTTCTTCACCATACTTTTTATCACAGTAGGTTGTTCTTAAGACGGCGCCCTAGGCAAAAACAGCCTTTAGCAAAACACGAATCGCTCGGAATGATGAGTATTATTGCTGTACGTTTTTTCACTAGCTTGTTTATCACGAGTGTCAGCGTGACTTTGCTTTCCCATAAACGTTATTTTATTAATTTTGCTCGATAGAAAAGTCTCCTGAAGTTGCCAGAAAATCAGACTTGCTTAGCTTGGCTTTAACATTTTTTAATTTTTTAATTAATTCTCTCTAAAAATATTAAGGATGAAATTCTAAGTTCTAATTGCCTAGGGCCCACCCTTAATCGTATAATACTGTCAATGATGATGGCTGCAACCTACTTAGTTACGTTTTATGACTGTAACATTCCAAACTTGGTGTTAAACAAACGATAACGTTTTCCATTCCATATGGTCGTTAGGGATCGAACCCGCATTTGCTGCGCAACGGGCGAACTTGTGGCCACTAGACCACGCGCGCTATAGTGCCCACATAGACAAGATTTAAAATGCTATTATTGTTCGCACGAAACGCTAAGGCCCACTACTTCGTACGCAGAATTAGACTTATCCCGAGTTAACTTTGACAACTCCATATAAATTCGGGACAATTTTGTATAGAGTTGTCAAAGTTAACTCGGGATAATTCTAATTCTGCGTACGAAGTATTGGGCCTAAGAAGTATGCGATTTGACAATTAGTCAGGCTACGCTACCAAATGTCAAATCGCATACATTTTGAGTTTTCGTTTCTATTCGTTTTCGTAGCGTTATTAACTTTGTCTTTGTCTAGTTACAGTTTACACCATATCCGGCACAATGAAATCCTATATGTATTGGTATTCTGTGCCCAAAAACAAGGCTATTCGAATCTCGGTACCTCCCTCAAGTTGTCCTATTTTCCCTTACCTGGGGTTTTTTCTTACACTAGAAGGGCGTGTTTTATTAGGATTGGCCCTTCGACACGTTTGGTATATATTTTTGGCCGACAATGCTATTTTCAGTTATTGGATTCTTCAGTCTAGCTAGACCAGATGTACGTTACGGACAAAAAAATATGTCTTAACCTACCTAAGAAAGTACAGGACTGGTTTGTGACTTTGCAATAAACTATTACACTGAAACACTCGTAGATACAAAAACGAAAATGGAACAAAAGACGATCATTCGATATATGATCCTAGTACGTTACCCGTAACGTGATATCTTCATTGGTGGTCGGAAAATTGTGCACAGTCCCTGGTATCCCTATCATAGATAAGAATAGGGGTTTACCAAAATTACCTACGTTATCGCTAGAGGCTTAAGGTTTTTTTTCTTGGGGTCTGGCTGGTTTAGTTTCGTTTCTTGTGGGGTTTCTCCTATCAGGGGGATTCGAATTGTCCTTACAAAAGGTTGCCTTGTTATGCTATATTGTTAAGTGTAAACTTTGGCTGACATGTTTCCTTGCGCTGAAAAAAGAGCGCACAAATTTTCCAATCCCTGACCCTATTATAGTAAAACGGGCTGAGAATCGAAGGGAAGTCTACCACTATTAACAGAAAACCGCATTACAATCCGTCCCATTTGAGCGCTAGAGTGCCACAGATATGCACAAACACACAGACAGACAGCAAAAAGCTTAAACACCCGTCATTTTTGTCGACGGGGTTTTACTATCGTGTTTATAAGAATGTAGAAGTACCTACATACTGTTATGTGCTTCACTTATTTCTAGATATATCTACCTTATACTTTGTGTTATATATATGCTATAGGTTGTAATTCCCATAAATCATTTCTTTTCCCATGGATACCCCACAGACCTCTTCACTCTAACTAACGAAGCAGCCGAATGGCTGCAGACATCAAGATTATTTATATGAGCGACTCGACGGCTATGCCATACGAATAAATAAAAAAAAAACTTTTCCCATAAGGTCTATTTTCGCGGAACCACTCACATTTTGATAACAGTTGATGACTTCTTGATGAAACTTTGACAGCCGGGTGGGCGACAACTGGACACACGTCCGTCGAACCGCAGCCCGCGATGAGCCAGCGTGGTGGAGTATGGCTCAATCTTACTCGTATCCGGGTAAAGGCCCGTGCCCCTCGGTTGGGATCGGGATGTTAACGGGCTACATAATTTTATATTAAAGACTAATACGGTGTAACTAAAACATCCTACTAAAAAACCCTACCCACAATGACGCAATAAATATATGAGTATGAGTTTGATTATTTTCATAGAGTTTTGACGGCGAATGTTATTAGCGGATTGCAACATGTCTACATGGGGATTTATTTATTTAATCGTATGGCTCGAATGAATAGGGTACAGGGGAATATTTATGGGCTGGGATTATAGCGACGAACGTAGTAGTCATGTTCACACGTAATTCGCATTAATGCACTTCATTTTCTGATTTCATTCGCACTAGAATAATATAATACTGATTTTTACCGAGTAACATAGTATTTATTCAGCAGCTCAACAGCTGACTGAAAACGAGAAAAATCATGTGTACAATGTACGACACGATCGCGACGCGAAGATCAAAGCATTCTATTTAGAGACACGTTGTCCGCTTGTCTGTGTGGCTGTGTGCGGTAGGTAAGTAGTGGTGATGGGACGATTATAGCAGAATACAAACGAATTAGTGTCGTATTTAAATTTATATCATAATAGCCTCTTTCTTTGCCGTAACTAATGCGCTTGGGTTGAGGAATCTGTAAAGATGACGGGCGGATAAATAAATTGCGTTCTCACCGTCAAACTAGATTAAATAGATGTAGCATCTATTTTTCTTTGTAGGGTGTAGAGCCGATCTTTCCAGCCTCAGTTTATCTGTCGGTTTATCTGACGCATTTGACCTATCACACGTACATAAAGTGTCTTTATGTTATGTGACTTTTTATCTAGGTGTGAAAAGACTGGGCCTTAGTCAAGTTTAGAGAAATTTCAGGATGATACAAAATAGATATCTAGGCTTGCCTTTTCCCATTCGGGGTGGTAGAGCAACAGTTGCGCCAATGTTTAGCCAGTTAAACAATAATATCGTCCATATACATTAATTTTAGATAATTATAGACTTAATTTTAATTTTTTCGAGATGATTTAGCTAATACCTAAATGCCTAAATGAAACACGAGCACGCCATAGACAAAATGTAGTATTAGATGCGACATCAGATAAAAGACAAGGTCCATTGAATGCTAAAACATCTCACCCCTTTTCCAAAAGTCCCATACAAGGGGTTCGCGTAACGTAAATTTTCCTTATCAACACTAAAATTCCAAACACAACGGTCGAGGTGATTGAATAAACTTCCCTTTTGCCCATAGAGATAAGGGTGGATATTTTATGCCGCGACGGCATTTTAAAATAAGAATTGACAAAAAAGTAAGCATAATTTTTTTAAGGGGTGTTCACGTCACAGTTTTGCGGCGATATACAAAAAACGTCTCCTTTTCGGCGATTACAGACATTATTTTCTAGATATTCAACAGTAGGTAGCTGTGAAAACTCATTTCAGCCAATCACGTGCCGCTATTTTCAGTTAATCTTGGATTAATCGCTTGCTTGATTTGACCTCTCTTTCTGAAACTGGGGGTAAGAGTCCTATCCTACTCCTATTTATTTTACCTATCGGGTTTCATTTTGTGAAACTGTATTTTATATCCATTACACTACCCGAACTGAGCCAGCGTGGTGGAATAAGGCTCAACCTGACTCGTATCCGGGTAAAGGCCTATGCCCCTCGGTGGGGACATTATCTATGCTTGGAAGCAACTTGACAGCTAACCTAAAACTTCGTAAAATCCACTTTTTAAACACTGGGGATGTTACCAAAACAATCGGAAAGAATCGAAATTGTTTATTCAGTTGAACTAACAGAAGATTTGTCATCGTCATCACTGCTATCCGCACTTAGCGATATAATTAGTTCATTTTCAACTACATGTCTATTCTAATGTCTCTGCGAATCTTGTAAAATTATTCCCGATTCACAAATGTTTATAGGGTGTATCGATTCTTTTGATTAATCGATTTTTGTGAGCAATGTCCCCTCACTAACAGGCTAAGATGGACATCTGTCAAGTTGCCTGTTATATTAGATACACTTTAATGGGCTATATTTACTTTTGCTTTTTTTACACTACCCTATGAACACAACACGTGCGAAGTATTTCGGTTACCGGTCATCTCAATCTAAATCACGCGCCACGCTGGTTTACGTCCAGAGACTATATATCCAATTGACTGCGCCTGCGGGGGAATGCGGCTCTCCAAACGTTTGTTGTATTCAACCTATGTACGATGACGGGCCGCCAGACAGTTTCGCAGCGGCTGACCAATCACAGCTCTCTCACCTCGTCCCCCGCCGCCGCCGCCCGTAAATTGGTTAGTTGTGTTTCAAAGGAAAATGTATCTATGCGCTCTCCACTGGATAAGTGCTCCCTGTTTACGTCTAACTAAATGAGTTTCTTCTGAGGCGTGCCGTCCGACAACAACACCGTGAATGGAACATGAGCCCGGGCGCTCGGGTTTACAAACACACGGAACCCGCGTCATGGCATGTGCGCGAAAACTACAATACCATGACAGAACTGCGCACCGGTCTGTCCGAATTCAGAAGCGTAAGGTCTGAAATTACTGGGGAGTACGGTTAGATAGTAAACTACAGGGGGGGACCTCGCATGGATAAATTAGCAGGCAGGTAAAGTTCTGCAGCATGGGAACACCGTACAAAACATGGTTTGGGTTGATACCAGAGGCTTGAAGGTAGGAGGCTTGAAAGCCTTATTGACATAGTCCTTTTGATAGTGAAATAAAGCCGTAGGAGTTAGTTAGTATTTTCCAGAAGAGTCTTAACCCACTAGTCGACACATCTTATCTATCTATCGTTCTCCATTGTTCGTTTGTTCGACCGGCGGTGGTGTGCTTCTGAGAGTGAACCAGTTACATCTCTACGTTCCAAATTTAAAGGGTTTACATTCCGCTTACCCAAGATTAATCAACCGATTCCTGAAAACACCGGTATTTCAACTTCTCTTTAGAAGATATTCTTTAATGTAGTATTTATTTAGGCGCGCGAGATATGAATGAGCTTATATACAGATCGCGCCAAATGTATTTGTCTCAGAATGAATTTGTAAATGAGAAGGTGAGATATGAAAAATAGGAGGTCACATGAGGGAGAGTCCACGTTTCATTCAGAGCAAGAGATACTTGGTGAGGTTTGTACGTACGAAGGGTAAATCGTGTGTGATGTATGATTTATAATAGGCATCTCACATTTTCGGTACTTTAACACAAGTAACTAGTGATGCAACGAATAGGAATATGAATATTCGTATTTGCCGAATAATAGACATTTGCCGAACATTCGTATTCGGCGAATGCTTATACGAATATTTTAAAACTAACATGTTTGTTTGTACGCACGCAACTCTAATTACTGGCTGACTTAGAATGTTGATGAATGTTTTTTTACAGGGTATTCGCAAACTAAGAATGAGATAGATGCTTATCTAAAGCTCCCAAATTTATCGTCGACTGCTGATCCAGTGGCCTTTTGGCGAGAAGATGTCCATTTTCCAAGTAAACTCGCCTAAAAATATTTTTCACTGAAGCCATGTTCAGTCACCGCGGAAAGACTTTTTTACCGCTGGGAACATCCAGACTATAAAATAAATCGCCTAAAACCAGAAAATCTACAATTTTTTTTTTAAATAAAACTTTGCCTATTGTATATAACCTATTGTATTTAATTATTAGAAGAATAGAAATTGATCAAATAAATTAGTCTTTTTGAAGTAAAACTTCTTGGGGCACGGGGGTAAAATTTATTTAACCTCTCAACTGTGGGTTATTCATATATTTGCTTTTCAATTACTACTAGCCGGGTGCTATCACGAGTGGCTAAGAAATGTAACGGAAATTGGAATCGGTGACGTCAGGGTCGGCTAAAGACTTTTAAAACCGCAACTATTTTCAATACGGTTTTTAACTAATCAGATAAGATAATAATACATTCGTACAATAAAGAATGTTAATTAGTGAGAGAAAAACCTGATGAAACGTTAACAAATAAAAATTATTTTAAGCATTCTTCCACGAGTTCTTGATTTCCGGTATGGCCAAAACCAGTGACGTGACCAAAAACTACTTCGTTCAACCTCTTTGTTGGAACCGGAACTTATGTTTGACAGTTGTGCGATGCGATCCATACAGTTTGTAAGAAAAGAGTTTCATCAATGTCACACGGGTCGATATGGATTTCTAAAATGATGAACGAATCGTTTTGTGGCCGGTAACTCTGGAATAGGTACCTAAAACGCGCTGCGTAGTCGCGCAACGGGCAGCTAGTAATCGCATAAAGTCACTTAGAATCATCCAAACCAAATGTGATATTCAGTTTTCAAGCAAATTCCGATGTGATGGATGGCTGCTACCTAGAACTGTTCTAAAGCCACTTTTTATTATATAGTGCAGTTCAAGTCACAAATTAGCAGTTTAGCTACTAAGTACGTGTTATACCTACCTATTTAATGTTTATCTGTAGTAAAAGGCCAAAGCGAGGTCTACAGCTTACAGAGCCATAAGTTTAATGGCTTATTGTTTCGCTTATTTGTTTGTATGTAATTTTTGTAATACATATTTTAAAGTTGAATTGTTGTTATAACTGTTGAAATTATACGATTTTGATTTTAATAAGCTTTTGTAATTTTAAAGTTAATGCTTCATGCCAGTCAATAATGTTAAAGTAAAATATCAAAATCGAGGTATGTCGTATGGCGGACTAAGGAAATGTCAAGAATAAAATTAAATAAGAGTTACGTCATCGCTTCGCGATGAAGTAACCCTAAAAAATCCTAGCAAAGTAGGTATGTATAGGTTAGCGGGGGTAGCATAAGGCACGCCAGTCACCCCAGCCACGCATTTTGTCACAATTTAATGTCATATCATAATGAATGCGCGCTATTTTATGGAGAAACATCATTGAGACGCGAAAGGAGTTGGCAATTTGGCAAAATGACTGCCCCAGACATGTACAAAGACTTCTCAACAGCCAATTAATAGCATTTAAATATTCTCTCATAAATTACTGCGTCTTTAGTTAGTTTGTAGAACTTGAAGGAAATGATTAAATAATTAAGAGTTGTCACTTCATACTCTATGATTCCGCCATTGATTAGTGACTTTTGCCATCGTTAAAAATAACATGCAACATAATTGCCAACTAGCAAAACTGTTGAAAACAGGAGGTTTCCAGAGGAGTGGCTAGATGGCGTTATGTTGCATGTTATTGCAAAATGGTGCTTATTTCTAGCGACGGCAAAGGTCACGGAATCATATTGGAATCACGGAGTATTGAGTAACAACTCTTATTTACCTATATTTAATTATTTTTTTCTTCAAGTTCTACAAACTAAATACAGACGCAGTAAATTAAATTTATGAATGAATATTTAAATGCTATTGGCTGTTGAGAAGTCTTTGTACATGTCTGGGGCAGTCGTCCATATATTGATTTAGCCATCTTCTTTGTCATTTATCTGCGCGACTGAGGTGAGTGGCAAGCCTTATGGTAGCCCCGCAGGTACACATTAACTTGGAATAGTTGAAAATACGTACTCGATCAATTAAATAAAGGGACTGGGCACAGAGACAAGCAAAGCAATGCATACATTTGAGCGAGACGGTTTTAAGACGTGACGTCGTCAGATGGTATATAATCTGAGCGAGATGCAAATAGTAGTGACACTATTGAATGAGTTAAGTATATCACCACGAGCGCGACAAATTGTAGATAAGGAATGGTGGGAAATAAATGACATGACGTATTAAAAGTAAGTACAAGTATAAAATAATTTCAAATAATCGGACGTCTGAAACATAAAAGTATAGGTATAGGTAGGTATGGGTGTATAGTATAGGTACCACTTAATGATCTAGCTACAGAAGTTTTACTTCTAACACGTGTACGGTGCTACACGCGTATTTTTTTTACCATGGCGAGATATTCGTATTCGCCGAATAGTATTAGGTTTGGTATTCGTATTAGTTCAGTTCAGTTCAAAATTTTTATTGACCATAAAATCATACATATTACTTAGTCAACGTCAATATAATATTAATATTTTTGTATACTACCGCCCGTTCGGAAGTTGTGGGCTTAGGGATGGAGCAAAGAAGGGCAAGAAACCTCCTCCGTACCTCTTTTAAAATATCAGAGCCTTAAAAATACAATGTTATGTATTTCTACTTAAGTCTAAGGAAATACACCGAGGAGAGACGTACTGACTCAGTCCATCGCCCCTCTTTGGATTTCTGTGCGCTGAGATGGTAAAGACCATGCAGTTTTGTCATCTAAATATTCTTTTACACTGTAATATGACTTCTTCAATAGGCCGTTTTTGACATAGTTTTTGAACCTCCTTTCTGGTAGGTCCGTTGCTTCATTAGGTATTTTATTATAAAAACTAACACATACTCCCATAAAAGAGTGAGCAACCTTACTGAGTCTGAACGCGGGCATAGCAATCTTATTTCTATTTCTAGTGCTAATACTATGATTATGACCTAAAGTCTTAAATAAACCTATGTTTTTTCTGGTATACATGATATTTTCATAAATGTATTGACAGGTAACAGTAAGTATATTGATATTTTTGAATTTGTCCCTTAGTGATTGCCTAGCATCTAGTTGATAGATAGCCCGTAAAAGTAGTATTCGTTGCATCACTGCAAGTAACGCAAAACTGAGTATTGTAACGTTCGCACAATTTTGTCCTCTGCCACTTCGTTTGGGATAAAGCGTGATGCTATATTATGTCACATGTCAGTGGCAATGGTACATTAATAATTGTGCCTACGTTTAGATATAAATTCAATACTATAGTCGAGTTCGGTGCATGTACATTGTCGATTGTGTGTGTGTGTGTGTGTGTGCGAAACCGCGACATAACGGGTTCAGGTCGTATGTTCTATTCTATGTGCACTAAGTAGCGATTTAAGTCCGACTTTAATTATACAGACAATTTGGGGCCTAATCTCTAGGTTACACTCACTAAAATTTGTTGACAATATTAGCTCTGACGCCCTTACGCGGTTGCCATAGATTCCATTTTCGAACTCACTTTTGAATTAGTTCATCAGTACATTAAAATAATTCAAAAGTGAGTTCCAAAATGGAATCTATCAGGACCGCATAAGAACTGTCCGAGCTAATAATTGTCAAGTAATTTTAGTGAGTGTAGCCTAAAGAATAAGCCCCATTGTTTTTTTTTTTCTCAAAAATAGTTTTTGCTCAAATTGCCCCCTGTCATATAAAACAGAATATTTGACTAAACGCACGTGGGCACGCTGAGCCTCTGCCACCCAGTATAGGAAAAAGTGTGACGCTATATTTGGTGGCCCAGCTGTTTCCGTGTCTTACTATACTCGCGTGACGTCATACGAATGTAGGATGGCCAGGCCAGCCGACAGTAAAATATAGGACAAGCTAGGATGTAGACAAAGCGGGGTAAAGTGGCTTATTTTGTCGTTCGGGCCGCCGGGCCCAGGGAGCACTTATCCAGTGGAGAGCGCATAGATACATTTTCCTTTGAAACACAACTCACCAATTTACGGGCGGCGGGGGACGAGGTAAGAGAGCTGTGATTGGTCAACCGCTGCGATACTGTCTGGCGGCCCGTCATCGTACATAGGTTGCGTATGCGAACGTTTGTTGCATACAACAAACGTTTGGCGAGCTGCATTCCCAGCAGGCGCAGTCAATTGGATATATAGGCCGGGACTCCACCAAAGCGGAGATGTGGAATATTTGTATGCGAGATGGAAACAGCTCACATCTCCGCTTCCAACGCGCCATACAAATATTCCACATCTCCGCACATCTCCGCTTTGGTGGAGTCCCGGCCTGGGTCTCTGTTCGGGCCTGATCTCTTGTGTAAGAGTTGGGTAAACTGTAACTCCGTGCTGTGGATACTTGGGATTATGACGAGCAGGCGGTTGCATGCTGTCTAGCCGAGCTGCGGTGACGGTCTTGTCCCCTGTCACGATGAATAGAGTAAATAATAACTGTATGAAATTGGGTACAACTATCAGCTTACAAAACCTTATGATCAGAATTGAAATATAATTATTAAGTCTAATTGTTATTATTAAACCTTAACCTCCTAGACCCAGGGTAGATTTTTTCGAATTTCTTGTTGAAAATATTTTGGCATGGTGCAGCATATTTCGAACAGAATAATGAACTTTTTGGATGTCCTAAATTTAGGACAAACAATGGATGTAATGTCTGAAAATAAATATATTCTATTCCATTCTATGGACGGTTGGTCGACGCCTGAAAAAACTCCTGAATACTGTTGCTTTTCAAGCCCTATGATGATTATCGCCAAAGCTCCTAAATATGCCCACAACTGTGTCTCTGCTTACCGGTTTGGGAAATCACGCTATGATTGTTTTCATTTGAATATCCGATTACTGACCTCCCATCATCCTCACTCATCTTTTGGCGCGTTAGTGACGTTTACCGGGGGCGCCACTTCTACCAAACCTAATGCAACGAACCTGTCAAAAAGCGTTTGTTCCACCTGTTCCCGCAAGCCAAAATATAGTAGAAAGCTGTAGTCGTAACGAGAATAATGTTTAGTATTGCGTCTCTCATTACCGGAACGGGCCACGGAACGAGCGTTTTAAGCCAAAAACGACTTGGTGATTCACACCCTACGTCTACCTTATTTTCTCGGCGCAAGAGCGAAATTTGCTTGGCAGCTTATAAAGAAAAGTTGTTGGGGTAAGGCTCGGCTTTTTCTGGTGATGACGACTTATTATAATTTGGGTGTGATTTGATGATGTCTTTTGGTGTAATGAAGTAAAGACATGGAAGCTTTTTTGCTCGTAGCTGCGGCGATGGGCTAGCCCTCTTGCATTAAATACATAAATAAACGTGTTCACAGTTGTGCCTATGCCACCCCGCATGGGAAAAGGCGTGACGCTAACATAGCTATGTGTTTTTATCCAATTTGGACCACTCTTATTCAGTTTAAAATCTTTGTGCTAGCCCCCCACTGGGTGGCAGTTCTGTAAGTTCACAAGCCTACGACAAGCCTGGCACAAACTTTACGCTGGCTCCGCGCTGGCTCATCGCTGGGGCTTGTGGGAGGCTTGTGAATTCTACTAAAATTCACAGCAGATATATTTTATAAAGTCAATTTTGTGCAAAAAAAGACAGCATTTGATGGCACTTTTACATGACGTCATTCTGTTTTTATGTCATAGAACTCATCAGGAACAAAAGTTCCGTTTTGACAGTTCATAAAAAGTATTTTGACTTGACAGGCCACAAGCCTTTTTGTTAAGTTTTAGTAATTTTCTTTTACTGACGAAGAAAATCAGTTCTTAAAAAGTATTTAATCTGACTATCTATTCCTGTTAAACAATTATGGGTTATTAAATGTACCTCTTCTAAGCATCTCTAAATTTTTGGGTAGGTACTTAGGTACCAGTGATAAAAGTTATCAATGGAGTTACTTAACCTGCCTGACTAGGTACACAAAAAAATATATCTTTATTTTCCACTCTCTATTTTCCTACGGCAATAAGAAACCTCGACAGCAAACGAAGCCTAAGCAAACACATGCCTAAAAGTCACCTTTGCCGAAACAAAAAGAAAATAAACAGTAAACCTACTTCAAAGTAACTCCCTCTTAATTATACCGTGAGAGAGAATACGGATTTCTTTTTCTTTGCCAACGTATATGACAAAAGACAAAGGGCATTTTAATATGAGTATTCTTCTACACAGGGATGCGGGCTGACTATGAAGACGTTTTTGTTAGATAATATGTTTTGACTTGGTACTAAGACAGGGCCCGCACTTCCACCTCCAACCAATGCTGCCAATCAGCACTGATTAGGCACCTTTTGATCCGAGAAAATATCATAAAATTAAATAAAGCTCACTGTGGAGGGATGAGGATTCAAAATGAGGATTTGAGCGGTTGTGATCCGTACCGACAATATTAACACTCAAACGTCGAGTGTCCACAAAAGACCACGACCTTTTGTTCTGTATTTTTTAGGTTTTGGACTTAATCTCGATGAGGGTAGGTTGGAAACTAGCGGACCGTGAACTTTGGACGGAAGTACGAGTACGGAGTCATGGTTGCCATGGTGATGTATCAGATCTGAATTGGTATAAAGGTTGGAGTTAGGCCCCAGGACTCAATATACCCGGTGTGTCTACACACACCTGCCATCTTCCTTCTACGTGACTTTGGTGCGAAGTGGCCTCGTTTTGTGTTTATGTAATTTCAACCGGCCGAACCGAAGTGAAGCGAGGGGGTGGAGAGGGCAGGAAGCATTGTCGAAACAAAATGGTATCTGGGTGGCCAAAATTCCGGTTTTGGCTTGTCGACCGCGCCAAGACGTGCCGCGCCGCGCTGGCTACAAACAAACCGGCATTTCGCGCTCCCGCTATAGCCACTGACATACGATTCAATAAGTAATGTCATGAAAAAGGAACGGGTCAGAGATATATCGTTTTCTACAATATAAAAACACAGCCTACAAGAAATCGCTTTTAAATAGCACAGGTATGTGTAGTGGTATATGAATGGAATCCAGAGTGTCTTCCCCGCTGCATCGCAGCTCCAGCTAATTGTTCGTTAAGTGCCCGATCAATAGCATCCTAATTACAGAGACGCGTTGCACAGAGAACCGGCTAATGCACTTGCGACGTCCATTGAGTGTTCAGTTAGAAACATAAATAGTTGGAACAGTGCCCCGTTTCTGTGTCTTTTGACTTGAGATAATGAGATATCCCGATTTCTTTAAAAAAAATACCCAGTTTACTCCACAGGCGTTAGGCTATCTAGGGTGCTTGTTGATGTAAGCAGCACCATCTTTCCTGTCCTGCCTAGGTTTGCTGGTAGAAATCTCTCTTAAGAGATAAGCTCGCCTTTGCGCACTATTATGTTATTTAAGTTTTATTATTAAGTTACTGTGCAATAAAGAATATGTATATGAATATGTAATTTAAGATAACATGATACATTTTTCTATTTCTTGTTGTTGCTCTTTTAGCTCACTTAATTATTGTAAACTGTATACATAGTGAAATCCGTAATTGGCCTTATTTTAAATATTTCCGACTAGCTGTAAGAATAGCTGTGTGATTTTTGTTCATTACCAAAATAAAAAAAATAAAATACAATGCGACATGAAATAACGCTCAAAGACCTAAACAAACAAACATTTACATGCCGGCAGAAACATTGCCTCTGGCCCCACACTAAGATACTCTGTGGCCTGGATAAGCATGTTTACAAACAACCTATAAAGTTCATCCTTATATAGCTTATCATATCATCCATCCCTCACTGCCCGATCCGTATTATAAATGAATTATAGTAAGACAAATTATTTAATCTCACTGGTATACGGGCATCCAATCAGAAATCCGCATTTTGTGCACAGAGCCTATATTACAGGTTTAATGAAAATTATTTGAAGTATCTGGGAGCAAAATTTTGCAAATGTACACACCCGTTTTTTAATGTACTCCAAGATTTGATTTGATCCACTAAGGCCCACGTACGAAGTAGTGTACGCAGAATTAGACTTATCCCGAGTTAACTTTGACAACTCCACACAAACTCGAGACAATTTTGTATGGAGTTGTCAAAGTTATCTCGAGATTAGTCTAATTCTGAGTACGAAGTAGTGGGCCTAAGAGGTAAACTCGATAAAAAGTGCTTTCAACTGTGCCTCTGCCATCCCATATTAGAAAAGTCGCTGTTAGTTTTGTTATATTAACAGAATAATCGGCCAAGTGCGAATCGGACTCGCGCACGAAGAGTTCCGTACCATTATCTATAAAAAACCGCAAAAAATAATAATTTTTGTATTGGAGCCCCCCCCTAAATATTAATTTAATTTTAATTTAATTATTTATTTTTTAAGTAAATAATATACTCAATATATTGTGGACATTTTAAGCGTCTACCTGCTACCATTATCAATATCGAGCAAAAATGAGCAAAAAAAATCATGTTTGTTGTTTTACCCGGATATGAGTAAGATTGAGCCATAATCCAGCACGCTGGCTCAGTGCGGGCTGCGGTTCGACGGACGGGTGTCCAGTTGTCGCCCACCCGGCTGTCAAAGTTTCATCAAGAAGTCATCAACTGTTATCAAAATGTGAGTGGTTCCGCGAAAATAGACCTTATGGGAAAAGAAATGATTCCGAGATAATCGCGTTCAAAGTTTGGAGTCGTGTCTGTTATTTTGACGACCGACTAGCGATATAATAGGATAAAAAAACTATACCACTTACATATAATCTGTTTGGACCAAATTAAAGCAAACGAAAAAAACGAAGCGTTTCAAAGGAGGACTCCACTTTTGTAATTGAAATAAAGAAATAAATGAATTTTAATTTAATTGAAATTTAAATCTCATAAGGTCCCTTTTCGCGGAACCACTCACAAATAGACAACTCTACACGACCGACCCGACCAATCTATCTATCCAGCCTCCAACACCCACTGTTGAGTAAAGGCTTCCTCTTCCTTACGCCAGTTTTACTCCCGACCAATCAAAAATTAATTCAATACCTTTAATTCAATGACAAGTTTTACAACCGTATTTTTCTTGTAATAGGAGTTAAATGTATTTTCAGGGTGGCGACCCGGAACAACAATTTAAAAAGCGTAAACAGAAACTCAATACTCTATACTAATTAATACGGGGCTTCAATTACATCGCGAGTTACCTGGGGCCTAATTCTGCTCTGAGCATTTCACTTATATTTCGTATATATTTATTGCACATATCAGAAAAAACAAACAATACAGAAAAGGCATGAACAAAGGCAAGCTTATCTCTAAAAAGAGATTTCTTCCAGCAAACCCAGGATGGACAGGATAAATTTCATTACTATTCCATTGCAAACACCCAATCAAGGAGGATAATAATTTAGGAGAATACCAAATGACGCCATTTTGGGTGTTTGCAATGGAATAGTAGATAATGAAATAGTAATGAAATTCTCAGAGCAGCATTAGGCCCCTGTTCATCTGGGTTCTGTAGGTTAAAAATACCATGGGTGTGTTCTTCAACAATAATTTCTTGTAGGTTATTGTTTTGGGAGTGCAAAAATAACCTGACCTAACCTGACCTAATATACCTGTACCAAAACAACTCTCTTTTTAGAGATAAGCTCGCCTTTGTACATATCATTCTGTAAATGTTACGTGTTTTTTTAATGTTTTTGTGCAATAAAGTATAAATGAAATTAAATGAAACTATACCAGGTTTATGTTAGGACCAAGACTCTTAAGGGCATTTGCACCAAAAAGTTTATTACTATTAGCGTCCTAATTCTATTTAGCAGCTGTCAAAATTAATGAAATATATCAAACTGAATTGTGATTAACGCGCTAATGACAGTTAGTATTTTTGGTGCAAGTGCCAAGTAGTTTTGGTTTTTTTAAGGGCCACCTACCAGTTGTGTCTCTTTGACCTAAGTTTAAGGGTCATCTAGGCTACTATAGGACCCCCTAAATTTAAGGGGCCGACCTTCGTAACAATCGCTAGAAAGCTAAGAAATAGAGCTAAGTGTCCCCTAACGGTTGGTGAAATCGGGCATTAGCCTCCTTCTTTTTCTTATAGCTTATCCTAGTCCTGAAACGAATCCAAGTTTTCCTCACTGTTTTAGTAATGACGTCGACCAGCCTTCGAAAATATATGGCTGTCTGACTGTGGTCGACCCACTCTCACACACACCCTCACACACACACACCCTCACACACACACACACCTCACCCTGCATGTCTGAATCAGTGTTACCAACCCATGCAAAATAATTCCCCTAATAAAATAAAAATAAACCCCTAAAAACCCCCAAATATTTTTTCTAAAATACTGTGCCTAATACAGAGTGTAACAGAAAGGGGTATACAAGCTGAAAGAGGGTTGTTAGGGACATTATTCTGAACAACTTTCACTATGGGACCGACTTGATCAGAGCAACTTTATTTTTCACTCCACCATACAGATCAGCTGAGCGCTAGGCCCGAAATGTAATGAGTTAATAAAAATAAAGTTGTCCTGATCAAGTCGGTCCCATAGTGAAAGCTGTTCAGAATGATGTCCCTAACAACCCTCTTTCGGCTTGTACACCCCTTTCTGTTACACCCTGTATAATACTAAAATACCATTTGTCTGATGTATGTAGTGTTAAGGGAAATTCAAAATTTTCTAAGAATTTACAATATTGTCTCAAGCTGCGTTTCAGAACTAACCATTTTATGGTTGGTTAGTTGGGTTGGTTGGCAATGATTATATTAAACGCAATAAATTAGCAGCGGTCGGAAAAATAGTTACAAACTGTTCTGATGCAATCCATCGTCAGGAGAATCCCCTAATAAACCCCCCAAAAAAAACTTCCCCCTAAAAATCCCCCTTTTACTACCTCAGCCCCCTAAATTTGGGGGGAAAACCCCCAAGTTGGCAGCACTGGTCTGAATTGTAATAATTTTTTTCTTAAGTACTTTTATTATTATTATTTTTTCTTAAGCACCGTCTCAATATCCAAATCTTATCATAAACACCTCGGGCCGAGGTCCTGGACTGCGAGCCATAAATACAGGTTATATATTATCCTAGTTATGGCAGCAGACACCACTATTTTTAAGCCTGATATGTACCATTTTTCCATGAATAAATAACTATTTACTTACTTACTTTATTACTCTCCTTTTATTATTATCTCTGGCACAAATGTGCCTCTGCCGCGCAGTAGTAGAGCGGACACGATGGACAACGAATCTTATTTTGTATAACTTTATTTTTCTGATCCTTTCTATTTTTGCATAATTTCTTGTCTCTTTTACTTCTGCTCTTTTCTGTTCAACTGTGTTTCTATTTTGTGTATTGTGACGTCTGAATAAACGCTTATCTTATCTTATCTTTTGCCTATTTTCTTTCCTATACGATACAAACGCCGTCTAATTTGAATAAACCGGGGAATAACGGCACAAACTATTAGACAATTCGCACACTACATCGGCCACATGGCAAAACGGGCACTGTGCCAAACAACTCGATTGGTCACAAACTTGCCGCCACTTCCAAACTGCACTTTATCGTCGCGAGATAAGGTTGAAAAGGGCGGCGGTGGAGAGAGAAACAAATGAACACATCCCATTAGCACAGTATTGTAGAGTCGATGAGTAGTTAGGAGTAACTTTTTGATAAAACAAACAATGTCTACAATGTCTGCAATGTGCTTTCATACTACTTCGCTCTTGTTATTATTTAGTAGCGCTAGCGCCATAAATTCTCCTAACGTTCTTTTTAGGGTGAATAACGAAAAAATAAATCGACTTGAATGATAGTTGCTCTATGAAGAGTCGATGAGTAGTTAGGAGTAACTTTTTGATAAAACAAACAATGTCTACAATGTCTGCAATGTGCTTTCATACTACTTCGCTCTTGTTATTATTTAGTAGCGCTAGCGCCATAAATTCTCCTAACGTTCTTTTTAGGGTGAATAACGAAAAAATAAATCGACTTGAATGATAGTTGCTCTATGAATTTCTGTTCGACCTCTGTGGCGTTGCGGTTAGAGGCTCTACCTCCCAAGAGAGAGGTCCTGGGTCAGAATCCCGGTTGGGGAAGAAGAAATTAAAAACAACCCCAAGTCTTGGATGTTTATGTATGCGATCTCGCTGGTTTTTCCCACGACACAGGGTATTCTGTGGCTAGAAGCAATATATGTGCTTACATATAAATGTTAATGTTTATTTTCTGGATGGACCAGAATGTCTCCAGACTGAACTCAGCGTCCTCCAGACGTCAATTACCTGAGCACAAAATACGCACTTTATTTTATCGCAAGTCGCAACGCAAAAACACAAATATTTAAATCTTCATATAAAGTGTTCCCCGAAGGAGGTTTATTTACAAATTCATAATAAATCTGGGTGTTAACGTCAAAAGGGAGATATTTACGTGTTTTTATTACTTTTTTTTGCACCGACTATGTGGAAGCTTAAAATATACAGCAAAATATTTGAGATTCGGACTGCCGACTGTATTTGTTGAGAAATCATATTATATGCGTAGGTGCATATTTTGGGATAATTATGTCGTTATAACAGGTATAATAGGATTTTTCCCAATAGATACATGGAAGGAAACTAAACCAGCCATTTTTAGGGTTCCGTACCCGATGGGTGCCAAACGGGACCCTATTACTGAGACTTCGCTGTCCGTCTGTCTGTCTGTCTGTCACCAGGCTGTATCTCATGAACCGTGGTAGCTAGACAGTTGAAATTTTCACAGATGATGTTGCCGCTATAACAACAAATACTAAAAAACAAAATAAATTTAATATTTAGGGGGGCTCCCATACAACCATCGTGATTTTTTTGCGGTTTTTTTATAGATAATGGTACGGAACCCTTCGTGCGCGAGTCCGACTCGCACTTGGCCGGTTATTCAATCATTTGCGACGTGCGTGGCGGGCGACCTATTCAAGCACACTGACTGGCAGTGATTCGTTAAATAAATCGAGTCCCTGATCAGTTCCTTGTATTGTTGGTAACTCCATAAGCAGAGAGCCTAGATAAACCAAACATTCCGATGCTGATACTGAGCAAAGGGCCTAAAATAAGTCGATATTCCCTTCCATTCTTTTGAAGACCTCTGTGGCGCACCGGTTGTGGCTCTACCATGCGAGAGGTCCCGGGTTAGATTCCAGGATGGGGATGAAGAAAAACAAGTCTTGGGTCTTTATGTATTTGTGATGTCGCTATTTCTAGTTCCCACAGGGAGCACTTATCCAGTGGAGAGCGCATAGATACATTTTACTTTTAAACACAACTCACCAATTTACGGCGGGGGACGAGGTATCTTAGAGAGCTGTGATTGGCCAGCTGCTGCGGAGGCAGCTGAAAACTGTCACTAAAGCAATGGCGGCCCGTCATCGTACATGTTGCATAAAACTAATGTTTGGCGAGCCGCATTCCCCCGCAGGCGCAGTGAATTGGATATATAGTCTCTGGGTAACCACGACACAGGGTATCCTAATGTGGGGCCAGAAGCAATGTATGTGCCTGTATGTAAATGTTTATATTCCCTTCCATTCTACCTCACCTCCTTGTGGCCAATAGCATTAGCCAACGTGTACTGTAATGTTTTATGTGTAAGCCAATTTGTTCCTGTCGCGGCAATCAATTATAAATTGTTGGCACCGTCACGCGAGGTGTATCGAGCCATAATTATCGATTCGATTACGTATTCTGCTCGATGTAACATAAATATTTACATAGGTACATATTTCCTGGTGGCCCAGAATGGCTGGCCTGAAGATCTATTGGAGTGTGTCGTTCCGTCTCTTGATTTTTCAGTGGAATTGCACAATTGTACATCCTCGCATTGTCGTTTTATTAAGCTTACGACATGAGACAATTTTAATTAAATGATAAATCTATTATAATATTAACGAGGCAACTTTAATCGCTCAGTTAGTTAAAATTTGGCGCGATTCTTCAGGTGCCAAAACTCTCTCTCGTCGGTCTCAGCTCGTGCGGCAGCCTTAAGATTACCTTTCCAGACACACTGTTTTAATTACTTACTCATCAGCGTTCAAGAACGAACTCAACACAATTTTTTTAGCAATTCGAAAAACTCCAAAACACTGCTAATAAACAATGCCGTTGTTCTTTGTCACCATAACCCCCAGACTGCACTAGAATGTAGCAGAGCACGGGCACTTTACGACCGCGGACCGTAGTTTTATGTCGCCTGTAATGGCCGCCGCGCAGAATCTAATGAAGTTTTTTTGGATTCCCCCGAGCGTTTTGGCCATTGTCGATGTTACAACAGGTCATCTGCGGCGGGAGACCAGCCCACTGACAGAGACCAATATTTGCTTGTATGTTATTGGATCAAATCTTTAATTCAATACATTATTTGGCATTGGACAAGGTAGGCAAATAAATCTAGGAACTTGTCTGAAGCATTGCTTACAAAATGGCTTGACAAAATTAGAATTATTTATTTCTAGCAGTTGCATTTTACAACTTCAATTTAGTGTAAAAAACATGAACTATTTCCGTTTTGACTGTTCCAAAAAAGTATATATTTTGACTAGAAGTCCAATACCGCATTATAATCTTAATATTTTAGATATTTTTGCAAGAGCCACCTACCTGTTTTTATAGATTTCACTGCATTTGGACAAATTCTATAAAACGGTGGGATCCCAGCATTTCCTTCGGACGTGAGCAAGTATTCCTTCCAAAAGTGTCCTCGGTGCAAATTCGACGATTTCCTTCAGAACCCCCCAACTTTTCTCTTTCCACACTCGACTTTACCGCCCAAGCTCGAGCTCTCATCCGATGTTTTTGCTAATGATTTAGAGTCTTCTCTTTAGTGTCGATTCGGAGTTTAATGGTGATGGTAAACCTGCCGTTAAAGTCACTGAATGTAATGACATTCGGATTTTCCTTGATTTATAGCAAACCAAACTGTATGTGAGGGTGTGTGTGTGTGTAGTGTAGCCCCTTGAGGAAACCTACATTACTCTATAGCTACGGCGATGGGCACGCAAAATAGAGTATTCTATTAACTAGCTAAAAGTGGGCACAATGGTGCCTCTGCCAACCCGTATGGGAAAAGACGTGACGCTTAGTTATGTAATGTGCAAACTGTGTTCTCAAGTACATTATAAGGGCGTTCTAATGGTGATGGAAAACAGCGTGGGGAAACTTTCAACATCCATAACTGCGACGATGGGCTAGTTTCCAGTCACGTATTATTTATGATCTCATTTTCAGCGCAAATAGTTATATTATACAGCAGTTATACACTTAAGCAAATAGCTGACTTCACTTTTAGAATTTCCACAGAAATACACCTGTTTGTTTGACAGTAATTGCTTCTTAGTACACATGCGTTTCGGTCTACGAGGAATTCTAGCTGACTAGGGCCGGGATGCGCGCAACCGCAATGAGCACATAGTTTGACGGGCGCGGTCAATGTCTTTCTGCCTCGGGTCTCTCGCTAGGAAATCGACAGCCAGCGCCCGTTTGACATTCGATTTGGACACACGCACGGCAAGCAAATGATTTTTGATAACATAACATAGAGTCACGCCTTTTCCCATATGGAGTGGCAGAGGCACAACTGTGCCCCCTTTTAGCCAGAGATCCAATATTCCATTTTGCGTGACAGGGGGGCTAGCCCATCGCCGCAGCTGTGGAATAATGAAGGTTTCCTCAGGATTTTTGATAGTTTGTATGAATACATAAAACAGGCCGTGCCGTGCGGGCGGAACGGTTAGTAAACACAGAGCAATGTGAGCTCATACAAAGCTATCGAATATCCGTGAGTTGAAATCAACGCTCAGATTTAAGCGGCACTTAGTTTCAGCAGCAGTCAAACCATTAATGAATCCTTGTATAATTACACGATACAAAAATAACCAAGAGGCAAGCAGAATTCTGCCAACCTTAGCGGTTAGTAAGAAATGGCGGTAATAAGGAAGTCCCTAATGATCCTTAGCTTTCTACTTAATGCCGCAAGTGGCTAGGCATTCCCTAATTTCGTACAATCAGCTTACATCACCACGCACTACTTACGGCCATTTTCCAAGCATGTACACATAAGGCACTATCTACACTGGACAGACAAGACAGGGACACGAGACTGAGAAGAAGACACAGAGAACATAATGAGAAACCATATGGCATGTCTTCTTTCTCTCTCGTTCTTTTCCATGTCTACTGTCGGTATCGTGTCTTGACTGTGTCTCTGTTTTGTAAGTCCAGTGGGTATAACGCTTTAGTATTAAGTTAAACATAACATAAACATTTACATACAGGCGCATATATTGCTTCTGGCCCCACACTAGGGTACCCTGTGTCGTGGGAACCAGAAACAGCGACATCGCAAACATGTAAACATCCAAAACCGGGGTTTTTTTTGTCCCCAGCCGGGTTTCGAACCCCAGACCTCTTGCATGGTAGGCAGATGCGCAACCGCTGCGCCACAGAGGTCATCAAGTTGGATCTCATGTTATGTTCATTTTATACTTATTATGTGGCAAATAAACGCTTCTTCATTCTTTCTTTCTGAGAGCAAAGAGGTACCTTATGTGTATTACCAGGACAAGAAAAGAGGACATACCCACCTCGACCCAACCTCATTCCGACTTCACATCATAATGAGACAAAGCAGGGGTTCAAACCAACGGGCTAGGTGTATCCATGTCAACCGCAGCTATAACGAAGGAAGGAAAGACACAGATAAGGTTGATCCGCTTTCCTCTGAAAGTAAAGAAAACCGAGTACCTGTGCCAGGCTACATACTGTATGTAAGACGGCCCATCGAATCAGGTTTTTACTGTACTGCCTGTAATGGGTATTGACTCGGCTCAGCTTTGACCACGCGAGATAAAATACTGTCAAGAAAATAATTTTGATTAATGAGTTTTGATATAACTTCGCTCTAATCTAGAATGTCTAGAAACTGGATGGAGTCGGCGGAAAGTTGTCAGATTTGTTGGAAAAGTTGGAAGTGACTTCACCTGTTAACTTAGGAAGAAGAGATGAGAGTGAACAGTGTTAGTTAGAAAATGTATGTACCCTGTGTTGAGCTGCATTGAGTAACCAAGGTCGTTAATAAGTATGATGTTGATAGTGAGACGTTCAATATGTAATTTCAATTACGGTCTCTTTAGGTACCGAGCGAGAAGCTCTATGTAACAAATTCATCTGCAATTTTAGTTACAACATTTATGATTTACGCATGTTTACATACATAATATAAGTATGCGCTAACGCCGATTTCCGTGAAGAGCGGTAGGCAGAGACTAAAGACATCCATTTGCTACGATGTTTTATTATTTATCTGTTCAATAATTGGGACATCTGAAAACAGTCTCTTAGTGTTGAAGTTAACTTGCCATGGTCCATGTGCTAAGTCTATTAAATATAAGCTCGCCTTTGTACACTGTTTTTATTTACTTTTTGTCATTGCAATTAATTGTGTGCAATAAAGAAATTATGAATTATGAAACTAAACCAATAACTTCATAGCCCATTCGAAACTATTAATTCAGCAAACAACCATCAAACGCGACAAAGTGCCGATGCCGCGCTGTAGCACTGAATAACCAATAACCCACTCTGTTTTACGAACGAGCGACATCACTCCAAGCAACATCCATCATTCGTTCGCAGTGAGTGTCGCCATATATTACAGGGAACAGCGGACGAAACGACCTCTCCCGTCGGAGGTTCATTATCGAATGACGGCGCGCGACGCGCGTGCCTTTTGAGCGGTTGACGGCTTTGATGTCCGCATTTATGGTCCTTCGTGTTTGACATATTATTTGAGTAATAAAGATATATTTAGTTTCACAAGTTATTGACTCGGGGTGAGTGTCGTTTGAGAATAGTTTTGTCATGCCTTGACGTTAACTTTGCATCTCCAGGTATCTGTGTAGGTCCTATAAACAGCGCTGTATTCTGTTTTATCGTTCACAAATGCGTTAACTTGATCTTCACTGTTGTTGATCTACAAACAAATCGTTGGATGGCTCCATCGAGCCCCACGAACTTAAATGTACAGACAGTTTATTTAAATAATATCGACTGATCGAGTCCTGATTAGGTAAATTATGTCGTTTGGGACTCATTGTAATATGAATACCAATTTGACTGAAATAAAGTTTAATTATACTCGTATGAAGATAAGATCAATCGTTTTCCAACATGTATACACACACTAAGAATTGATCAATGTTTCCTTCACCCACACACTATTTCGTTTCACAAGTCCCCTGTGTAATTACGCTTACACACGCGTCCATTCCGGCGGGACTGATTCGCGTATCCGCGACATTTTTTACGAGTTACGACCCGAAAGCGTTTGCGAAAGAAAAACAAGTTGGAACAGTGCCAGTGCCACATCGCTGGACGTGTGGATGTGCAGCCAGAGTGCAGTAAATAAGCGGAAATAAAAACAAGACCGATGACTTGTGCGGTTTTTGACTCACGATGCTTGTAAGTTGACTGCACTGTGGTTGGTTCGCAGAGGGCGGGACGAAACGATTTCCAGTGGGTAGAGGTGTATCTTTGGATGGCATTTGTGAAACAAGTTATAGGTATAACAGATACCTGTATGCACAAATAATATTTACACAAGTCAAGTGGTGAGAAATGAAGCAGGCACGTCCATTCAGACCCCTTTGGAACTTTCGACTATACGAACAAAGAGAATGTCTAGTCTAGCTGAAGCCCCAGTCATGCAGAAAACTATGCGACCACACATAAATAAACACAGAAAGGGTCATCGATCTACTATGCCAAAGCGAATACTACAATACAATATTTCATACTTCAATTCTTTGCCGGCCATCTATCAAGCATCCAGCCACCGTATTACCACGGCAAATCTTTCAAATGCAAAATGCATATTCTCCCGCATCGAACGTTCCAGAATGCACATCATATATCGCGCATACCCAAATCCTCTTCAAAGACCGACGGGAAATATTGCAAGCAGCGTATATTTTTCTTCCCACTGGCGTATATTTTTCTCAGAGGTGTACAGGCTTTGGGTATTTCAGCCTTAGTGCCAGTGGTCGGTGTAAATCATTATGTGAGCCGATCTGTGTCCGATGCTGGTACAAATGTAGAGTTGTGCGATTCCACGATTGGATATAATAGACGGGGCTGGTTAGAAATAGAGAAGAATTTGTGACTGGTTTATCAACAAATATGAATCTCATCACTGCCAGCTCGATAAAAAAAAACAAAGCAAGCGACTTAATTATAATTGCAGACGGTCAATATCCGAAAAGATAAAGTGGAGAACCGTCTTTTGATTTTTAAATTTTCTTCCCAGCGTGGCCGCTGAGAGAATGCGATCCTGACACAACACATGTATACATATGTCCCTGTCTGTCCCGCGTTACTTTTCACTCTACCTCAGATAAGCTCGCGTTTGTACATATTTTTTCCAATATTAAGTGTCTGTAATATGTTTTTTCTGTGCAATAAAGTATAAAGTATCTCACTGTGAAATGGAGTAAGATAGGGTGAAAAGTAGCGCGGGACAGACAGGGACATATACATGTGTCAGGATCGCACTTTCTCAGCGGGCACGGTATAGGCAACTACTATCCGGCAAAATGCCAGGCCATATCAAGGCTCAAAAGTCTCTTACACCTCCTCACTAGACCCTTAGTTAGTTGTATAACTGAGTACACAAGTAGGGGTTTAATTACTCGGAAGACGCTATAGGGCTGCTCATATGAAGGCTCTTTGTAAATTTAATACACTTCCTGTGAAGCCCGCTTTGAGGACTTCACCTTGTGTGTGAGGACTTCACCGTAGTTCGACAAATAATTTGTCTGTAATCTATTTACTTTGCGATTTTTCTTTCTGACTTCTGCGTAAACGATTACCGGACGAAGAGTGTGAAAACGTGGTCGAGCACGCTTCTATTTATTTAAAACAACATTATGACAGGCGGAGTGACTTTAGTGCGCGATTTTACGACTCGCTCTTGTTCGATATTCAAAAAATTCTTAGTGCAGATAACTGACGGACAAATAATTTGTCCCGAACTATAACATACACGGTGAAGTCCTTAGCGACAACAACGACCTCACAAAAATATCCATAGGTCATGGATGTTTCTGTGATGTCGCTGTTTCTGGTTCGCACGACACAGCGTATCCTAGTGTCGGGCCAGAAGCAATGCATATGACGTGCCTGTATGTAATTTATTAATTCTGTTAATTTCAACGATACAGTGCTTCCCAGTTATCTACCACATAAACAGCCTAAAGCACACACCACACGTAATTCGACCACGGCACTAACAAGGCCCTCGTTAGACCGGCCATAACCGCTATCCTATAAAGCCTCGCGCGCACGATAGCACTAAAGACACCGGCCGATATTAAATTCCTTGCCCTGAAATATCGCTAGTCTGTTGCGATTTTAAATTGCACACACGAGCGAGTAGCGATAGACCGGGGGGTAACCACAACGTTTTTAACCGACTTCACAAAAGGAGGAGGTTTACAATTCGTCAAGATATTTATTTTTATGCATGTGCCCCGATTGCGCCTAGACGGATGGACCGATTCGGATTTTTTTTATTTTGTTTGTTTGAAATTATATATTTTTTTTATTTTCCAATTGGTCCCATTGACACCAGGTCATGGGATCCTGGGGAAATCGAGGGAACTCTTCAAATATTATAGGCATACCTATATTATTGATACATGCGAGGCTGACGGGCAACGCATAGTCTAAGCCGGTGGACCTAGAGCCATGAAACTTTGTACAGGGGTACCTTATGTAGCGTAGGGTAGCAATAAGATGGGATTTGACGAAATTAATTCCCCAAAGGGCAGGGGGCAACAGGGGATTACAGTTTGTATTAAACTAAAAAAGCACTTGACATTGGTTTCTAATCAAATAGGGTTTGTGGAAAAAACAAACAACATCCTGTCCATCCTAGGTTTGCTGGAAGATATCTCTAAGTGTTTGTATTATGTTTTTGTGCAATAAAGTATAAACTAAAGTAAACAAACTCACATCATACTTCATAACAAAATTAGAAAGAGATAGTTCTTGGGAAATGTATGCCTAATTGAATATTGAATTTATGTCCATTGAATAATATGTAATTGATTGATTGATTTATTAATTAATTGAATATTTAAATTATGTTATAAATTAGATACTATAAATTAATGAGTAGATCACACCACACACAAACCCCAGTGGTTTAAGTGGTGTTCTGATGTACCTTACCAAGTAAAACATATTGTGTAATTACATATCTGTAAAAAAATACTACGATTGTCTTAAAACGAGTCTTAAAATAGGTAATACAAAGGCAATAGTGGAGTGTTGGGAAAATAATCGGTTAAGTGCGGGTCGGTATC
This sequence comes from Argyresthia albistria, assembly GCA_963457715.1. Taxonomy (NCBI): domain Eukaryota; kingdom Metazoa; phylum Arthropoda; class Insecta; order Lepidoptera; family Argyresthiidae; genus Argyresthia; species Argyresthia albistria. The sequence continues at coordinate 2,525,957 of OY735277.1, read as the reverse complement.
GCACACGAAGGGTACCGTACCATCGTACAACAAATCAAAAGCACTCAAAACAATAAAAAAATAAACAAAAAGAAAATTTAAAAAGTTTATGCCTTCACGAGATTTGAACCGACGACCTCCGGATTGAGAGTCTACATCATACCGCACCGGCTAACCACAACCATGTGGGTTGACGCGAAATATGCTATCATATTTAAATGTGTAGTACCTATATGTGTCTATGACATGGTTGCTATGACAATAAATAAACAGTTTCAGTCAAGATCTCCATTTTGAAATGCGTAAGTGTATCTAAACACGTCTCTTGTATCGGGGCCCCCTTTAATTTGCAATATCTCTCGTATTTCAGTATTTGTGGTTGGTGCGGCAACAGATATACACATTCTGTGAAAATTTCAGCTTTCTAGCTATTACGGTTCGTGCAGACGGACCCGGTGACAGACAGGACGGACGGACGGACGGACGGACGGACAGACGGACAGCGAAGTCTCAGTAATAGGGTCCCGTTTGGCACCCTTCGGGTACGGTACCCTAAAAATGATGCATTGGTGATGTGATGATACTTTGATAGATTAGAAACCTAGACTGTATCGGCATAAGGCGTTGTGGTACGGCCTTCTTGCCGGATGCACAACGACTCCAAGTTTGACTGTCACTCGAAGTCATGCTATTTGTCTCCCGCCTCGGATATGACAGCGTTATTAACACATTTAAGCGACACGTTATTTGAGCAGAGATGAATGTGTAGATACAGGGAGGTAAAATGAAAGGGGGATGTGAGCTTGGAGGGGGAGGGGGTATGATGACGTCATTATCATTACGTGGTTATGCGGTCTGTCGTTAAATAAGATTGATCGGCAAACACCGTCTCCGGGATGAGGCATTGATGGTTTAAACGGCACCTGAGTTTTCGTGTTAGGTTGACGTGCAAACGCACCAGAATGTCAAAATGCAATTAAACCCCCTCATCGAAACTTGGTTTTCTGGAAGACATCTCTTATAAGCACTGATCAGATTAGGTAGAGTGATTTTTGGTACTTACGTCATGAAAGTCATAAGAATTAAAATAGTGTTTTAGTAGCTTGAAAAAAAAAAAAAAAAACCCATTGTACACACATACAGGTTAACGATGACATCTTGGAGACTGTACTCTGATTGGTCGCGAAATCGCAAACTTTGCATTGTGATGCCGATGGTACTGCTTTTATGTTGTAAATCTTGCTCATATTGATTCGTTTCGATTCGCACTTTATACCTAGTTCCGTGTAATCATTCCGAAAAAAATAATACAATCATTTAAAAAGCCTGGAATCTCTGAGGCATATCCATGTTAATATATACGTATGAGGTCACTCACCCCAAATCACTCTACCTACTACGATCACTGCTTATTAGAGACAAGCCCGCCTTGCTACACTATTTTTATGATCTTCTTGTACTCACAATTATACCGTGCAATAAATCAGAAATCAGAACATTTATTGTGGATCGTAGTTTTAGATTAGTTCTAAATTTTACATAATTTATGTGCTTACGTCCAGCCATTAGGCATACAAACAGAAATACAATAACAAATGCATACATATAAAGTCATAAAATAAAAGAATTAAAAAAAATACATAAATAATTAACAATTATGAGATCTTGTACGTTCATTGAACTTGTAGGTTAACGGAGTATAAATAATAACATGTAGTTGTTCAGGTCTCATGTGTAAATACTTAGATAGACATTAAAATCTAAACACCGAGTCTCTCACCGTTCGATATAAATTACTCCCAAGCTAAAGCACACCTCGGACACTCCATAGAACGCTCGTAAAATAATCACCTATTACTACTACATAGCCTAATGACATTTGTACACGTGCAAATGTGTGCGTAAACTCGTTCGTTTGTGAATGTGTGCGTTCAGCTTCTATACAAAGTGTCTCCCGAAGAGGCTCCCCGACTCCGGGGTGAGGTGCGGTATCTGAATCCGCGCGGGGAAGGGAGTGGTTTCTGTACGTAGTACTATTATCTCTTCTGTGGCTAAAGGCTTCGTTGCGGGAAGCAAAATCATTTACCACTCTGCAAGCACATATTGGTTCAGTTTCCGAAGAAGCTCATATCGGGAAGCAAAATCATTTACCACTCTGCAAGCACATATTGGTTCAGTTTCCGAAGAAGCTCATATCAATGATCGATCTATTTACTTCGAGAGATTTAATAATGTCGGGTGCGCATAATTTTTAGGTCACGTTTTGAGTATGATAGGTGAAATTAGAATCGTCATATGCATGTTAACGGTAAAGTATGGAATTTAGGCAGATACAATGCCTAGAGAAAGAGTAAATAAAAAATATTTCATACGATAAATAATAATTAATGGAACCAATTAATGTCCCCACCGAGGATGTTTTCTCGGATACGAATAAGATTGAGCCATGCTTTAGCACACAGGCTCAGTGCGGTGCAATTTCATTAAACATATTATGCGCAAAGTTATCAAACAGGTTAATGATTTTTAAAATATTTTCTTAAAATTAAGTTATTAAATTATTTCATTCTGTTTGTTTATGTAAGTAATTCATTCACTGTACCTCCTTTATTTATTCTCTAGTTAATAATACCATGTTGTGTGCACATTCTTTTGGCGCTGGAGACAGCCTCTTTTTTATGTTTTTGTTGTTATTTTAATGTTTTATCTCCACTGCTGTTTTGTGTACCAAATATAATAAATAAAATAAAATAAATATATTGACTGCCAATTTTATTTAAATATTTATTTACCAAAGCCTACTGCAAAATTCAAAATATAAGCAGGGGACTTAGACTAGACATAGGCCAATTAGAGGCTTCCATTTTTTAGGCCAAACATATGGTATTAACTTAAAACAAAGAAAGATAAAAGGTGGTTATTTATAGGTACCGGGTACATAGTTTCTTAGGGATGGGAGTTTAGGGGTGTGTTTGTTTGTTTTTGTTTAGGCAATATACAATTCAATGTCGGATTTCATACTTTCGTTTGCTTGACAGCTCCTTGACTTGGTCTTATGTGACGGCGTCCTCAAAGAATCCAATTTGAATGCAATATCACACAACAATCTCTTGAGTTAGGTTGAGTCGAGGCTATATCGAGTGGAGGAAACGACTAAGCATACGGGTGCTGGCTGGCAGTAGGTAAAAATAAATGCTTTTAAATCTAGACTTTATAGAGCCCTCGTGTATGGGACATAAACATTTTAATACAGTCCCCGATGTTACGGTCAGTTTAAAAATACGACTATACACGGCTACTTTTATATCACCGATGAAATTTTTACAGGCGACTTGTACTACAGTAATAAATGTATTCAATAAAAAAATAGCTGAAAAAGTCTTACCTTACATTTAAAAAGGGGGCGGGAATTTGTCTCCAAATATTCCGAACTTATGGCCGTGAGTTGGCGGTTTGGCAACGCCGCGCATCAGCTGTGCTTAGAACATTCATTTCGTTGATAACAATTTTTCCTTCCTACTTTTACGGGCTTAGGACCGACAAAACAATCAATGATGGAAGTAGGTACATACTGGTACCTATTATCTAGGTTACACTCACTAAAATCATTTGACATTAGCTCGGACAACTCATAATTATCATTACATTTTCAAAAGTGAGTTCGAAAATGAAATCTACGGCAACCGCGTAACTGTGTCAGTGCTATTGTCAAGTAATATTAGTGAGTATGCCTAAAGTTGCGCGTCCACTGCGTCGGATTCGGAGCGTAAAGGTACGAGTTGGAACCCGGCAGCAGGCAGCAGCAGCCGACAGCAGCAGCACCCGGCAGCATGACGCGGCGACATGCATTTGTTGCTTTGTATTGTATTGGTGCGTGCACTGGATCGAAATTTCTGTGCCGGAGAGCGATATGCCTTCCGATGACGTCATCCGCCTCGTAGACTCGCCGATGCAGTGGACGCGCAACTCCTTGAGACTTGAGTCGATGACGTCATTACGGGGCGGCGCGGCGCGGCGGCAGCGTTTGAATGCTATTGTATTGTATTCCAGCGGAGTCTCAAGTTAGCTCCCACGGGTAGTAGGTAGTACATCCTGATGCTCTAAGAGCCACTGGCAAAACTGCATGCGCGGTACACTGTCTCTTTCAGTTAATTCCTGCACTTTACGGAAGTGGTACGGGTGTTGCCCGGAACTGTTTACAATTTTCCAGGCACAATACTGGCTGATGCCAAAGTGCCGTGCTGCTTCATTGGTACTACGTCGCGGATCCTCTTCAAACCAATCCAGTACATCATCATAAATGTTGTACCTCGGTCTGCCTCTACCTTGTGCGTGAAGGGGTTCAACAAATTGTCCGTACTCCAACGAGTTCTGGTACACTCGGAAAAATGTAGACTGGTTCGGAACCCTCCAACCAGGGTGAAGCTCTTGATAGAGCTTCTGCGCCGCTGGCAAACTCTCTCCAGCTAAAAAATATGCCTGTAACATCATCGTGTATTCACGAGGACCGTACTGCGAAAATACGCGCCTGCGCCGCGGAACGGCGTCGTCCCGCGGTTGTGCCATTGTGACGCGTGTGGCAACTGATACGTTCGCGGATCGACTGGGAAAGCGGAGAGTTTCAGCGAAAGGGGAAGGGAAGGGGTGAGAGGGTTAATGCCGCGTGCGCAGGCCGGGCCGCCGGATTTCTTTCTCATATTTGTAGCGCATAAGACTGGTTTTTGCTTGATCGTTTTTATTTACGCCTTGTTGTCAGACTTCGCGCGATACTGGTGGTATATCAACGATACATTAGCAATACTAAGGTGCTCACACTTTGTAAGAAAAGTAATAAAAAAAATATTATTATTTAAAAAAAAAAGTAACGATTTTTTTATTGATATACGTCGTATATCGTGTTACAAGTTGGCCCTGAAAATTTCAATGGTGATATAAAAGTAGCCGTGTATACGAGTAGCTACTTATTTTTACTGCCGCAATCCGGGTCACCGATAAACAACTACATATCAAAAATTCATAGGAAATCCAAAATATATTGATGTCATGTTAAATAACCGGCCAAGTGCGAGTCGGACTCGCGCACGAAGGGTTCCGTACCATTATCTATAAAAAACCGCAAAAAAAGAAATTGTATGGGAGCTTCCCCTAAATATTAATTTAATTATTTATTTTTTAAGTAAATAATATACTCAATATATATTGTGAACATTTTAAGCGTCTACCTGCTACCATTATCAATATCGAGCAAAAATAAGCAAAATAATCACGTTTGTTGTATGGGAGCCCCCCTTCGTATTAAATTTCTTTTGATTTTTAGTATTTGTTGTTATAGCGGCAACAGAAATACATCATCTGTGAAAATTTCAACTGTCTAGCTACCACGGTTCATGAGATACAGCCTGGTGACAGACAGACGGACGGACGGACAGACAGCGAAGTCTCAGTAATAGGGTCCCGTTTGGCACCCTTCGGGTACGGAACCCTAAAAAGATTAAATTGATGATAGAGCGGTGATTTGTTTTCGTGGACACTTTTATCGTAGAATCTGATAACCAGGTATCGATTGATAAGCGAAATGCTAATGACGATTGAAATTAAAATTAAATAAATAAGTAAAGTAGGTAAAACGTAAATAACTAGCCTTGAATTTACAAACCGTCAAATTAACCCGGTAGATTCAAAATCACCAATTTTAAGTTGAACCACAGAAGAGATAATAGTACACGCAAGCGCAGTGGTAATTTTTAAAATTGGTCAAATTGCTTTTGTTTCTTCTTTGCAGCTGAACCCCTCACCGAGTTGTTGAATGGTTCTTCATAGAAACGGCGACATACCTGAAACAAACATAAGAAAATAAATAAAACATAAAATATAATAGCTTGATAACTTGACAGTCGAGTTGGTTACTAGCCCGAAACCCCTCCATAAACCCGCACTAAGCCAGCGTGGTAGAGGACGGCTCAGTCTTACCCGTGTCCGAGTAAAGCCCTGTGCCACTCGGTGGGGACATTAATGGGCTATATTCATTATTATGAACTTGTACTACATTAAGGCCCGAATGTACAGATAACTTAAAAAGTTTCTTAAAGTCATTGCTCCCATTTTATTATCGCTCGGAAACCGATCAGCATTTAACTTAAGCAGCATTCACCTTATCACGTGCCATAACAAAATCTCAATATTCACATAGCGTATAATAAAAAAACTAATAATTTATATTTATCGTATTTAATAACGGCCACGATAACATATTGCGTTCTTACGGTCCTCGAGTTATAGTGAAATTAGAATGTTAACAGCTCCCATTCGCCACAGTACCGCGTTATAATAAATACTGTGGCTTGTAGTTTGTGAAATGAGAACAACTGTGTCAAATGAATCAAATAAACATATTTTATTACTGTGTTTTGTGGCGCGATACGTAAGTTTATTAAAAGTACTGCTCAATTTCTGAAATGGGCCGACAGGGGGTGTTTGTTAAGACGAGGCTTACCCCCTACTATGTCCACGGGACATAACTGTATTGTTAAGACGAGGCTTACCCCCTACTATGTCCACGGGACATAACTGTATTGTTAAGACGAGGCTTACCCCCTACTATGTCCACGGGACATAACTGTATTGTTAAGACGAGGCTTACCCCCTACTATGTCCACGGGACATAACTGTATTGTTAAGACGAGGCTTACCCCCTACTATGTCCACGGGACATAACTGTATTTCTGCCACACAGCATGAGAAAAGGCGCACTGTTTTTGTTATGGTGGAAAGTATAGTTCCACATTAATATAAGGAAGGAAGGAAGGACCATGAATATATTTAGAAAGACTGTATTGCTGATTATAAATAATTTAAACACGGGACGCACAATTTGACCGACTTTTTATTTCAGTTCACATTTTTGAAGAGACAAGAAAAAAGGTTAGGCAACCTAAAATATGAAAATTACACTGAAATGTTGGTACCTAATTCCAACACCACGGCTCCCTAGCGAGGTATTCACATGTACTTAGGTATATATGTATAGTAAAGTAATAATAATGGACATCGTAAAAGCCAATTTCGTCCGAAATTCCCAACGTGTTGCCACAACAAAATCGCAAAATATTCTATTACAAGTTTTCGCGCTGAAAAGTCGCTTTTACCAAATCTGATATTTCCCAGCAAGTAACGTCCCATAATATCCACAATTTACCACACCCAGGAGTGCAATGACACTGCAACATAGAGCCTCACTGCATGCGCGATTGTGAACCATAAATATAGGGGAGTAAGGCGTGTGGGAGCGAAAAACAATACTGAACATGTGTTGCTGGTATAGTACAAATGTGTCGTAGGAGGAATTTATGGGAACCTTAAATGGGTTACGGATGAACGAGTACGTTGGTTTAGTTCGTGTTTTATACTTTGTACGTATGGCAAATTCGTAGGAAATAAAAAACTTTTCAATAAGTTACGAGATATTGCAAACAAGCAGTATTTTTTTATTAGGGTGAGGTCGCAATTGTTTATCTGCCACTCCTATGGGAAATACGTAATGCTATTGTTGAATATTTTACTATCCGTCCACGAATCCAAAATGTATAAATGAAAAAATATATATAAATTATCCAGAAATTCTAAGTTATTCTTTGGCTCCTCTAACGGTCTCCGCGAGGTTAGCCTAGTGCGGAGATCGCAGTAAATACAATCCCAACAAAACATGCATATGCATATACAAAAACGCCAGTCTAGCAGCCTGCGCAGTTTATTCTACCGTAAAAAGTTGTGAGATCTAATTTAAACCAAGTCGGTTAATTTAACCAGTATCTGTGTATGGTAGAATCTTTCCAACAACTTTAGTATCGTATACTGTTAAGTACCTACCTAATTAGTTAACTAATAACATTTATAGTGATCGGATCAATATAAGACATCTTTATTTCTTCAATAATAATTAGAATGACTTGGCAATCGCAAGTAGAAAAGTTGTCGATTATAGGACCATGTGTGCAACGTAATGTACCTATTGCTCTCGCTCCGAAATAATTAGTTGTTTTCTTATTAGTTAAGTTTATCTTTATTTAGAGATATGTTGTGTTGAGTAATAATATTCATTTGTGCTCTGGGTGCTATAGAGTGGTCAGTTGAGCGCGATTGCCAAGTTATTCTAATTATTATTGAAGAAATAAAGATGTCTTATATTGATCCGATCACTATAAATGTTATTAGTTAACTAATTAGGTAGGTACTTAACAGTATACGATACTAAAGTTGTTGGAAAGATTCTACCATACACAGATACTGGTTAAATTAACCGACTTGGTTTAAATTAGATCTCACAACTTTTTACGGTAGAATAAACTGCGCAGGCTGCGAGACTGGCGTTTTTGTATATGCATATGCATGTTTTGTTGGGATCTCATTTCTTTTTGTAAGTAACTTTCCTTTTTTTCTTTTCGGGTACTATTTCTTGTGCGTTAGCTACCGACTTTCTCAAAGCCCACTCCCTATCTCTATGGGCTCTTCTCTGTGGCTTTGATGTTACGATTTGTGACAAGTCTGGGCGGTGAATTATATAAATATAAATCATACCTCAAACCAAACCATACCGCGATTCAGGAAATGCACACCTAGCGATATCTAATGGGGAATAGCGATATTAGACAATATTGTAACCGCTTTATTAGGGTTCCGTACCCGAAGGGTGCCAAACGGGACCCTATTACTGAGACTTCGCTGTCCGTCTGTCCGTCCGTCCGTCCGTCTGTCACCAGGCTGTATCTCATGAACCGTGGTAGCTAGACAGTTGAAATTTTCACAGATGATGTATTTCTGTTGCCGCTATAACAACAAATACTAAAAATCAAAAGAAATTTAATATTAAGGGGGGCTCCCATACAACAAACGTGATTTTTTTGCTCATTTTTGCTCGATATTGATAATGGTAGCAGGTAGACGCTTAAAGTGTTCACAATATATTGAGTATATTATTTATTTAAAAAATAAATAATTAAATTAAAATTAAATTAATATTTAGGGGGGCTCCCATACATTTTTTTTGCGGTTTTTTATAGATAATGGCACGGAACCCTTCGTGCGCGAGTCCGACTCGCACTTGGCCGGTTATTTAAATCATAGCTGGAACCAAATCATACCGCGATTCAAGATACACATAGCGACTAGCGACATCTAATGGGGAATAGCGATGAATCGAAGTAGTCGTGTACTGAGCTTATTGATAATTAATATATTATGAAATTGGGGCTAAAATTGCGCAATGTTTGAGTTTTCCTTGGCTTTGCAGGCTAAACTAACCTAACCTAACCTAACCTAACCTAACCTAACCTAACCTAACCTAACCATGCTCAAAATTTTAAGCTTGTGGGTTCGCTAGAAGTAACCTTTAGAGTTTTCATGATCGTGAATCAGTGAGTCAGTGAGTGTCAAAATTGAGGAACTTTGAATTGCTGTACCTTCAACTCTACTGGTTCAAATTTATTGAAATTTTGAGAATATGTCTTATGACATGGTGCCTTTTAGCCGCCGGGAATTCAGGTTTCTATCTTTATCCACAACGGAGTAACAGGTAGGTCAAATATGCTCTGAATGGCTTCCTGTAAAGGATGTTACTGCTGCGCCCGTATGTTTTGCTTTTTGCTCGACTTGGCTTGGGGGCGCTACCGCGCCCCCAGATTAAAAATTTTAAGTACCTATTTGTATTGGTATTTGGCTCATAAACTAACGGCCGGTTTCCTAGGAGCTCTTCAAAGGTTATGATTAGCTAACAAATCAATTAATTTCAGCCAATCACGTGCCGCTATTTTAAAATTGATTATCGATTAAATCATAATTTTGAACAGCGCCTATAACGGGCCGCAAGCCTAGTTTATTTATTTATTTATTTTTTATTTTATTTTATTTGGGATATCAACAGCATATACAATAAATGAGTTACAACATGTAAATACAAAAATTAAGCCGGTAACAGATATCCACAGAAGATACAATAAGCAAGTAAAAGAGAAAAAAAAACTTTATCTTACAGTTATCTTATTATTATGCACGTTGTAGAGTTTTAGGAAATAAGAATTTATAGGGTACGTGATTTAAATTAAATATAGTAAGGAGAATGTGAGGAGTATATTTGTAATGTTTGTGTAAGGGTAGGTGAGTGTGTGTGTGTGAGGGTGTGTGTTAGGGTGTGTATTTGTGTGTTTATTCACTTGTTTCCCTCATCGTCTATCAAATAAAATAAAGTTAGTAAAAAAAAAAAATTATTCAAAAAATAAATCTAAATAAATAAATTTTAAAATTATTTATTTGAAAAAATTGATAAGTTGGTCAGATAAGCTCGGCGAGCAAGATCGCCACTGTACAACCCCGTGATTCACAAGAATCTTTCGTATGCTCCCCTCGATGCATATAAACGTTGGTTAGAGAAAACGGCCCGAAAATTCACTGCCTACAAGTACTTGTGTGTCAATTTCCTAACACCTCGTGAGGAATGGGACTCGTATTTTTACTGCATTATTCTTACCTAACACGGGATAGGGGTGGAATGAAGATACATTTACATGTCCCAAACCTTTTTGAGAGTAATGTACAACAGTAGGTATACTTTAATAAAGATGATAGGTGGAAAGGTAGCGTGTGACGCTATGTTGTGTGTTTTTCAAGAAGACACTTCCTTCCAAAAGCAGAAAATGTTATGAATTAAGACATAAATGATTCGTAACATTTTGGAATTACTAACAATTTTACACAGCAATCTGTAGCCGAATCAAATGAACACCAAAGATAAATTTGAATCGCCGACCGTTGATACTATAAAACTATAGATAGCCCAGACCCAAATGCACCGCGTTGTGGAATTTTAATACGATTTAATTGCGCATACACGAACGTAGCTTATGCCGCGCGGCGAGTGATTTAGTCGCGACAAATTGCAATATAGTGCACATCGGCGATACGCCCCTCTGCACAGCGATGGCCAATCTATTTCTATTTTATTTCTTTGGTTTTTTTAAGGTTCAAGTGGACTAAACGTAAAGTAAACCTGTGTACTTTTAATACGATGACCTGGGTGTTGGGGTCGAGGTCTCAAGCGAAAGGTCTCGGGATCGAATCCCAGCTGGGAAGCATAAACAAGCCCTTGGTCTTGGATGTTTGTGACGTCGCTGTTTCTAGTTCCCACGACACAGTGTATCCTAGTGTGGGGCTAATCCATAAACAGTGTATGTGCCTGCGTGTAAGTGTATGTATATCACTGTAGCTCCGGCGATGGGCCAGCCCTTGTGGATGCAAGTGCCTCTTGACATCCGGTACCGAAAAACGCGTGGCGGTTATATTTTTAAACAATGTATGTGAAGATTAACTTGTTTGCTTCCTACTCGCATAATAAAAAACTCCAAGGGGACAAAACAAAATACAGTCCTCAATAATGTTTCAAGTTCTCAAGTTTGCAGTTTTAAAGTAAGGAAGAAATCTTTATAGAATTATAGGTAGTATTTATTAGTTTATGTATATTATATAATATACTTCATATTTATTTATATAAGTATGCACTAAGTTTATGTAGTCTATTGATTTGTAAGTAATTACTATATGTATTGTACACATGGGTCTACTCCTGCTCAGCAATCCACCTGTCTCACCCCTATTTGGTTTCCTGGAAGAGATCTCTTATTAGAGATAAGCTCGCCTTTGTACACGTTTTCTATGTTTTTTACTGTCCTATGTAACTGTTTGTGTGCAATAAAGAAATTATGAAATTATGAAATCTTCGCGTTCTCATCTTATCATTCAGAATTGATACCAGTTTTAACAAGCTCTATACAGGTTGTTGAGTGCTGGATAGAAAACAATATCCAAATAGAGAGAGAATGGAATACGAATAAGCCGGTTGGAGCTGGCTCATCTTCTAACTAAAGGAAGACGCGGAACTTTCAAACAACTATGAATTCGGCGGCGGAGTAAGTGATAGACTGATCAGAGGAGGTGGCGGAGGCACTCTTGCACGTTTGTACAACCACTCAATAACATCCCGTGGACTTGATGGCATCGTGATGTCAGTATATATATATATATATATATATATATATATATATATATATATATAGTCACGACACGATATGTGGTGTGGCTATTTAAATGAATAAATAGATAAGCTTGCCTTTTTAAATTCCTTCTCTGCATTTATGTGTTTTGTCTTTTATGTTCAATAAAATATATACGAAATATCAAGTCCACAGGACAAATATCCCATTTCACATTTTTACTCAACCAAGCCAACTAGATGCCTTTTGGTAATCTTCCATCTCATGTCTCCCTTGAGACATACCAATATGTATATTGTTTTACAGGTGTGTGTGCATATGTGTGTGGTGTGTGTGACACAGAATATGCCTGACAGCTCGGTTTTTGTCGGCTCGTTAGAGTACCAAGTAGTTCAAAGTTAAAAATCTTTATTTCTGTAGATATTATCATTATCAAATATACATAGAACGAGTATTTTTTACCTACATTGGACTAATGTGAAAGAAGGGCAAAGAAATTCCACACAGATTGATTTTTTGGTCACACACAACAAACAGTAGAGTTCCATCCAGTATTATTATTATACTCTGGCCGCTGAGAGAATGCGATCCTGACACATGTATATGTCAATATGTCCCTGTCTGTCCCGCGCTACTTATCACTCCATTACCAACTATCGCATAACGCCACCGCTTATGCTACCGCCACCGCTTATGCCCCGCGCCACACAAAGGCCAGAGGTCCAATGGGCGAGTTTCACGAAACGAACGCAAAGTTCGGCCAACAGCGATTAATTAATTCTCCGAACACGTTTCAATGCCAAACAACGTTTTAACTTTAACCCGCCGCTTGTATTGTACGGAGAAAGGGAATAAAGTAAAACACTACCATTGTTAAATTCTGATGGATCCATCTGACCTTAGGCCCTAAGGATATAAAAAAGAGGCATAATAAACTAGAGCAACGACGGCGCCCTAGACAAAAACAGCCTTTAGCAAAACACAAATCGCTCGGAATGACGAGTATTTTATTGCTGTACGTTTTTTACTAGCTTGTTTATCACGAGTGTCAGCGTGACTTCACTTTCCCATAAACGATATTTTATTAATTTTGCTCGATAGAAAAGTCTCCTGAAGTTGCCAGAAAATCTGTCTCTCACAATGTTTTATTTTACAATTTCGCACCGCATCTGAATTTATCTTCTTGTTATTTATAAAAATGGCACAGTATGTTTTCCTCATTTAAACTTGCTTAGCTTATTTTTTTTAAATTTAATTTCCTCTAAAAATAAGTTAATGATGAAATTCTAAGTTCTGATTGCCTAAGTAGGCCTTTATAATTTAATAGCCCATATCCGCCAATTCACCGTAAACTTAACTTTTGTTTGGAGAGCTAGCTTTTCACTCGCTCCCTTGCCTAAATGATCGGTACACGTGTAGTGCAGCCATAGCGAAGAACAAGCAAAATTAGCTGAATAACCTCGCAACTCACGACACGAGCGGCGATACCACAAATGTGTCATTGCGCGCAATACAGCGTATGCGCACAGCAGTAATTTCAATAATATGCAATATATGGACTACGAACCGTGTTTTGGTATATCTGCCTTCAGGTGGGATTGTGACATTGATTAAAATAGTTTATTATCAGTCTCCTGGGATGATGTCAACACGGTTGCAATATCTGTGCACCTCCCTGTTATGTACACGTTTATGTCACAAATCTAAGACACGACCTGACCTCTGTCACGTATAAGTACAACTAATGCACTTTACAATACCTGTATCTGTAATGCAATATCTGTAAATGTATAATACCTGTGTTCACAAACAAATGATCTTTATCTTTACTTACTATGTTTCTGTCCATCTACCCACTATTTGCTATTGCTATCAGATCGCATGTTCGCGCCGGGAACGTTATAATACGACGCTTATTAGCCGTTTCGCACCTCGCGCTGTTTATTACGCTAGCTGGGGCCGGAGTCTGTAGGCGAATCGCATGGCAATATCTAAAGTGAGGGCGCAAAATGCCGGTTTGTTTAGCACATCAGTACACATTTGTTTCATTTATTATCCATGTAAAAAGTTTTCCGTGTTCTAGTGGGTTTGACCTTGCTTCTCACGCAGGAGATGCAGGTTCGAATTCCGGTGCTGACCATGTACCAATGGGATGATTAATTTTTATCGGACACTTCCGTGTTTCGGATGGCACGTCAAGCTGTAGGTCCCCGCTACTGTCACTACTTCGTAGTATGTAGTAGTCGTAAAACCCCTCCACCCAACCTGCACTGAGCCAGCGTGGTAGAGTTATGGCTCAATCTTACTCGGATCCGGGTAAAGGCCTGTGCCCCTCGGTGGGGACAGTAATGGCTACATTTTCTTTACATTTACTATTTATCCATGTTACATTTTTAACTAAGTTTACGGACGGAGTTAACTATCACGGAAACCTACACGGTTTATGTCTGATCTCTTTAGCTCGTTTCAAAGTAATGAACCATCTGACACATATTTCATTGACCCGTCTCAATTAACTGGTTCACCGACACATCTTATATAACAATAGTCCGCCATTGTTCGGTCGTTTGAGCGGTGTGCTTCTGAGATTGAAGGGGTTAAGCACAGTAGGTACACATGTAATTTATGCAGGATTATTGTCTTTAGTATTGTGTTAGAACGACACTGCGCTCCATCGCTGGCATTGCTGACGTTGGCGCAAAGAACGCTAGGCTGAAGTGGGACTGGGCCGGACACGTGTGCCGCATGCACCCCCTAAAATGGGCCAAACTGACCCATGAATGGGTGCCCACTGATGGTCATCGGAATAGAGGCAGGCCGAGACGTCGATGGCGGGACGACCTGGACAGGTATCTGCCGGACTGGGTGGAGGCAGCACTGCACAGGGAGGAATGGTCTGAAATAGGGGAGGCCTTTGCCCAGCAGTGGGACACAAAGTGTCTTTAGTTGTACATTGTGATTTTTGTGTGCCAACGCGCTCCATCGAGACAGATCTTAACATTATAACATGCAATACAGTCTAACGAGCCAGGTGATAAACCCAAGACAATCCTATTGAAACCCATTGACTTTGATCATATCAAAATGGCGTCCAAATAACGTCTTTAAGAGTCAAACTGCGCCGTTAAGTTCGAGAGGATCGTAAAGCTCGAGTCGTCGGTTAGATCAGATGTAGTTTAACGGCTTTTGTTCAATTTTACGAAGTTTCGTATTTAGATTAGATTTCAGTTTTACGCAGCCCCTACCCCAGTGGATTAGCAATAAAATTTAGATTTATCTGTTTAGCAGAGTTCTGGAGCCCATTTAATATAATACGTACGACCTATATGTTTATAAATAAAGTAAGCTAGAAGAAACATATTTTTAGAGATAAGCTCGCTTTTGTACACCTGTATTTCTTTGAATGTAGCGTGTTTCTGTATCTGTAATAAAGTTATGAGCAAATACTTTCTGTTCACTAAATCCTCCGAAGATACGATACGATTTCGACATATTCAAATTCAAGAAACACGAAACCAGCATATGTCCTCGCTTCATCAGCATGCATGAATTCACCGCATGCATGCATGCATGTCATGGCTTGCCCCCGATTTGATTCCATGACATCTTGTGACAAGTTCTGGAAATGTTAGTTTCTGGCTTCGGTACCTTATGCCAGACAATCACAGCAGGTCCGTTCTATCTATGTTCTAACAGTTCTTAGTCATAATTTTGTCAAACTGTACAAAAAATATAATTTTCAGAGTAGCTCTTTTCTCTATCTTTGACATCAAGAAATGTCCATCCAATGTGCATTTCCTGTCAACATGTGATTTGGAAGATGTTTGTTTACTTCAAATGGACGTCAGACCTAAGTTAGTTTTTATAATAAGGCTTCTATCGTATCCAGGGGTACGGTGGGCCTGAAGTGGTTTGTTTATACACTATGTAGTATTTTAATCTGAGCCATTTATTCTAGTGGGAAGTAGCAGCAACTAATCCTAAATTAAAGCTAATCACCATTACAATCTATTATCAATATGTTAGATAATAAAAACTTTTTTTTTTTTTATTGCCAATCCAATTCCAATTAAATTTCTAATACCAATTATTTCAATTTTCTATTCCATTAATAACATAACTAATTTCATTATTTAATTTTATTTTCTTTTGTAATTACTTATTTAAATTAAATTGTGTAAGTACTTGAGCCACTGTTGTGCGTCCGTTTTGGCCCTGGCAGAATACCAGCGTCACAGATTCGTCTGTGACATTGCTGAGTCAGGGCCATTTCACTGCCGTGGTACAGTCACATAACCACACAGCTGTAGGTACCTACTGTTTGTTGTTGTTATTAATTATGTGTGTGTACCATGTCCAATGAATAAATGATTTATCTATCTATCTATCCTAAAACACAGGGTTCGCCCTTTTATAGGGAGTAGCGATACATCCCTTGTTTACTATGCTAAACAAGTTTATAATGTACATGTCTTTCTGAAAATAAACGATTATGATTATGATTAGTGGTGGATATTGATGTCAATTCAATTTTGTTAATGGCAACTCTGCCGTTATCGACAATTCTTTCAGTATCAAGTCATGGATTGCACACGTGTGAAAATAAATCCCAAAAAATATATCTTGTTTTTTTAAAGAGCCGTTATTTCAAACAACTGCCATTGGTGAAACGTTAAATTAAAAGGAATCGGGTTACGTCAAGAGGTACAGAAGTCATCTTACATGTCTGCTCACTTTTGAGTTCATACTATATCAGACCGATTTGTCAGAACCTTGTCAACGCTCTTCCACCATCTCATTCTAATCCTACTCCGATGCCAAGATTAATTAATTAAATCCGAGCCACAAGGATAAACAAATCAAACCAAGAATCCCGACTCAACGCGCCCAAACAACAACATACCGAAATCTCATCCATACGTCACACTCGCAACATCCTGAAGCAAATGATCTAAACCACTATCGACTAACGCGAGCCACTCCGAAATAATTTACGAGTTCAACTATAAAAAAACCAAAACAGACCATAAATAAATACGTCAGCGTCGAGACTGGAGCATTTTTTGAGATTTCGTCACAACCCACCTGTAAGAAATCACAGTACCACTGTAACATTGCCAATCTGTTTGCTCTTAACACAGACAGCATAACGCTGATATCTGATTGCAGGAATAAGTTTGTCGAAACGCGTTCCGTTCTATGCAGTGTTAGTGAAAAATCATTGCTGGCCTTCTGCCAGGACTGAGTTTGTGCATATCGGCACCAATTCGGGTGTCTCGGTGGATTTACGTTGGAAGCTTATTGGAAAATGGAACGTAGTAGCAACAGAAGCTGTTGAAGTCGACATGGTAACTGTTTAAACTGATTGGAACTAGTTCGTTTTTGGGAAGAAATGGTCATAAAAATTTAAGTGCCACTGGCCAGAATGTGGGTTACACTAAACTCGAGTAAAACTTTGAAACTCCATATAAAGTATGGATATATCAAAGCGAACGCGAGCGAACCGATTAAGCGTTAACTCACGTTCTAGCTAGTGGGACTCGGGTATCAACGGAGCAAACCGAATGCAATGCTGTAGAGTGAGAGTGCTATTGAGAGATTGAGACAAATCCAGGAAAAAGTCAACAAATCTTTTCGTAAATAAAAGCGACTGACGTTGATTAGAACTGTAAATCGCTATCAATCTCTAATGAGAACCATAAAGTCATTAAAACCAATACGCATGAAGAATAAAACCATAATTAAAATCACTAATGATTGCCTTCTCCTCAGATAGGTTTAAACATTTGCACAACAATAAATCACTACTTATCGCTATAGCAAGCGACTCATACCTTACTCATTTCTTTTTTCTTCGCGGCAATATTTTACTAACGATTGTCAACCGGTGGAATGATAAATTACTTTCAGGCAAGTGTGTTCGGTTCCTTCATAAATAATAGCTGGCGAAATGAAATGAATGCAAAATTATTCGCACGGGAGAATCGCCCGGGCTATTATCAATTTATATGGAAATAAGGGCCGTATTCGTGTGTAATGTGCGGCATAGCCTAAGGAGGAGTTATAGGCTATACTAGGAGCAATTTCTGTGTATTGTGCCAATTTGAATTCCCAAGAACACAATATGATGGGATGCGCTTGGCAAAGAACAGACAGTATGGATGGAGAGCTGAGCTAAGAGCCTGTAGCGGATACACAGGAGGGCCATCACATCGCCGCAGCTTACTTAACCCATCGATCGTCTAATTACGTACCGTGCCATCTTTTGTCTATGTCACCAATGAAGCGAATATGGCGGACGGAGAGTAGAAAACCGTCCATACAATTTGAGACGAACGTTAGATGCGATACCGTAGCATGGTGTATGTTTGTGTATTTGTATCCCTTCCTAAAAATGTCCAATCGTGCCCAACAGTCTGGTCTGTTCCAATCCGAGCACTATTTTTGGACGCCCATCGCAACAGGAATAGTTATTGTGATTTGTGCTCTCGTAATTGTAAATTTTCGACCTTGAAACGCCACACAGCTCGGAAGATTTGTGACTTCCACATTTTCCTATTATTATTATTTATCTCTTCGCGTTTCCCTCTTATACATCAAATATAGAGTGCGAAAAGGTAACAACGTCTAACAATAATGAGTCTTCTGTCAACTGCTGAAGGTATATCTCTGAACCTGTATAGGTATATCTGAGAGATTATTATAAGTGAGTGTGTTCCTCGCAGGGACTGAGCCGGCCACATTGCTTTAGCGCTAATAGCGCATTTGAACCGTGTCGTTGGGCCAAAAGAGCCACTGAATGGAAACCATAATTGAAAAAATCGGTTAAGTGCGGGTCGGTATCGCACACGAAGGGTACCGTACCATCGTACAACAAATCAAAAGCACTCAAAACAATAAAAAAATAAACAAAAAGAAAATTTAAAAAGTTTATGCCTTCACGAGGATTTGAACTCATGACCTACTGATTGAGGGTCTACTACATACCGGCTGCGCCACCACAGCGATGTGAGTTGACGCGAAATATGCTATCATATTTAAATGTGTAGTATATGTGTCTATGACATGGTTGCTATGACAATAAATAAACAGTTTCAGTCAAGATCTCCATTTTGAAATGCGTAAGTGTATCTAAACACGTCTCTTGTATCGGGGCCCCCTTTAATTTGCAATATCTCTCGTATTTCAGTATTTGTGGTTGGTGCGGCAACAGATATACACATTCTGTGAAAATTTCAGCTTTCTAGCTATTACGGTTCGTGCAGACGGACCCGGTGACAGACAGGACGGACGGACGGACGGACGGACGGACGGACGGACGAACGGACGGACGGACGGACAGACGGACAGCGAAGTCTCAGTAATAGGATCCCGTTTGGCACCCTTCGGGTACGGTACCCTAACAAAAAGTAAACTTTAAAAAAAAACGACTTCCACAAACATTAGGTTAGAAACCAATGACAAGTGCTTTTTAAGTTTTATAGAAACTGTATCTGTTTTATAGAAAATTATATTGTCCGTCAAATGCCAAGAGAAAGAGTGATCGTCCCAGTTAGAGATGGGAGGATTAGGACATTGGGACGACAACTGGTGAACGGCTGTTCAGAATCGCCAAAAGTGGAAAAGGGGGAGAGAGATTTTTACCCAGCTGTAGAAAAACATGGCCTCAACATAATAATGACCTCTGTGCCATTGTGGTTGAGGCTGTGCTTCCCAAGTCCCGGGTTCGAATCCCGGCTGGGAACGAAGGAAAATAAACACCCAGGTCTTGAATGTTTACATGTTTGTGAAATCGCTGTTTCTGGCTCCCACGACACAGGGTATCCTAGTGTGGGGCCAGAAGCAATGTATGTGCAGGGAAACCCCCGAATACCTGCGCGCGGGAAAGGTCGCCTCTATTTCTGATCGCGCGAGATTTATTTGCGGCGCAAGATGCATTGCTTCGTCGACGCCGGCGCACGACAGGCCAGCGAGGCGGATGAGCCGTTTTGTTATTACATTGGAATTGACTATTAGATAGATAGTAAAGTAAAACGAGTCATCCAAAACACGGAGCGTCCGATAATGTACGTACTTAAGACAAAATAATTATGATAGACAGAAAGATAGATAAATCATTTATGCATTGTAAAGATGGTACACACACAGACACATGATTACGAATCAAAATATTCACGAAACCTACAGGAAGAAATGGTTACAAGCGTAGGGTTCTAACCTAGGCCAATCCGATCCCGGACCTTTAACGGCCAGTGTCATGGAAAAGTGGAGATACGACAGTCCTTTTTGCTTCTGTGGAGCCCTTCAGAGCTTAAAGTGGGGGACGCCCATCCTATGCGAGAAGGAGAGGTTACCCCTTACCTTACCCTCCCACAGAGCCAACGAAACTTGGCGTAGACTGTTCGTGACCCGTTACGCGTCTTAGATGAACGAAAATATTCACTTTAATATCATGAAGCAAATTACTTCATTTAGAATTCTTTTACAATGAAAGTGGTTACTTTTACTGATTATTTTTATCAGTCGCAATATCGCATATCGAGATAGCTAAAACTGGTAAATGATAAGCCAAAATTATAATCATATCTCTTTGGTTTTGGTGAATTTAGTCCTCAAAGCAATAAATAAAGCTTTGATTCTAAGCTTTATGTTATGTATTGCCTAAGCCTTACCCTTTCACATTTCACATTCACTTTAGTTCGGTGTTCGCCGCACAGAGTAAATAAATGAAGACGTCACTCCAATCGACAGACGCGCGACTACAGACTATAGGCGTCAGAAAACCGACGCGTGCGCTTGTGACAAACGAGATTGCCGCGTCAAGCTACACGGGGGCCGGGGCTTGACAAATTGTCATGCTGGATCCATACTTTGCCTCTACAAACGTTAAATGTACTACACGTCCTACCGCACGCCAAGCCAAACTCTCTTATGTGACGGCTTGTAGAGGTTTGGCAAACGAATGGATCAGGCATCAGTCTCACAACTTATCTCTTCGGTAGGTGCCAAGAAACTTGGCGCAACCCGGGGCTGTACTCCAACCATTTTATCGATGCCATAATACAATTTCTCATAGTTGGTCTGTCAGGAATAAAAATCGTTGGTTAATTTAATTCCCAACTCAAATACTTGGTCAGGAATGAAATCGTTGATCATTTGGTTGGTCAGGAACACGGGGATTAGATAAATCGATGCAGATTAGGTCCTTAATTGATGCTGATTAGGCTCCTTATCTGATCCGAAAAAATAACATGACCGTCACAAAACAATTATGGTATCTTGGTTTAGCTAAAATGATGCTCACTATGGAGTATTCGATTGAAAATGGTTGCCATGGTGAACTAAGCAATAACGGATCTGAATCGCAAAAAGGTTAGAGTACTTAAGCACTAATTGATCTATTAGCAGTCATTTTCTCTTCCTTGGGTGTTTAGAGTAAGACTATAAGATGTAAATTATCGCTAATATCACAGCGACCTCATAAAATCAGTTCGACGACAAATTCCACGCACGAATAATCTGGGTCTGCACCAGAGTTTATAGACTTGCGATTTATGCGCACTTCGGGACCGATGACGTAAGCCGCTTAATAGATTTCACATTAAATATAGGTAGTGAATTTGGAGGTGATATGCAATGAAACAGTACTACCAAATGCAATACAGGCAAGAAGGCGTGACCTGAGAATTGCGATTGTGTGCGTGAACACGTACATATTTATGTCGAATAGGTATCCTAATTGGCATTCGCACGATGCGGGCGATGTTCATCCGCGGATTAGTACGACAAAAACTCACTTGCGATAATCGCGTTTTATTAGGACTACAGAAGTTCTGAGGAAGCAATCTTGGCAGACCAAGAAGATGACGTCACCAGCCGATTAACTTGCACTGGTAATCGACAAATCGATGACGTCGGACGCCGCCGGTAATCATCGCATGCTGTATCAGCACATCCGAGCATGACGTGTGCAGTGAAACTTGCTTGCATAAGATTACAAACTAATCTATTCAGGAAACGGTGTAAGCATAACATGCTGCACCTGAAGCATGCCACGCGCGTGGGGAGGTTATGTCGCACAAAGACATGTTAAGGCGAGGTATGAATAAATTAGGGTTGCTTTTTTCATTGTATGTATTGTAAGCCATACATAATAAATAAGATTTAAAAAAATATATATGTGGTAAGTATATTATGTAATTTGACTAAATAATCTAGGGTTTTCATGAAGGAAATAGTGTTTGGATAAAATTATCTCGATAGAAAATAAATCCAAAGTCAACCCTTTCTTCCAATATTTTTTCCTATTATACCGCAGTATTAGTAAATATGATCTTTCTATTAATTGTAATATATGGGGAATTGTTTTACTAGCGATTTGAAGATTGAAATGTAATTCCCTGATTAGCTTACCTTTGTTGTTTTTTTCCGTTTTGGCGCTTACGTTGATTCAGATTAGGCGCCAGCGCACAATTGCCATCCCACTTGTTCCTATTACCGAGTTATATTAGCTTCTCACTTCCACAATCTTCTTTGACCTTGATTTGTAATTATTCACACCACGCCTTAAGCGCGTGCCCTGCAGTCTCCAGCGTGTCGCGACTCGCGACCTCCCCGCGGGGCAGGCGTGCTACGGGTGCTGCACCATTAGCATGCCGGGCGCGGCGCGGGTTTTCTCGTAGGGTGAGGGGTAGGAAAGTAAACGCACAATCATGTCCCAGCCGAGGGGCACAGGCCTTTATCTGGATATAAGATTGAGAATATTGAGATGGCTTTATTGAACCTTAACTCAATTCAATCTACATTTCCGCGAGGTACTCCGCGGAAATGTAGGTATTTTTATTTATAGCCATTTTCTCACGAAAGCAAAAACGTGACAGTCACCCCCCCCACTGCCGTCAATCGTCGGGTTTCCTCACTTTCCTCGCGATATTTTCCTCGTCCATTTTACGCAACATAATTCGGAGAATTCTCACCTGGAGCGTCGCCCTAATTTACTTAAAACCCCGCTAATGGCAGTGCCACCGTATCAAATATTAACATTAATCGACTGGGCCAAAGTTACCGCCCAGAGGTACACCTGAAATTGTATTGGGCCAAATTAAACTTCCTCTATTCGTGCAACGTAGTTTTAATTAATTTTACATGGCGCAAACAACTTTACTTGCATAATCGATGTTGAATTGTTGAATTTGAATCGATGTTGAATTTTCGCGTCAACTCGCTAGTTCGCGCGTCTCAAATGTATAGCAAACTTGACATTCAGAGCATACTGTCAGCAGTAATGCGAAAAGCCTAAAAGGCCCCTTCCAGAGCGAATAATTAGGGCCGGCGGCGGCGTGTCGGGGCCGCATGGTAGCCTAATGGCCTACGCAGACCGGGACGTCATGGCAAGGGATTTTACATTTTTACCAATGGACATTCAAACGTATCGATATAGAAATAAGACATAAATTGCAATGGTTTAAAATAATGCCGAAGCATCCCGCGGGATGCCACGGCATTATTAGAAGCTATATCAATTTATGTCTTATTTCTATATCGGTACGTTTGAATGCCCATTGGTAAAAACTTGCCATGCCGTCCCGGTCTGCGTAGGCCTTAACCCGCTTTAGTCACTTAAGTTACAACAAGAGTCTGGTTACGAAAATGGACGAAGGTGTATGGAATGGACACAAGCGGCGGTTTACAATGTGCGATATGTCGCGCCCGCCGCCGCCGCCGTCCCCACCACGCAAGCCCCTCACTCTGGTTCAGGCCCAACAGTTTACCAGACTAGGTTAACAAATACGTCGTCACACGATAACTTCATGGCTGTCGAGGGTCTATTAGGGGCTGTAAACGGTCACGAGGGTAACCGACACGCCATACTTAAATAGGGTAGCGTATCTCCACGTAAGCTACCGCGTCTAGTGTGCGTGGTTCACAGTAGCTTCATAGCTTGTACGAGTTTTCATTGAGTGCGCTGAGTAGAATTGCCTTGCTCTTTGTTCCCGACTTGTCCGTTTCTCCGTCTATTCCGTTTGCAATAAAACACTGATGAAGCCTGCTGCGATAGGTGATCCAGTCTTGCAGCTCATGGTCTGAATTGCCAAGAATACCAATGGGAGTGGTTGACATCGACATTTTAAGACCGTAACTGCACGCGTTCAGATTTTTATTCGCCGCCACTGTTGTGTATTGAGAGACAAGTGAAAGGTAGGTAGGCAGGGCTACTTGATGCGCACTGTTCGTTTATTGGCTAGTCGCATGCGGTGTCGCAGCACCTACTATGTAATAGTCTAAGCGCATATACGACATTCTTGAATCTTCTAACACCTCACAACAGCCTTCCACTTCCGTCATTACAAGATCGGAATAAACAGCCCTATAAACCCGACAGCCGTGTAAAAGGGCGACTCTAGTAGAACCCTATTCCGGAAGCCGTCGTTTAGGGTTCGGACGTCGGTCGGCGCATCGCACGCGACCGCAGCGCAGCACGCAAACATGAAGCATGAAGAGGCGTAACAGAGGGGCGTTTGTTGTGAGGGACCAGCGATTCTGAGCCTAAAGCCCCAAGGGGCCCAAATAATTGCCCCATGCAAATTGTCATACAGACGTAAAATATTGTCATTTGCGTATGACAATTTGCATCTAAGCTTTCAAATCGTGGGCGAGAATTGGACCCCTGGATATTTGACAGCACGAAAAAGTGTCCCGAGTTTCAGTTCAGTTCCTGATTCAACGAACCATATGACATTGTTATGAGATTGACTGAAATTTCGATTCATATACTTTTTTGATGCGTAGTTTTACCTGCTACCCACACAGGTCACTGTAGGCGGATACATATTTTGGCAGATATTTTGCTGACGAAAGCAGAATTCGAAAATTTGGCAGAGGTTGCCAGGCGCACTTGGCTAGACAAGTTGACCCCTCCACCCTCCATCCACTAGGATCCATTGGTAGGATTCATCAATTAATGATGGCTCACCATTGATGGATCTAAATACACAAGAGGTTTGCTGGAAGAAATCTCTTTTTAGAGATAAGCTCGCCGTTGTACACATTTTTCTGTAAATGTTACGTGTTTTTTTTATGTTTTTGTGCAATAAAGTATAAATGAAATTAAATGAGGGCCATTTGGCTCTCTGGACTCATCCTACCAATAGATCCTAGTGGACAGAGGGGGGATGACGTGACGGTAGCCCAAAGGAGATACACGACTCCCCGAAGTGGCGGATCGCTAGGTATCTACATAAGTTATAACTTGCACTTTCCATTAATTTCTTATGACATTATATAATAACTCTTTAGATTTTGATATGAAACATTTTAGTTAGCAAGCGTATGACTTGTGCCACACCAAACCGGACGTATCGATTTTACAATGAAAATAAGAAATGAGCATTCAATAATTTCACAGTTGAAACGTAACAAGCACGTAACACAATGGAGGTAGGTAACTAGAAAGGTGAAGCCAAACGCTGACCTCTGCAGCCGGTATTAAAGTAAATGATACAAGTTTTCCCAGACATGTATTATTAAATAAGACATACTCAAAATACTTAGTTCGTATGAGAAACACATGTGAGGAAGAATTTCAAAGTGTCATTAAGGTCAATAAATATCCTCTAATGTATTTAAACAGTATTTTTATTCGTTACGACGAAGATCAATACGACCAAATCAAAAACGAAAGAGATCTGAAAATAGCCACCAGATTTTAATTCCAATTTTCAACTAGCTGTCGGCACAAATGATAATTTGCCATGTTTCAACGGCTAAACAAACAAAAATGATGAATCGTCGACGTAAATCATTTAAAATTAACCGCGATAAATTCGATAAAGTAAAAACAATGGAGGATTATTATGACTTTGCCAAAGTCAGCGTGACTTTCTTGAAAAGTAGTTGAACAATTATCGTATTGTTTGCTTAGGCTGTGTGTTTAGCTGAACAAATATCAATATGCATTCGTTCTAAGATCGCCCGCCGCGGCCGGAGCGATGTTTAATTCGAATTATTCGATATTAGGACATCCGATTCCAAGATCGATATTAGGACATCCGATTTTCTATCGTTTGAATCCGGTCCACAAGATCTTACTTACCCCAGATCAATTGGGCGCCTAGAAAAACGTATGAAAACATACAAATAATTTAGCAGTTTTGCCTACGTTTAGCCAGTTCATTTTGAAAGGTGCAGAAAAACTATGTAGTTATAATTTTTAAGCAGAGAAACTAAACTAAAGAGATGGTACTGAATAAAGCTACCCTTGAAACTAATAAAATATAATCGTCGCGTGTCGTCATTGCAAAGCATCTCGGTCCAATTATTCCCAGAAAACAATATTGTCAAAACAAGTATCAAAAAAACCTTGTTAAAAACCGTTTACTCCACAAGATAGCAACTCCGACCAGATCTTTCCGCACGCATTTCTGGAGCATAAGAAACTCATTTTAATTTATGGACGAATAAAAACAAAACACGACTATTAAGGGAGGATGAAAGGACAAAGGGAATATGGGCTAACACAGCTTTATGCAGATCGCTAAAGGGAAATGGGAATTAAGAAAACAATAGGAAAAATGTTAAAACAAAACGCAATAAGTATGTATGTCTGTCTGTTTATTTATTTATTCTTGTTGCTGTCGACAACCATTTTGTTTTATTTATTTTTTGCATTTTCTTAGATGTATGTGTATGTGATCACTATGATTTTAAGTTTTCCCATACGTTCTGGCAAAGGAACAGTTGTGCCCACTTTAGGTCCCAAGGGCGCAAAATCCCGTATTCGGATTGTCGGCGGCGCCTTTTTAACACCCTTTTATCAGGTCGTGTTCTAAATTACTTTTAGTTCTTCTATCACTACAAAAATTGTCATCTGAACTATAGTACGGGGCCTTTGTTTTGGCACGTCGGGTCTCGTCTCGCTAAGTCAACCGCCGAGTATTATACTCGGCTAAAGTACTGTACGTAGGTACGTGTATGTAGTTCAGATGTCAATACAAATCTCCAAGGGTGATTTTAGTTTTTAAACTACTATTATTCGTTTGAATGACTGCAATCGCTAGTTACAATATTGTGATTAGTGTTTTCTGAGGCCGTAGCGTAACAAAATCGCACAAAACCCGAAAGTCTAGCATTCCCGCCCTTGAACACGCGAGACACCAGTCAGTTGAGTTGTCTTGACAGCCTGTCAACCTGTCAACGAGATGATATATAGCGCGCTGAAATACGCAGACCGTAAAACGCGAATAGCGATTTTTGCACTTCCACCTATTATCTCTTCTGTGCTTCCACGCCGCACTTAGAGTTTAAATTGAGAAGTGGTCAAAATGGGAACGCGGCATTATCCACCTTCTCATAATGGAAATTGGTCATAAAGGGCCTAAAGAGATGGTTTTGATTGAAAACTCCATACACATTAATGGACCTTATAAACATGTATACTAGACATGACTTTTAAGGTTGTATTCTCTTTTTTATTTCTCAGTTACCTAACGTAAAATTTGAAATAAATTTATCTTCGTCGTCCTTTATTTAAATAAGAGGGATGTTGTTGACTAACTACATATTACCCTAAAAGTTACTTCTTGAACTATGAATGTCATGTTCATGAACAATGACATAAAGATCTTTTCTATCTGTAAAATATCCATGATTAGAACTCTCCGTCTGCAAAATCGTCGTAGCAACATTACAAGATGGCGGCTTCGCGAAATTCTTTCAGACAACCGGAAACACCAATAGTGGGGGGGGGTTACATTTTTTTTAACGAGCTCCCAATAATTTGTCGAAGATATTCGTATTCTCACCTCTCTTCAAAGGATTTTGGCATTGCGAGTGTAAATCACGGATGTTGAAATAGTTTAGTAGGTCAACAGAAGAATTCTATCGATACTTTCCATAAAAAAATATGGTTGGAGTATTTTAACATCTGGCGTGTGCAACTATGCCTCTGCCTCCGAATAGGAAAAAGCGTGACGCTATTAGTATGTTTGGTTGTCATGCGATTTATATACAAATTAATGACACAAATTATAACGCTCTGTTAGGCGCATGATATTAATTCTAATTCACACTTTAACGATATGAGCACTTAAAAAAACCTAACATTAGTCAAAAGTTAACACATGTAGTTCTTTGGAAAATGACAGGCCGAAATTTATCTAATATCTACCATATGTCTACAACTACGAGTATACTACGAAATTCCTGCCGATAGTCCAGATATGCAACCTTTGCTTGCAGTATAAGCTAATTGTCCGCTAAAGCTCAACATATCGATACGAATCTTTAAACAAATGCTATTTCGAACAAACTTCCAGAACAAACAGAAAAATAAAATAAAAATAGGTACAAGACTGCGAATTTTAATCACACAACACATTCCTCCGAGGATCTGAAGAGCAACGGAAAGAAAATATCTTGGCGAAGGGAGGCCAGGGATAGAGCGAAATGGAAGCAGATCGTGGAGGAAGCCAAGACCCAAAGGGTTGTAGAGCCGACGGAAGAAGAAGAAGACATTCCTACAACTCGCAAAAATCCGTTGAAGCACTGTACTATTTATAATTTATACCAGACATTACATACTGACAACCACATGCTATATTATAAAATATTTTACTCTACAACTCTGAGCCTTATACCTAACGCATTAGCGCTTCGTACTAATAGGCTATCGTATAGGTATAGTGCGGTGCTAATATAGTTTAATAGCCACTAATATTAAGATTAGCTGAAGCTGATCCAAAGAAAACACTCTAAAGTTCTTGGAGAATATATTGCAATGTAATTAATCAAAAGCTGTGACGGCGCAACACAGATACGGGTAGCTGCGCTAACTCACAGCGCCGAGTTACACATCAAGTAGATCATTCGATCTTAGAGACGATTTTTCAATCCCCAGGTAATCAGAATCTTGATTTGAAATTTCAAAAGCCTGTGAAATGTTACAATCCCGTGTTTATTCACGTCTGTCTTCCCGTCATTACGTCAGGGTTGCCAGATATTTCGTCTGTGGCGTGCGAGACAAATTGGTTTAACAGTTTAATACCAAAGTGGGGAGAGATGGACACGGGTTAAAGTGTGGTGATGAAAAGTGGCATTTTAATTTTGTCGGCTAACGAGGGTGTCTTTGTATTTGAAGTTAATAGACTTAACGTCACGTCTTTTCCCAGACGGGATGGCAGAGGCACAACTATGCCCAATGTTTAGCCAGTTATCAACACCATATTTGTGTGACAGGTAGCCAGGTACCGCAGCTAAGCTGATGGTTTCCTCAAAATGATTTCCTAAGGATAATACGCAATTACACACGTATAAAGCGTCATTAAGTTTTTTCCTATTTGATTGGCAGACGCACAGCACAAACGTTATCCCGGTAGAAAGAAGAAATTAAAATAAAATAAATCTTTATTCATAGCAAAAATAACATAACAAGAGATAGTTTTGATGACTCTAGGCTCACAGGTAGCATTTGAACGTTGACATAAAAAATCACAACTAAATTACGTTACTTTTTTGATCTGTCAAGATTTTTCCAAAAGGGTTACGTGAAAGCTCATTCGTCACGCTTGCTCACTCGACACGTAAACGTGTTCACCCCTCTGAACATAGTCACTCGATAGACGCCTTGTTTGTTCATTAACGTGAGCACTGAACAACAGATTAGTCTGACATTTACAAGTAAACAGCTCGGTCTAATCGTTCAGAACAAGTAGGAATGGACGCGGCTGATGAAATTAACTACAGAAAAGGTGCTTTGTTGCGTAGGAGGGATGAGGTAACACCTAAGAATCCTAATGTTCCAGAATGCCTACCTGTATATAAATGTTATGTTTTATTACAACTACACAAACTGATTCTCGTCGGTACAAAAGCATTCATTACAAGACTGGGTAACTCAATGATAATTTTAGTGCCTTTTCACATTCATACGGTCACGGCCCGGCCTCGGAGCCGTGTAAAACCAGAGAAATTTAGCTACGGTAGCTCAAACATTTTCACTTTACACAGCACTGCCGTGACCGTATGCAAGTGTTAATGCTTAGGTGTGTGCGCAAAGAAACTAAACAAGATAAGGGTAAGCGGAGGAGTGGCGTCTCCATGTCAAAATATCTATGTGTAATGGCTTCTCGCTGCGGCTCGTTTCGCCGACATCAAATATATTCGTGGAATGGCTGTAGACTTGTAGTAAATGTGGGGGATATTAACAGGTTTACAAATTACATAAATGTTTTATTTATTGACTTTATCGTGAGGAAACCATCAATTTATAATAGCTGCGGCGATGGGCTAGGCCTCCTGTCACGAAAAAAAAAATAGTATTGAATAGGTAACTGGCTAAACGTTTGCACAAGTGTTTCTCTGTTACCCCGCACGGGAATAGTATCATCTACATAAGAAAATAAATACCTAGTTAACGTAAAAGTGAGTTTAAAATAATATACGAAACTATCAGAAAATTTCACTCACGCTCACACCACAGACATTATAAGAACAGAACGATATCATAACGATGATTAGGCCTTTTTCCCTTCAGCATTCATCCGGAGATTTTCCTCGCGAGCGACCTTCAAAGCCCAGCAATATACCAATTACTTAGGGAAAAGATCGTCCGGGTCACTGCCATTTTGTCTCGTTATTATATCTGAACAATTCTCACACAAATACAAACTATTTGTGTATAGTTAGGCCAAGAAAGACGCTTTCACTATGAAAAAAATATCATATATCATGGACTTAATATCAAAATCAATCGACATAGGTGTAGATATCGTATATCGAAGGCGCGAGAATTGACCTGCTGGTCTGCATACCAGTGAAAATATCTCTTATCTCTTCATCTTAAGATTGAATTTAGGCTCCCAATGCGGTCAGAGGCAAGTGAGCCGGTAAATAATAAGTCCATGTCATATATCGAGTAAGGGGCCAAATGCGACAATTTGTCTGTGAAGTTCCTTAGCAATGTTTTGTTAAAATCAGTGGTTCACTTAAATCAAAACCAAGAAACTGGTCAACCAAAGAACTCGAGATAGAATTGAATAGAATATCAATTAATTTACTGTTATTAATTTATACACATAACAAAAGCCCTGGCCATATAGGTAAAGAGGTACACAGATAGCTCATAGCTATATAGCTATGAGCTATCTGTGTAGGCTTATTCCCTTAGAATAAAGCAATTCTTTTTTCGGTCTTATCAAAGGAATAAAGGAAGGAAGGACGATAAAGGAATGGCTATAGCTATACAGGTGTTTGTAGTATGGAGCGACAATTTTTTTTGGGGTGTAGAGGACATAATTCGGAACAACTTTCACTATGAAAGCGCAATTCAGAGCAACTTTTTTTTTTTGACATCTCAATACATTTTGGGCCGGGTGGTTATCAGATGATTTGTATAGAGAAGTGACAATTGAAACAAAAAGTAAAAATTAGATTGTATTGACTTAGTATTGAGCAGTTCTGGTGGCCATGTGTAGTCTTCATCATCAGATCCGCATCAGAATATTATGCTTACCGTATATGCACAAGTTATTATGAAAAACACAAAAATCACTACAGGTCTGCCCATAATATTTGAAGATTTCCCTCGATTTCTCCAGGATTCCATCATCAGATCCTGTCCTGGTGTTAATGTGACCTATTGGAAGGTAAAACCTTTCAAACAAAAAAATAATTTTCCATCATAGAGTTAGGGACAATCATAGACCGAAAAGGGCTACATCGTAAAAATGGGGAAAGCAAGGTAGAGGGGAAAAGACCTTCGGGCAGAAGGAGGAAGTCGTGACTCCGCAACACCAGGGAATAGACGGTAGCGACGTAGAACAGCTGATGCGTTTAGCGAAGAACAGAGAGGAGTATGAACAGCTGACCGCCAACCTGCAGTAGTGGAGAGGCACCTTAATAAGATGAATCAGAGACGATGCCCTGTAAGTCCCTAGTCGTGTGCAGAAATACCGCAGCATCCGGGTACAAACAAGCAGTTTCGGGTCCGCCGTAAAACTAGTGACATGTAATGGGCGGAGTCATGAAGACGCATTGTCCCCTGAATTGTGAAATGTGGTACACTCCCTGAGAAATATTACTCAGAGCACAGTTAATATAAATGGTTCAAAGGCAAAACGATTTATGGATGTGAGAGCGAATTTTTCAAACACACATTCTTACGACACTATTTCGCAGAAAATAAGTACGATGAACTTGGAAGATATGGATGATGATAAAACCAAGAAGCTTCAAACAAAACTATTATACTATAAGTAACCTTCTCATTAACTCTCTATGCATTGGTTCTAATAAATGTCACAATAAAGGACGCGAGGATTGCTGGTCTATAAGATTAGTAGTATTAGTAGACCTTCATTCATCCAACTTTGATAGAAGTCTACAAATTATTCAGACCTATTTGCAAATACCAATACACGCATAAAACCTTCAAAACAACAAACAATATCAATAAATACAGCAAAGAGCGGACTCTACAAACATCAATTAGATTAGAGCTACAGTCGGGCTTTATCAAAATAGCATTCCGATATCAAAATATTGTGCCATTACCACTTGAAGCTACACAGAGATTCGGAATAACCATTCCGTCCAGGGCCCGAATTCTACTGTTCACAAGCACACGACAAGACTAGCACAAACTTAGTAGCATACGAAGTACGCCGCTGGCGTCAAACTGGCACCAGCGTAAGTACGTTTTGGACAGTAGCATACGATATTTATTGTTAAGCTGTATTTATGTAACTAACTGTGTATGTAGTCTATTCCTTAGCAATAGGTTCTTATATGTCATGTGTAATAATAATATGTATTATACTAGAATAGTCTTATTGTACGCGCAATTCTTCCCCTTACCTATCATCTCTCTTGAGAGATAAGCTCGCCTTTGCGTATAATATTTCTTGTAAATGTATTTTTTAAGTTTCTGTGCAATAAAGAATATGAATATTATGAATATCTCCGTCTCCTACCCAACATGGTTTGCTGGAATAATGCTCTTATTAGAGATAAGCTCGCCTTTGTACATATTTTTTCTATCTTTTGCTATTTTTACTGTCATGTCAAACTGGCGCCAGAGCGTAAGTACGTTTTGATTACGCTGGCTTCACGCTGGCGCTTGTGAATTGGATTCCAGTTTTAGGAGAATACCAAATACCTCGTATTGTAGTTTTTGCCAGGCTTGTCTTTGCTTGTGAACAGTAGAATTCGGGCCCTGAACGAATGCCCTGCGAGATTAGTCTACTGCGCAAGCGATAATGGCATCTTTTTGGTACACAAAAAGGTTTAATGTCGAACTATAGGGCCATCGATTATGGCAAATGAATTTTCTGCTTTATGTCGCTGCGTTGCGGGTATTATTGATATCGCTCTAATAATAGGGAAGTCCCAGAGAAGAATAATATCACAGATCAATCACGTAACAACGACGACGTAGTCGTATTATTATTAATTTTGAGGAAGCGTGCGAGAGATGTAGCAAGTGAGGATATTGTATATTGCGAATGCAAGCAACACTACTCATGTTAAAATGTAGCACCTAACCCTACAAAGACTTGGCTAGTTGAGAACTCTTAACTCTGAAGTCCTCATTCTAACCGATTGCCATGTCGCGAACCATGTTTAGATATTAAATTAATTTTACCTCGAATTTAACTGTAAGCAATAGCATTTACTTTATGTATGAGTGTATTATGTACCCCAGCACATTATGCAGCAACAGATATGTGTAACGATTGATATGATAAACCGATTCCATGAAACTCGAAAGAGATTGCCCGGCTCAACATGGCTAATGTTGTTCACTTTGATCGACCGATCAAATAAAACAGAATTTGTGGATCACTGCGTCATTTGGTAGGATTATATGATGCACGATTCGGTTCTGGGGGATTTGAGTCGCGCGTCCACTGCGTCGGAATCGGAGCGTACGGAGCGGACGGATTTGTTGCTTTGTATTGATTTCTATGTTAGTGCGTGCACTGGATCCGCATTTCTGCGCTGGAGAACTATAATGCCTTCCGATGACGTCATCCGCCTCGTACGGAGCGTACGCTCCGATTCCGACGCAGTGGACGCGCAACTTTGAAAATATCTTAGAATATCGTTCAATGAATTACATCCCATCCGAATCCGTAAAAATCGGTCCGGAGTTGTCCGGAATATTTCTATTCTGTCTATACGTAATATAGACGCAAATGTCTCATGTTTTGTATTATGTGTCTCGCAATGTATTATCTAGAAATATGAAATCTTATCAAAGGCCTATTTCGCCGAAGTCTAACATTACATAGCTCACTCCAGAAGCCAAAATAATTCCATCAACTACTAATCCTACCCTCAAACTATCTTACGAAGGATTTACGCAGCTCATTTCAAAGACATACCTATCTGTATGTCAAACGGAGATATGTGAAGACATCTTCACATTGTTCGTGTAGGATTATTCATATTAACCTCAATTGGTTTGACAGACAGCAAAGGTATGTTAGGTGAAGTTATTGGGACTTCGTGTTTAACATTGACATTAAGCGGGTATATCTCAAGAGTTGAGGATTAGGGACTTTGACAGAACTTTACAGCCGTATTATATTCCCGTGTATGTTCTGTTACAATTATAACTAATTGTGCCAAACGGGAACCCTATTACTAAGTCTCCGCTTTCTGTCCGTCCGTCTAGCGTCCACCAGCGGGCCGTATCTCACAGTAATACAATCATAAATCAACTAATAATTAACTACACGAAAAAGTATTCAAAAAAGGACAAGAATTTACAAATGTAAAATTCTACAAATGATATTGATACATGCGACGACGGATTGGGGCAGAGTCTGGACTGAAGCTGTATTCCACGTGTTTCCATCAACAAATAGTATATTATTTATTACATATAATGTTGTACAAAGCGAGACGAACAAGCCGCGTCAATAGATTCGCCTTGCACTCGCTCAATTTGCTAACTTATTTATATCGAGCGATAAGTAATATTACTAATATCCATGTTCTTGAAGGGGATTTTGAACCTGATTATAATAATATGGAGTTTCTTTATGAAAATCCTTTCATTCCTAGGGTTGCTGATAGAAATCGCGTATTAGACATATACTCGCCTCTGTACATGCTTATCTTTGAATGGTATTTGTCTAGATATGTATCGCAAATGGAATCTGTTCCTATTTGATTTTTATCGCTAAGCAAACTCAAATATTGTATCGTTTAGTTTAAATATAACACCGATAGCAGTAATCATATCTCTACGACTATTATTGCTTTGTCTTGTATCAGATTTACATCATTAAAGTACGAATTCTTATTTAACGATACACAGACAGATAAATGAGACTGTCCGACCTGGGTTTGCTGGAAAAGATCTCTTATTCGAGATATGTTCGCCTTTGCATAATTATGTTTTTTTTCAATACTTAGTGTCTGTATTTTGTTTTTGTGCAGAAAGTATACAGTGACACACACGTGTATCTTATCTCTTCTTAAGTCCGAGACGCAAGGTAGCGTGACTAATTGTCAAATCGCATACTATTCTTAGCGTTTCGAAAGAAAGACTATTATATTGTATCTAGGTATTCTAGATTTATAATTTACAACATTAAAAGACAGCCTTAGGTATAAAGTAATAACCGGCCAAGTGCGAGTCGGACTCGCGCACGAAGGGTTACGTACCGTGAAATTATAATTACTACCGCACATTAAACACATGTTAGGTCGGTTTCTTAAGTACCTAGGTTTTCATCAATATTGGATATCAAAAAGAGACGATAGAAGACGATAGATTAATCAAATAGGTAGGTAGCAAGATAGAACACGATAGATTAATCAAATAGGTAGGTAGCAAGATAGAAGACGATAGATTAATCAAATAGGTAGGTAGCAAGATAGAACACGATAGATTAATCAAATAGGTAGGTAGCAAGATAGAAGACGATAGATTAATCAAATAGGTAGGTAGCAAGATAGAAGACGATAGATTAATCAAATAGGTAGGTAGCAAGATAGAACACGATAGATTAATCAAATAGGTAGGTAGCAAGATAGAACACGATAGATTAATCAAATAGGTAGGTAGCAAGATAGAAGACGATAGATTAATCAAATAGGTAGGTAGCAAGATAGAACACGATAGATTAATCAAATAGGTAGGTAGCAAGATAGAACACGATAGATTAATCAAATAGGTAGGTAGCAAGATAGAACACGATAGATTAATCAAATAGGTAGGTAGCAAGATAGAAGACGATAGATTAATCAAATAGGTAGGTAGCAAGATAGAACACGATAGATTAATCAAATAGGTAGGTAGCAAGATAGAACACGATAGATTAATCAAATAGGTAGGTAGCAAGATAGAAGACGATAGATTAATCAAATAGGTAGGTAGCAAGATAGAACACGATAGATTAATCAAATAGGTAGGTAGCAAGATAGAAGACGATAGATTAATCAAATAGGTAGGTAGCAAGATAGAAGACGATAGATTAATCAAATAGGTAGGTAGCAAGATAGAAGACGATAGATTAATCAAATAGGTAGGTAGCAAGATAGAAGACGATAGATTAATCAAATAGGTAGGTAGCAAGATAGAAGACGATAGATTAATCAAATAGGTAGGTAGCAAGATAGAACACGATAGATTAATCAAATAGGTAGGTAGCAAGATAGAAGACGATAGATTAATCAAATAGGTAGGTAGCAAGATAGAACACGATAGATTAATCAAATAGGTAGGTAGCAAGATAGAAGACGATAGATTTATCAAATAGGTAGGTAGCAAGATAGAAGACGATAGAATTAAATAACCGGACAAGTGCGAGTCGGACTCGCGCACAAAGGGTTCCGTGCCATTATCTATAAAAAACCGCAAAAAAATGTATGGGAGCCCCCCCTAAATATTAATTTAATTTTAATTTAATTATTTATTTTTTAAGTAAATAATATACTCAATATATTGTGAATATTTTAAGCGTCTACCTGCTACCATTATCAATATCGAGCAAAAATGAGCAAAAAAATCACGTTTGTTGTATGGGAGACCTCCTTAATATTAAATTTCTTTAGATTTTTAGTATTTGTTGTTATAGCGGCAACAGAAATACATCATCTGTGAAAATTTCAACTGTCTAGCTACCACGGTTCATGAGATACAGCCTGGTGACAGACAGACAGACGGACGGACGGACGGACGGACGGACAGACAGCGAAGTCTCAGTAATAGGGTCCCGTTTGGCACCCTTCGGGTACGGAACCCTAAAACACATCGAAATACCGATGAACCAAACCAACCAACGCTGTTGTAATCCGATTCCCTAAAATAGCCCGATGAATGATTTATGTAAAACATCAGTGCTAATGACCCCTGTATCTAAGATATTGCTTTCAGCCTATCGGAGCTATCGGAAATAACACCGCACCGAGATAAATAAAAGTTGAAAGGTATTTCATTGAATGTTTGGATTATATGGTTTGAGATTGGAATAAAATTTTGTAGAGAATGGCGGGATATGAAGATAAAAAATGTCCAAGCAGTAAGATCATGGGAAACAGTCTGGGGAAAAAATGACCAAACAGTTCGATGACATGACAGAATGGAATAAAGGGTTTTTCTCTCGTGTCAGTAGCAAATTATTTATTTATTTATAGGTACCATTTTATATTTGTGCCATTACAGCAAACGAGCCAAGGCGGCACAAACAAAACACAAAATTACTAATTAAATACCTAATAACAAACATCATACAAAACGTATTCACATAATCAAAATTTAAATAATTAAATTAATTCCAATTCATAAATAATTAAATTCAATATTGAGCGGACAGTACAATCAAACATCATTCTCGCTGAACCTGCAACACTCTCGCACAATATCCCTCCATGCATCACCGAACAGATCGTTCAGTGGTGCTGCAGCCAACAGAGCGTTGAGGCTGTCCCGCGCCCTGACCAGCGGGGACTGCCGGCGCGCCACCGTGCGGTGCGTGCCGCCCGCTAGCAGCTGGTGCCTGCTAATTGTCACACAGACAGGCACAATATAAACTAGCCTAACGATAGTAGACTCTGAAGCATCGCGTACAGGCACCCAATTCTGTACGCGAATCGCATGACAATAGCAATAGCGAGCAAGCAAGCCAGCAGTAAGCAAGCCACAAAGAAAAAAAGACGGCACCCAACTTTAGGAATTCTTCAGCTGACCCCAGACTCATTAATTCAAAACGACAAGGGGTCAGGTGTCTGCTTGTCTGACTGTACTTGTATCCATTGACCATAGACTATCTTTCTTAAAACGCCTGTAGTAAAATAAGCCTGCATCAAATTGGACGGAAGTAAAACGTCGAGCGAGACACATCACATATTCTTTCAGAATATGATTGAAGGCAACTCGATCCTGCTCGTTTAGATAAAAGAACTTTGTGTTCGGGTTATTGGAGCTCTGTCTTTGTTGTATGGAAATAGGTACAGAGTTCGGTCTTGGATGTATATTTAATAGGTACAGAGTTCGGTCTTGGATGTACATTTAATACATTCGTTTAGTTTAGTCGGTCAAATGATAATTACAATGTTCAAGTAAAGCGCAATTTAAAAGCAGTTCTCCCTATTAGTTAAAGCGTCATCAAGACTTGATAAAAAAAGATTATGTGCCTCGTCATTTTATGATATGGCCAAGCCATTACTGGGCATATCATGATATGGCGGGTTTTAACGGAAACATGTCTTTTAAAAAGCATTTTTATTCAGAACTACGTGATGTTTATAATGTGTTATACATGTCAAACGAACATGAAGACTATTCGGGGGATTCGCTACGCTCGTCCCCTTTAGTCTTCACCTAAGCTACCGCAGTGTTTACCGTTCATTTCATCGTTTCATGATATTCTACGATCGGCCGCCGACTTATACAAAATGAGAAATCCTGTCTCCAAAGCTGCGTCGATGGAATAGCTCCTTGTCTCGCAAAATGCATAAACAACCCCCTGCCACCCTGTATGGGAGACGAGACGGTGTCACTCTAAATTAGTTTCGTATTGTATAAACCTTCACATACCAAACCATTTACATAATCATAATGTCATAACGCGCACTATAATACCGACAGTTCACATGTGGCTGGGCGTCACATGAGACGTCTCTTGGCCAATCGGATTATGGCGTTCCTTTTGGCTAACATCACCGCGGCACGCCTACTTGGCAAATTAGATGCGTGTGAGTCATTTGGTTACAGTGTTGCTACGGAAGTTTTGCTTCTAAAGGTACCTGTTGCTATGGTAATTTATTTACCTATCGCTTGCGTCCGTTGTCAATAAAATGATCATTTGCCGTAATGGAACTGTCAGACACAAATAGGCACACTCTACAGAGCATGGATAGATAGGTTGTTGAAAATGGACGTCAAAGTAAAGTTATTACATTTAGGTGGAGACCAAAATAATTTAATCGCAAGAATCCATTGTGATCTTTTCATTAAATTAGTTTAATTGATCAGCGGAGTGGTTTTTTGCAGAAATTATGAGTCATTACTCCGTAGCTGCGGCGATTGGCTAGCACCCTGTCATGCATAATGGAGTAAATACTGGCCAAGCGTTATAGCGAGAATAGCAGGAAAATAATGGACGCGGGTTGCAGAGGACCGAGTTGAATGGCGTATACATGAGGAGGGCTATTCTCAACAGTGGGTTCCCTGAGAGGCTGATGATGATGATGATGAAACGTTATTACAATTAATTTGTATCGTGTATTGATTATTTATCAAATGGAATGCAATTAATCACGGAATACTATTAATTACTGTTAATGCGTATTGGATTAGTCTGTAATGCTATACAATTTAATTTGAATAATAAATAAAATAAAATAAAAATAAATACTCATACTCATATATTTATTGCGTCATTGTGGTACTGTGTCTCTGCCGCCCCGTAATTTGGGAAAATGCGTGACGCTGTTACGTCGCTACTTGATTGATCGATCAAACATCAACTTCGAATCTATTTTAGTCTTGTTCGTCTAAGGCTGTATTTTACCAACAAAAAGTTATACGAGAATAACTATCCCGGGGATCATTTGTATGACAATGACAGTTCAAAATGAGGTGATCTGATCTGGTGTCTATGAAAAAAAAGTCTCGAGTAAAAGTTACTCTTTCGTTGGTAAAATTCGCTCTAAGAAGCTAAATTCATTCCACAAACTTGCTCCCTATTTGTCATTCATTAGCTGTGTACAAAAATGAGATTTGTTAGGAAATGTCATTTGATATTTTGACAGCTAGAGGGAAAAGTGGCACGACTGGGTGACCTAAATAAATGTAATGTAATACATAGTGTATATTTTTATATGTGTGTTTTGGTTTTGTATAGAGGTCGGTCAACTAGAGTTGAGGTGTTTTATTGCCGTACCTTACAGTTTGCGGCGAGATTCTTTGGCTCTGAACGAGCTGTCCCACTATACCACACCTCGGACACTCCATAGAACGCTCGTAAAATAATCACCTATTACTACTACATAACCAAATGATGTTTGTATACGTGCAAATGTGTGCGTAAACTTTGCTAGGGCTGGTGGCGCGGCAAATGCAGCGATATTAAAGTATACGCGTCGTCACTCGTCCGGCGTTCAGCCCTGTCTATTGATCTTTTAACCAATCTTTTGACGCCAGGGGTGGGGTGCGGTATCTGAATCCGCGCGGGGAAGGGAGTGGCCGTTCTGTACGGAGTACTATTATCTCTTCTGTGACTATACCCTATATCGCTTTATATTTATAAAGTTTACTTAATAACTTAATACGTGTAAATCAATCATTGAGTTTCTTTGGATCTTAGCGAGCTGTCACCTCTTTCTCTCTCGACCCACCTATGTGTGAGAGAGTAGTCACAGCTCTTCCAAAACCAAAAATCGGTCAAGTGCGAGTCCGATGGGGTGGACTAGTACAAGAATAAAGTACCTGACAGTTATTACGAGAATATCTTCGTGTCGTATTTTGCTATCCAAAAAAGTAGTCTGTATACTGTAGGGTAGATACATCTTAACAGTGAATATTTCAGACTAAACTACATTGAGAGCTCTCGGCGTGTCCTTGGGTGGTGCTAACGAACGAGCATCTAACCTTTTTAGAAGAAATTACTATTCTAGGTTCTCGAGAGGTGACCTTATCTAGTTGTTATCTTAAATTATAA
The DNA here is from genome assembly GCA_963457715.1 of Argyresthia albistria. Classification (NCBI taxonomy): domain Eukaryota; kingdom Metazoa; phylum Arthropoda; class Insecta; order Lepidoptera; family Argyresthiidae; genus Argyresthia; species Argyresthia albistria. Next base: position 2,484,769 of record OY735277.1, on the reverse strand, counting down.
ATCTTGATACGTTTTTTTTATAATTTAATTCATATTTTTTATTTTATTTCTGTAACTCGGACTTACGCCAAGTACTTTGATTTAGATAAAGAAGATTATTGTCCTTGTCATTATTATAATTACTTCAGGGCGGGCCCTAGGCAATCAGAACTTAGAATTTTATCCTTAACTAATTTTTGGAAGATGCGGTGCGAAATTGTAAAATAAAACATTGTGACAGACAGATTTTCTGGCAACTTCAGGAGACTTTTCTATTGAGCAAAATTAATAAAAGTATGCACTAGTTTATGTAGTCTATTGATTTGTAAGTAATTATTATATGTATTGGGTCTACTCCTGCTCAGCAATCCACCTGTCTCATCCCTATTTGGTTTGCTGGAAGAGATCTCTTATTAGAGATAAGCTCGCCTTTGTACACGTTTTCTATGTTTTTTACTGTCCTATGTAACTGTTTGTGTGCAATAAAGAAATTATGAAATTATGAAATAAAATTACGTTTATGGGAAAGCGAAGTCACGCTGACACTCGTGATAAGCAAGCTAGTGAAAAAACGTACAGCAAATAACACTCATCATTCCGAGCGATTTGTGTTTTGCTAAAGGCTGTTTTTGCCTGGGGCACCGTCTTCAGTCTATCTATTCACTTTTGACTATTCGCTTCTGGGCTGCTTGCCTACCACTAGTTATTTTGTGGTCTCTCAGCTTTTTTAAAAAGGAAAAGGGCAATGCCCATCCGCCATAGTAACTTAGGCCCTGAGTGCCCACTCTTGAAAGTATGTAGATATGATTTATTGTATCCTTATTAAACTATTCACTAACCTTTTGTTCTTAAAAATATTCGGGTTTTCAAGATATAAACTAAGTTTATTTCACGTGGTCATAGCGTGATTGTGATGAGAAGCGGGAGCAGGTTCCGTGTGCAAGCCGTAGTAATGTGGAGCCGGAATCCATGTGCAAGCAGTGTTCTGCTGGGTTGGAGGAGTTATCCAGGTCCATTGATAGGCAGAGTCGTCCATTTTCAATAGTAAATAAAAAGCCCACACGGGTTTTATCTGCCGCTCATTGTCAATTCAAAACCGCAAATCGATGAAAAAGCAAACCCGTTTTTAGGATTCCGTACCCGAAGGGTGCCAAACGGGACCCATTACTGAGACTTCGCTGTCCGTCTGTCCGTCCGTCCGTCCGTCCTGTCTGTCACCAGGCTGTAACTCATGAACCGTGGTAGCTAGCCGCTATAACAACAAATACTAAAAATCAAAAGAAATTTAATATTAAGGGGGGCTCCCATACAACAAACGTGATTTTTTTGCTCATTTTTGCTCGATATTGATAATGGTAGCAGGTAGACGCTTAAAATGTTCACAATATATTGAGTATATTATTTACTTAAAAAATAAATAGGTAATTAAATTAATATTTAGGGGGGGCTCCCATACTTTTTTTTTTGCTGTTTTTCATAGATAATGTTACGGAACCCTTCGTGCGCGAGTCCGACTCGCACTTGGCCGGTTTTTATTTATTGAGTATCGATAGCATAACATGTTATTTTTTTCATATGACATCACTGATTTTCAGGTTAAGGAAGATTTTTGAATCTTGGGAGGATGTGGTCGATGAAATAACAAATGCTTTTATTTTCATTCACGAAATTCCCATCTTTATAGACCTAAATAATATGTTGATAATTGAACTTGGGAATTATCATCATTATTAGTAATTATCTAGTGGTTGGACAGTCTTAGGCCCACAATGGGCATCCTCCTTTACCTCGAAAGAAGTTCAACATAATTGTTCAAGAAAAGAGGAAGACATGGCTCAATTCAGATTCAGTTCTAGGAAAGGCAATAAATGCAAAACCAGTCTCATTTCAATCCCGCCGGAACAGATGTTGCCAGAAAACTTGATTCTTCGGATATGAAATCAATTTGTCTAAAAGTTTGTAACGTTTCCATCTGAACAAGTCCCAGTAGCGAGCGACGGTATTACAGGACTGCTAGGGCCTCGAGGATCGTGTACTCGCGAGCTTCCATACAAAAAGCGGTAACGTTTACCACCCCTTAAGCCTTGTCCGATTTTCACATTTTTTTACATGTTTGAGATACTATGGAAAACTATGCTCGTACGTTTTGATTCTTTTGAAATAAATGTATATTTTAGGAAATATAAGAACTTAACCCAGTCCGTATAAAAATATAAGTTCCAATAATCTAAAGCCATTGTTTGTTGATGCTGAAGTGATGATGGTCATTAAAATTACGAAGTACAATAAAATATTTCTAAAACGAGTTCTTAGTAAGATATGTGTGGACTGGACAGCTGCTTTCAAAACATTGATGGTTTTAAATGAAATTGTCGCAGATTAAAATGAAATGCGTTATATATTTAATAACATAAAACAACGAGGGTAGGTAAAATAAATTTTAAGGAGGTACAGACACACCTTGGCAAGAAATGCTAGACAAAAAAAATAATGGCAAAATATGTAGACATAGACATATACATACGTTTATTCACTGAACAAAACATAGTAAGTGACAATAAGTGCACCAAGCACTGCGTGTTTTGATTGACAAACCAAATATGTCAATCGGTATGCTCGCGTAAGGATACAAGGACCTATTACACTGAGCTAAATTTAGGGCCCTTGTGGAAGGGAGTCTTTTCCCCTAATTAGGGATACTCGTTATTACACTACACCTAATTAAGCGTTAGGCGCCTGATTAGGCCCCTATACAGGATGTAACAGAAGGGTGCAGTCATATTTTAGGGGATGGTTAGGGAGACCATTCTGAGCAACTTTTGCTATGAAACCGATTTGATCAGAGCAACTTTATTTTTCATTGCTCCATACGTTTTGGTCCGGGCGGTCAGCTGATTTGTATAGAGAAGTGAAAATTAAAGTTGCTCTGATCAAATCGGTTTCATAGTAAAAGTTGCTTAGAAAGATATCCCTAACAACCCCCTAAAATATGACTACACCTTTCTGTTACACCCTGTAGAGTGAGCTTGTCGCGCACCGAATGCCTTACTGCCTAAGTGTTATTATATTATTTATACTCGTCCTTCCCTTTGGCAAGGGAGCAAGGGAGCAAGGGAGCAAGGGAAAAAGGCGGACGGGGTTCCTTCTTTCGACCTAATTAGGGAAACTTATTCATTTTTGCTTATTGGCCTAAATGAGGCAGCAAGTGCACTTATTCAGAGCAATAATAGCAGGCCGAACAAACAAATAGGCCTATTACACTACGCTGTTGATCATGCCCTGCCTCTCGGGTTTCCTGTCTCCCAGGCAGGATAACGAGTCATCACTGACGCTAGAAATCGTTCACTGCCTGACTCAGTGTATCACACTCGGTGCGAAGTTACTGAACACACTCCAGGTAAGTAGGTACCTATAAATATCAGAAAACAAATTGGCCAGCGTTTGACGGAGTGGGGGTAAAGGGCACATTCTTTTGGCGCTGGAGACAGCCTCTTTTATATGTTTTTGTTGTTATTTTACTGTTTTATCTCCACTGCTGTTTGGTGTACCAAATATAATAAATAAAATAAAATAAAAATAAAATAAGCGTACATGCGCAAACTTTCCCCACTCCGTCAAACGGTGGCCAAGTTGTTTTCCGACCATTCTACCTTTAGTTTTTAGTATGAGTGTGAGGGCCGCCGGTACGTAATCTAAGTAATTCCTTAGAAAATACACAATTAATAAGCGCTGTATGTAGGTACCTACTCTTTTCTTAAATAAACGATTACCTTATCTAGCTATAGGTTATCGGAATCTCATAGCATAAAACCGTATGTCAATGTTTATTATTGTCCATTGTTATCTGTCAAATCAGGTCGTCGCGTCATAAAGTGTGTTCGCCCAGGCTGTGTCGCCCACCATTCATTACGGCACGGCACTTCGATATAAACTAAAAACTGTCTTCGGGTGTACTCCGCAGCGGATGTCTTTGACCAAGTGTCGGCGTTCTTTCAAATTTGGCGGCCGGTGGTTTTAAGACGGCGAGATAAAAGGGTGACACAAACGAAATGAATGGACTTTTATAATTTCCCCAGTATTGCACACATCAAATTTTTATTTCCCCATCAGATTTGCCATCAGATTCCGGTATGCCTATACCTACCCACCCACCTACATATATAGATTTTATTATTACTTATCTCGAGCGGCGATGGAATCATTCGCAAAGGTTAGAAGGCGTGGGAGAATGTCTTGATGATTTGTGTGTAGGTTGGTAGGTACCTAGATGTGAAGCAGGTAATACCTACCAAGGAAGGTAGAATAGAAAGTAAAGACGTTAGGTACATTTCTATATACCTACCTACCTGCCTACCTTCTACCTGTACAAACAAAGTCGGCGCATTTATTTATTAGCTATTTTTATTTATGACTCAAAAGCGTTAACAAAATATTACTACAAAATTCAATTACCTAGGCATTGGTAGGGGCAACCTTGACGCATTCCCAAACTTTTTTCGCGGCCATTCGTTCGGAAATGTCTGTCGGTCATTCATCTCATCATGAAAATCTACAGGCGATCAGCGAAAAATCGTCAATTAAACAAAAGGGGACTAAAATAGCATCAGAAGACGCGGCTGCCGTTGGCTAAAGTAAAATACCTACGCAGCTCCTAGAGTATTGTTAGAGCTAAAATGTGAAGTAAAAGCCGGCATGCACTAACGACGGCATGTCAATCACAATAATTGACAGTGTCTGGGCATTACTGGGCAGCATGTTATTTTCGTACCCAGATCCAGCCAGACCGAGCCACGGGAAGGCGGTAAATGTGTAAAAAATATGAGAATCAGCACCTAAATTGACTTGTGATCGGCTAAATAAATTATGATGTCATGTGTCATGTGAATCGTTTATTTCAGAACGAAAAAAACAATCATGTTTGCAACAAAGAGGTGCGTTATCGAGAATCCGCACCGCAGTGTCAGAAAAAAAAAACAATGTAAATACCTAGACATAACCTCAAAATTTGCAAAATCAACACTGAAACGTGCGAATGACAATATTTGACCAGAATCAGAGAGCATTATCGACAACAAACATATTTATTTTAAACCAAATTAGATGGCTGTTGTGTGGCGCAGAATTTCGTGCAAAATACATGAAACATGAAGTAAGAATTGACAAAACACGGCCACCATCTTTCGACAGTAAAGAGACTCTGTAGGTACTAGCTCGACCGGATAGCTTGGTTATGATAAACTCACCCTTTCCACGTCGAGATCGGTCCCAGTGCAGAGTCTCTTGCCACCACTGCCGTTGTAAGCCATCGTGAACCACAAAACAAAACACAAATCACAAAAACGCGTTCTGTAGCAGAACAAGACAACAACACCACCTATACAGACAGCGGTCGCGAGCGGACTGAAAGAATGAGTGAGTGAATGGTAGTGAGTGAGACGCCGAACAAAAGATGACGCGAACGATTTCGTGAATGATTTTGGCGTGTTCCAGTAGTATGAAAGCGTAGGATATATAATCATTATATCTTGGACTAGCTTTTACCCGCGACTTTGTCCGCGTAAAGTAGTAATGCTTTTTTTCTAGATATGAATTCCTGTAACAATATACCTACAGCTTTTCCCGCTACTACGTCTGATAATTGACGATAGCTCAGGCTAATACTGTCCTGTATGGTTCACAAAACACACAAAATACATCTTCCATTTACATAATCCGTATAGTTTCTGAGAATGTTGCTTGTGACAGATGGACAGACAGACGAAACTATAAGGGCTCCGTTTTTACCATTTTGGCTAAGGAACCCTAAAAAATAACTTTAAATGCAAATAATTAAAGAAAAAAACAATGTGATACTTAATAAGTGTTTCTAATTTTAAGTTTTGTAAGTCTAATTATACGATACTTACCTGTGATTTGTTTTGAAACCCATGGCTTTCAAGGCCAGGGAATATGTTCAAGCTCAATCGATCGTTGTGGGCAGCAGTAGTCGCGTGCGTGTGCCAACCCTATTGTTAAGTACTTTTTTTTTTTAAATATTGTCAATATTTCTACTGGAATACCTTTGGTTAGAGTAGGTTATTGTGGCTAAGTTTTAATTGGGTTAGGTTAAGTTGGAACTTAGAAGAAGCGAAACCGAGCGGAGCGGAGAGGAGCAAAGCGAATTCAAATAAAACGGGACGAAAGTGTTTTGCGGTACGATGCAACAATGACAGTAAGTACTAGTTTTACCTGATATGAATTTTGAGCATTAGTTATTTCTATATAGTTTTAACAAAGGCATTTAGCAAAAACTAGTCATAACTAGTGAAAACGCATTCTAACTAAAAACGGGTTGTAAATGTAACTATATCTACTACTTTTCTCTGTCTACGATTGAAAGTAATGCCCATTTGGGGATGTTCTGTTGAAACAAAAATAGTTCTGAAAGCTTTGTGATTCGACATTGCATCGTCTTACAATATGTTATCGTCACAGAGTGAGTAATTTAGGACACCTTAAGTACTCACTCTGTGTTCGAGATCAATTAAAAATTGCTCCGAGTTTTGCGAAAATTACCTCAGAACGTTCGGAAACACCCCGAGTGAAACCAAGGGTAAACGAAGTTTGTTACCTGAAAGCTTGCCGAACAGTGTGTTCGAACGGCTTAGATAGACGCTGTTGTGGCTTTGTTGAGGTGAGGACTGAGGATGGTCAACATATAATAATAATTGGTAAAATTAACGCATTAATTTTTAAGGAACAAGGTGAATGAACGTAACATGCTGTTCTGCCATTGGTCGGTTTGAGAGGGTCGATGAGACGTTCCGTTATAAGCATATTTTTTGATTCCGTCCGAATCGCCATCGGTTCGTACAAGTTCTAAAATTAATTCATTCCAAAAATAATTAAATTATCACATACTTTTAAATAATTACAAAAACATAGGTATAAGATTCATTTTGTAAATAAAAACCGTAGTCACACAAACCAAATACACAATTTATTCAGCGTTTTTCTTACGTCGAAAGAAACGCTAATTCTAGGATGCACGGCACGGATGCATGCATGCATGCACATATACAACAATACAAGCAAGTTGTCATTATTTTATTATTGTGTTGTGGAGTTGTGGACTTGTGGTTTGTTTGTAAACCGCGATTTTTACCACGCACGTTTCTTCTCGATGGAAAGTGATACAAAAGTAGAAATCAAAATAGAGTTTGATGAGGACTACGTCACTGATTCACTGTCCCAGACACATGGAAATAATACGCATTCTAAAGATGAAATCGATGACAAAAAGGTATGGTACCTAATTATTATTATGATATTACTCCAAGATTCCGACTAAGGATTCCAGTGAGGGTGTTTTTATTGGTAAGAACGAACATCAAACCACCTTCATTTTATGTACAGACCTACTTGTTTTCTCAATTTTTTGTGAGCAAAAAGAAATTATGAATCAAACAGGCTGTATGAGATTAGAGTTCTTCACAAATCCACATTCATGATAAAACTGGTACTTAAGCGGGGTTACTATTATCTCTTCTGTGGCGGGGTTTTAATGATAAGAGTATGCTCGGACCGAGTGCACTTGGATGACTACTCGGATGCAACTCGTACCGTGTATCTTCATCCTAGCGCACTCGGATATCGACATCGATCACAGTGGACTCGGACGCTGCTCTATTAGTTCGAGCGCACTTGGATGAGTTTTTAAAAACAAAATGGTGTTGTCGAAGAAAAACAAAGAAGAGATCAGAAAAAAGTGGACAGAACGGGATACAGTGCGCATTTTAGACATGAAGCCGAGGAAGTGTTATGGAACCATAGGCTAAATGACTATAAAATAAAAGATGCGCGAAACGCCGACTGATCAGAGTAACAGATCAGTCGTCGACATCTTGATTGTGCATGGAGGAGAGGCCAAATACTCTACTTTGATCTATAAAACCAAAACTGTGTGAAAACCGCAATCCAAGTGGATACGAGCTATATAGCTTGTATGAGTTTGTCTGAGTGCACTCGGTCCGAGCGTACTCTTATCGTGAAAACCCCGCTTTACCGGTATAAAAGTTCCTTTTTTGGTTGGGGTGTAAATAAGGGCTCCAAAGGTGGCGGGTTCCCTTTATTGAAACTCTGACTGACCCCTCTTTTTTGTAATGCTTGTAAGTTAGAGGTACTAACAACAATTAAAATAATTTACAGGGTATAGTCACAGAAACATTAGAGAAAGGAGGTTCTGTACAGACATTAGAAAATGCGAAAAATTATGAGGTAAGTTATATTGACATAATCTAGAGATTGTAGTTCTGGTTTGCTAGACAATGAACTAAACTTAGCTGTTCATCCCTTCTAGACCTGGCTCCTCATATTTTGCTGATCACATTGTGTGGAAATTTTGGGGAGTATGTTACGAGTAGTGGCCCACCAGTAGTGGAAATTCAGAATAAGAATGTCTCTCAATACAGAGGAGCTAAGCATATTGCATTTATTAAATCATCATTATATTTTACAGGATCACTGCAATATTATATGGCATGGAAAAAAAGACAGCTGCGGAAGATATTGGTGCAAATTCTGTACCCAAAATTACCTGAATCAAAGATTTCTGAAGCACCATGTGGTAATGAAACATCCTGACGAAATAATGGAAGGCAAAGTAAAAATCAAATCTATGTATCCTATGAACAAAACACATACACTCAGCGTCAAAAATATTGCACCTTTTTGAAATTCTACTCTGAACAAGATTGTTCTTCTTTGGTAAAAACTTACCTCGAGGACATTGTTAGTTGTCATTGGAAAGGTAATTATTATTATTTATAATGCACAAGCAGCTTAAAGCTGATGAGTGCATATCAGTTCACATTTCACTGCACTGCATAATGATCACACCTTCATATTGACAAGGAATACTTACAATGTCCTCATAAGGGATACCAAAGAAGAACAATCTTGTTCAGGGTAGAATTTCAAAAAAGTGTGATATTTTTGACGCTGAGATTATGTGAAAAAACCGGCAAGGTCCAAGTCAGGCTCTACTACGTCCTGCCTGAGGCCCCCAAACACCCTGTAGTTGTAGTGGATGAAATAAAAACCATAGATGAAATTAATTAACTTATGTACAGGGTGAATGTTGCTCAGAATGATGTCCCTAACCCTCCAAAATATCACAACACCTTACTGTTACACCCTGTATTATCTACATAATTGGTTAAATTTCCTTCTCCCCCCGGACCTCATAACGAGTAGTCGTGCCTAAGACCTTTAATTTATTTATTTTCAAACTTTTAAATCAAAATTAACTTTTAAATCAAGTGAAAATATTAGGAGCGCATGAGTTCGAAGAGCTGCAAGCAATTTAAATCGCGCGCCACAACCGAGCGCTAGCTTCCCCGCCAGCTCTGCAGCATCAATGAGCGCAGCGTGCCAGCTCGTAACTACACCCCGCCTTCGCCGTGCTTCACTCATCCGGCCAGAAGACCCGCCTCCAGTAACCTTCGCATTATTATTGTAATTTAGTCATATTTGGGGTTCCGTTCCGGAAGGGTGCCAAACGGGACCCTATTACTAAGCCTCCGCTGTCCGTCCGTCCGTCTGTCACCATGGTATCTCATCATGAACCGTGATAGTTAGACAGTTGAAATTTTCACAGATGATGTATTTCTGTTGCTGCTATAACAAAAAATACTAGAAAACAGAATAAATTTAATATTTAAGGGGGCTCCTATAGGTACAACAGACATGTTTTTTTTGCCGTTTTTATAGATAACGGTACGGAACCCTCCTTCGTGCGCGAGTCCGTCTCGCACTTGGCCGTTCGATGTTTTTTGGGGATTTGTTAGGTACCTACCTACCTACTAGTGGTGCCCTACCAGTAGTACCAGTAGTGGAAATTCAGAGTATGAATGTCTCTCAATTCAGAGGATAAGCATATTGCATTTATTAAATCATCATTATATTTTACAGCATCACTGCAAAATTAAATGGTGGAATGGAAAAAAAGACAGCAGAGGAAGATATTGCTGCAAATTCTGTACCCGAAATTACCTGCGTGAATGCACACTGAAGCAGCATGTGAAAACGAAACACCCTAAAAAAATGATGGAAGGAAAAGTAACGATCAAACCTATGTATCCTATGGTAAAAATACACATATGTGAAAAAACCGGCCAAGTCCGAGTCGGACTCTACTACGGCCCCGATGCCTCCGAACGTGTACCCTGATAACTCCAAGTAGTGGATGAAATAAAAACCAAAGATGAAATTAGTTAACTTATATATATTATCTACATAATTGGATAAATTTTACATGTCCTAAATGTCATCTGTTTCTGTAGCAAAAACACATAAAATATTGCCTTACTAATAAAATCTATAATATTTTCATGAAAACTGCATTGTTTCTCGATAACAACTAAAAAAGATTTAAAGTTTTTATAACATTTTAAAGGCCATTGCCAAGGTTTGGACTAAGTGCTGCCGAGAATGCTCACATAGTGCATTTTGTTCCTCAGATCATCCCTGAGCTGTAATCCAATGCGCATAATTATCTATCCCAAGAGTCCAAAGAAAAACAGTATTTAGATTTGAATATTTTCATGGAAAATTAACAAAATGAACTGAAATTAACTAAATGTATTAATCAACTGTTAACATTTATTGTGAGTCCAATTATAATTGTTAATAGGTCGGGGAGAAATTTCGTATGTGTTAACTTATAATTAAATATATTTTGTTTATCATTTGTTGCTATTAAGTTAATTTTTTCCTATAAAAATATTCAAACCAAAATACTGTTTTTCTTTAAACTCCTGGAATAGATTTTCATGCGCTTTGGATTACAGATTAGTGATGATCTGAGGAACAAAATGCACTATGTGAGCATTCTAGGCAGCACTTGGTCCAACTTCTATACAAAAGTAGTCAATGTCCTTTTGAATGCTTAGCATAGCACTATGGTGAGTGTTTTTTTTATAACAACAAAAGGTATCTAGTAATACCTACTATCGCACAAAATATGACATAGTAATCTAGGCCCGGTTATACTATACCATTGCAAACTCAAAGTTTGTTAAGAAAACTCATAAGTGTAGGTGTAGCTTACGCCCAACAAATAGAACGCAAGTTAGCACATTCTCTGAATAACTTTGACAACTCCACATTACATTAGTGGTGCAAGTTGCTGGCACATCCCATGATGGCATCATGGAAGTGATAGTCATTATGACATTTTTGAGTAGGAATTTCCTTGAGAAGTACTTTGTGCGTTCCAATCACAAGTGTCATATTTTCATGTTCAAATTGTTACCTTAGTTCTATTTATAAAATTTATTACTTTATCAATGTGGTGTAGGTTTGTGTCCATCAACATAGAAGTTTCTTGTTGCTTTTGGTAGTTGTAGCTCCATGCCTTCTAGTTCTTTAGTTAAAACTATTTGACAACCTGCAAATGAAGAAACATTCATAGTAGGCTTCTTACTAAATGTATAAGCGCAATACCTACAGGACAGACAAGATAGAAGACATGGAACAGAACAGTCTTCTTTCTTTGTCTCATGTCTATGTATGCCTGTGCGTTGTCTGTCCAGTGGGCATTGCGCCATTTATCTAAATCCCTGATTCTATCATTCCCATGCAACATACATAATTGGAGTACAAAACCACTAACCCAATCGAGAGTTCTCCTTCAGAAATGGAGCCATATCGAGTAGATCATCCTCTTTTTCCTCGGAGGGTGGTAGGTGATCGACGTAGTCCTGGTGCACGTAGACATGACACGTCGTACATGCAAGTGATGCTTCACATGCCCCTGAAGGAAATAGGATGACATTACGTAACATAACATTTACTTAAAGGCACATATATTGCTTCGTGCACCACACTAAGGTACCCTGTGTTGTGAGAACCAGTAAGAACAACAAACAAACATGCTAACAACCAAGACCTGAGGTTTTTTTTCCTTTTGTCTATGAAGATCACAAAATATTACAATTTCTCTTTTTTACAGCATTTATGAATATGATTGACCTATGTACCTTCCATTTCCACACCATATCTGTGAGCTAAATACAATGCATTGTCCCCAACTTTTCCTCTAACATTTGTCTTTTTCCCATCCTTATCTACATAGACAATGTTTACTCTGAAAAATACAAAAAGCATTGAAATATTATTATATTTTCTATTAAAGACTATACTCACAAACTCCAAGACAAGATTCTTTCAATAAAGATAAAGTTTATTTATAAATTAGAGTGTTAGCACCACAGTTAGCACAGATACTATAATACAAATATAATAAAGTGATAACATTTCATAGAAAAACAACTAATTGAGGTTAGGTAACTTTGTCAAGAAATATACATACACTTCATCCTCTGATTTCGGGTCTTGCCATTCATATTCCCCATGTGTAAGTCCTGTAAGAGAAACAAAAGATAGCATTGCAGAAATTCACAATTTTAATTCAAATACCGCTTGCGAAATCTTGCCTTACCTTTTGTAGTATGAATTCCGACAAATTGAGACACACTTGCTTGTTTTAAAGATTTTAGCCTTAAATATATGGGTGAACGCTTAAATATTGCTCTAAACATTCTGGAAAACTTATTTCATAGTCAAAGTAATTCTCTATTCTAATTAGAAAAATACAATAACAAATAAGAAATAATGAAGAGGTTAGAATCAGTGTTGCCAACACTGTAATCTAGCGGATGGTAGAATTCTTCAAAAAATACGGTAGATTCTCCCGAATTACGGTGTATTAGATATTCGGAATATGGTAAAATTACCTTGACTATTTAGTAGTACCTCACAGAGCTACCACGATTGCAAGGGAACGGCCAAGGCGTATCTACTGAAGCGACTATGAAAATGTTGCTTTGGTTAGCTAAGGATTACTTGAAAAAAAATTGGTTGCCTGTAAAGTCGGTATACGGGCGAAAGTTTTACGTGACAACGACTTTGACTTTTTATGTCTGTCTCTCTCGCTCTTAGGCGGGCTAACCATGCCCGAGTGGAAGGGACGCGTGCCTCTCACTCGCTCTCATTGTGAGCGCATAACGTGAGCGGAGCGTAACGCAGTTTCTTGAAGTGTCACCCGGCAAACCAATTTATAAGACGTTGTCACGTCAAATAAAACCGGCCAAGTACGAGTCAGACTCGCGCACGAAGGGTTCCGTACCATTATCTATATAATTGAAACAAAAAGTAAACTTTAGAAAAAACCGACTTCCACAAACCCTATTTGATTAGATTGAGTTTAATACAAACTGTAACCCCTTATCCCCCGCCCCCTTGGGGAATTAATTTTGTCAAATCCCATATCAGTGCTACCCCACGCTACTAAGGAACCCCTGTACAAAGTTTCATGGCTCTAGGTCCATCGGTTTAGGCTATGCGTTGCCTGCCCGTCAGCCACGCATTGTATTTGTACCTAGTATTGAGCAGATCTGGTGGCCATATGTGGTCTTCATCAGCAGTTCCGCATCACAATATTATGCTTACCATGTGCATTTGCACGAGTTATTATGAAAAACACAAAAATCACTTTAGGTCTAATCGGTCTAATTTTCCAAATCGGTCCATCCGTTTAGGCGCTATCGAGGCACATACATAAAAATATATAAAAAAAAAAAACAAACATCCGGACGAATTGTAAACCTCCTCCTTTGGGAAGTCGGTTAAAAAAACCGCAAAAAAACACGTTAATTGTATGGGAGCCCCCTTTATATTAAATTTATTTTGTTTTTAGTATTTGTTGTTATAGCGGGAACAGAAATACGTCATCTGTGAAAATATCAACTGTCTAGCTACCACGGTTCATGAGATACGGCCTGGTGACAGACAGACGGACGGACGGATATCTTGAGATTTTAAGGTACTTTCCCTCCAGGGCCCATTCGTTTGTTCCACCCTGTATATGTGTGATCTGTAACTGTATTTTTCATGAAATACCCAAAAAGTTTTGTTCAAATTATCATCTTATGTCAGAATAACTTTGTAGCTAGTTGAAAAATAACATTTGAATTGATTCAAAGCTTGCCGCGCTTTTAGGGCCTTTAGTACCTACTAAACGCCGCCGTAAGCAGCACTGTCTACAACCTACTCCTACTGGAAAACGTGAGACACCCATCTACAATTTCCGTACAATGAGGTTAACTCACTCATTATGTCAATGTCATGCAGACTGCAAAACATCATTTCAACGCACCAAAGAGTATTTAATTAAAACATCACTGGCAGCCAAACTTGAAGTGGCCAAAAGGAAAAAAATAATTTCTGAGCTCTGAGATTTGTATGAAAACAAAAGTGATTAAAAACTATTAATTTTATAATTATTTTCTAAAAGTTCTACAGTATAAATAGAGACGTCGTAATTCATCAATTAATATTTAAAGTCTTTGTAGAAGTCCGGGGACGACATTGCCATATCATTTAAATTTAGTTTCATTAAAAGAAGGCTTACCTACCAAAACAAAATGGCCTTGGTATAAACTTTTCAAGCGTGTTGTGAAGACGTATCTTGTACCGAGACCACTTTCAATTTGTAATATCTCTCGTATTTCAGTATTTGTGGTTGGTGCGGCAACAGATATACACATTCTGTGAAAATTTCAGCTTTCTAGCTATTACGGTTCGTGCAGGCGGACCCGGTGACAGACGGACGGACGGACGGACGGACGGACGGACGGACGGACGGACGGACGGACGGACGGACGGACGGACAGCGAAGTCTCAGTAATAGGGTCCCGTTTGGCACCCTTCGGGTACGGAACCCTAAAAATAAACTCACATATTTCTCCGAATCAGAGAGTGTAATAGTTTCTATATTTTTATATGTGTCGATGTTTGCTATGAGCAAAATGGGCTAAACAACAAGGCGCGTTGTGACTGCAATGGCGGATGCAGGGGGGGGGGCATGGGGGCCATGGCCCCCCCCAAACGACCCAGGTTTTTTTTTTACTTAACTTTTCGGTTCAGTTCAGGTGCGCTTTTACACAGCATACTCAGAAGAAACAGAAATATATTTGCCATGCTAGCCAAGTGATAGCTCCGGGGCGGCTGACGCCGCCCTATGAGTTCATGTCTTCCTCATGGCCCAGGAATTTGATTATCTTTCGTTTTAATTCAGGTGCACTTTTTACACAGCATACTGAGAACAAACAGATAAAATCGAAATGCCCTATGAGTTTTTTTTGTACTCACTGCACTTTTACATACCATACTCAAAAGAAACAGGTAGAACTCATATTCGCCATGGCAGCCATGTAAATTTTCCGGGGCGGCTGACGCCGCCCTATGAGTTCTCCTTTTTTATAGCATCCAGATATTTCATTATTTGGCCTAAACGTTTTGATTTGATTCAGGTGCATATTTACACCGCATGCTCAGAAGAAACTGAAATATATTCGAAATGCTAGCCATGTGATTTTTCCGGGGTGGCTTGTGCCGCCCTATTAGTTTTTATATCCCAGTAAGCCCAGGAATTTCGTTCTTTCTACTCAATTATCCGATTTAATTGAGATGCACTTTTATACAGCATACTTAGAAGAAACATAATATATTTGATATGCTAGCCATAGCCACAGCTACATGCTTTTTCTGGGGCGGCTTACGCCTCCTGTTGATTGATATAGGATTATCGTTAGTTGACTTGTTGCTATTTTCGAGGTGTCTCGCGCGACCCTTTGAGTTCTTATGAGTCCTCATACGACTTGTTAGCCATGGGGAATTTCGGGGTGGTGAACGCTGACCTTATAGATTGAATCTTATAGATTCTTGTTGCTCGTGTTGCTAGCAATGAAACATTTCAGGGGTGGCTGACGTCGCCCTATGAGTTGGTTTTATGGGGGTTTCTTTACTCGACTTGCTAGCAATGGGAAATTTCCGGGGCGGCTGACACCACCGCCCCATTAGTCCCGGTTGGTCTGGGTGAATTTATTGAAAGTTTGTCAGAAGCGGTACTAGGCGCGTAACTTTATGTTGTAAACATTCAATATACCTACTTACTTACTAAATATACTTTATAAATAAGATACTGAAAACAGTCAAAATGCCCCCCCCCCAAACTGAAATCCTGGATCCGCCCCTGTGTGACTGGTTGTATAGAAAAGCCCAATATTATTTTCAACCAATCACATTAAATTGCCAGGAGTGCACATAGAATAGGGAACTAAAGAATTTCCTTCCTGTGCATTCACTTCCGTTTCCGATAAAATGGCTGCGTTCAGAATATTAAAAAAGTAAATTCGAATGATTGAATGGTAATAACAAAGTCATGCTAAGAGTAGATTTTGAAACATAGCCTGTGTTCATGTTGGCGATTTTTTCTCGTTTTGTCATAACCTAAAACTAGGACAAATAGAACCTTCAAATCCTTCAGTGCGTATTACGAGGTTTTTTACTACCGCAATTATATTCCTACGGTAGGTAGTAGATCCATGCTAATTACGGTGTTTTCACCGTAGTTACGGTGCAGTTGGCATCACTGGTTAGAATTAATGGAAAGGATATGTCAAATTGTCAACGTCAAGTTAGCAATGACAGCTTCAGGCACGTTCGGAATATTTAATATTTGGTGCATTCATTACTCAAAATAGTACCTACCTTGCATGCATCTGTAATTTTCAAGCATTTGCTTTGCTAAGTGCTGAGGCTAAGTGTACGTACAGTGGTGGGTGTGACAGACAGGCCTTCAGCTTAGCCAACCTTAGTTTGCAGTCCGGGCTTTTCATTAAATGCCTTACAAAGTTACAATACAAAGCTGGACAAACTGAACAAACGCTTGAAAATTACAGGTGCATGGCAACAGACATTCCCTTGACAAGGTATGCATGGAAGTGGACGAGATCGTTGTTTGCTGCGTGCCCCTCCAATAGAGAAACTAGAATCGCTGGGTGACACCAGTAGTACTGAGAATGTCTGTCAGGCAAAAAGATGTAGAGCATCCATTTGGACGAAGATGAAAAGCATTCAAGAGTTGGGGGAAGACGGACAGCATCCAGGAGTTTGAGTAAGTTGAGGAATGAGGAGGATCAGGAAGGTGAAGAACATCCAAGAATTTATAGGATTTCGTTTGAAGAATATCCAGAAATTGTTGGAAGATGGAAAGCATCCAGGAGTTGGAGGAAGATGAAGAGCATCCAAGAGTTGGAGTAAGATGGAGAGCATCCAGGAGTTGGAGCAAGATTAAGAACATCCAAGAATTTATAGGATTTTGTTTGAAGAATATCCAGAAATTGGTGGAAAATGGAAAGCATCCAAGAGTTGGAGGAAGATGAAGAGCATCAAAGAGTTGGAGGAAGATGGAGAGCATCCAGGAGTTGGAGGAAGATGGAGAGCATCCAGGAGTTGGAGGAAGATGGAGAACATCCAGGAGTTGGAGAACATCCAAGAATTTACCTATAGAATTTTGTTTGAAGAATATCCAGAAATTGAAAGCATCCAAGAGTTGGAGGAACATGAAGAATATCCAAGAGTTGGAGGAAGATGGAGAACATCCAGGAGTTGGAGGAAGATGTAGAGCATCCAGGAGTTGGAGGAAGATGAAGAGCCTAAGAGTTAGAGGAAGATGAAGAGCATACAGGATCTTGACATTACTACTAACAAACTTTCGCTGTGTAATGTAGGTGTCGGCGGCCGATATCGAAGAATTGGGCACATCTGGATTTGTTTTTTGATATAAATGTCAAACGAACAATTGTTCTGAGCGAAGACTATTCGGGGCTTCGCTCCGCTCGCCCCGCTCGTTTAGTCAGCTACCGCAGTGTTCATCGTTGCATGATATAACACCGGCAAAGTGCGTGTAGGACTCGCGCACCAAGGGTTCCGATCACACGTATAATTAGGCTTCGCTTCCACATAAAAAAAACTAAAGTGTGATGTCATCCATGTAAACCAAATTGAATATTTTTTTAGAAAGACAGAAATTTTAATTTTTCAGATTTTTCCCTTTACTTGTGCAGTGTGCTATAAGACCTTGCTTCGTGCCAAATTTCATGATTCTGGGTAACGGGAAGTACCCTCTAGGTTTTGATTCCCTTGCGAATATCAAGCAATTTCAGCAAAATTGAGACATGCCCATCATATGCGGTATCTTTTGATTTCGTTAACCTATAAGTTTAATTTTTTCACAACCTTATGAGATCTCAGACTTGAGTAATTGATATTAATTTCAACTTTATACCTCCATGCGTTTCTGAGAAAAAGTCTTAACAGACGGTGAGACAGACAGACAGAAATTTACTGTTTCCGGATTTTTCCATTTACTTGTGTTATAAGAACTACCTTCATTCCAGGCCAACCGGAAGTACCCTATAGGTTTTGATTCCCTTGCGAGTTCATACAAATTATGACATAATATCGCGGTATTTTTTGATTGTGTGGACCTAGAGCACAGAAGAGATAATAGTACCGCCTAGAGGTTTAATTTTTTCACAGCTCCAAGTGACCATAGACCTGAGCAATGATACCTCCATGCGTTCCTGAGAAAAGGGGTCGTGACAGACGGACAACAAAGTGATCCTCTAGGGGTTCCTTTTAAGGATCGGAACCCTAAGCGGACAGACAGACAGACGGACAACAAAGTGATCCTATAAGGATTCCTTTTAAGGATTGGAACCCTAAAAATTAACATAAATCTCACAAAAATGCTCACAAACAAGGTGATGCAACTTTTGACACCGGCCTCGGCCTTCGCCCTCGGGTGATCGATTCGAGTGATCTCTGATCTATTTATTTATAGCATGCGTGCTCGTAATCTGATGCCGTACTGTACGTTACGTATGAATAATAAATATAATAATAATAATGACACAATCACAACACAAACATTTATTAATATGTACAAAGTACAACAAACACCACACAGAAAATGTGTTATGTATGTGGTAATATTACACAATCTTAGAGATGGGCAATAATAGGAAAATATGGAAATTTACCCTGAAAACGCCCATTTGATTTGATTGCCCATCTATACACAACCTACACTTTACACCTAAGTTATGTTTCAACCCCTTTATTGCCTGATTCTTCGGTCAGATCACAATGTTTCTTCCTCACATGGAACCTTAAAGACGTATTGTACTTAGTGGCGAAGGGACAATATTCACACTTAAACCGCTTCACTGTCGCATGCTTATATTTATGTTGAATTAAATTCGCTGGTAAAATCGTTGAATAGTCGCATTGATTGCACTGGTACTTCTTTTTACCCGTTGTGTGTGCCTCTTCATGGTATTTCAGTATGTATTTGTTCATACATTGGAACGAACAGTGTGCACACTGCATTTTGACTCCTAGCTCTTCGTGTCTTTTCTTATGCTTCTCCATTGCTTGTGGAAAGTAGGAATTGTATCTGCAGTGAGGGTACTCGCATTGTAATGAGGTTGCATTTTTGTGTCTGAGTGTGTGTTGTGTAAGACTGACTTTGGACTTGGTCTTAAAGTCACAATATGAGCATTTTTTTTCTACTTCGACAGGGTGAACTGATTTCATGTGTTTTTGTAACTCATTGACTGGTATTAGTTCACCACATACTTGGCATTGGGTTTTTTCTACCTGATGGTGGTTTTGTTCATAATGCCTTCTCAGCTCTTCGAATGTGGAACAAGAGCTTGTACATTTAGTGCACTGGAATGTTTGTTGGTAGTTTTTTTCCGTTTCTTCGTCTTCGGTTTTTACTTCGACCTTTTCGGTTTTAATATCATCATTATGGGCTGCCTGTATATGTTTACAGAGTTCATGTTCGGTTGCAAATTGTTCTGAACAAACATCGCAGTCATGTTGTCCATTGAGTTTCGGGTATTTTCCCGAGTGCAACCTTACCACATGCTTGCGGTAGGACTCTTTTGATTTAAAAGTTTTGTGTTCACAAAACTTACATGTGTAGGTTACGTTTAAATGGACTTTCATCAAATGTACCTTCAACTGTCTGTTTTCATAGAACCCAGCTTTGCATATGGTGCAGAATACAGTATTGGGTACTGTTTCCATTTTGTGGATGCACCGCATGTGCTTGCGCAGCCCTCCTTGCGACACGAATATTAACCCGCACACTTCGCACTCATTAATAGGTTTCTCGTGCGAATGTTTACCAAACGCTTCTTGGCTTTCGAAAACTTTTCCGCATACATCACAGAACACCCCGCTTAGATGCTTTCTTCTAACATGTCGTTTTAAACTCTCTAATTTGTCATACGACAGCTTGCACAACTTACAATGGAGCCTAAAGTCTTCAATGTACGCGTTATGCTTCCTCCTCATATGCATTTTCAAGTACATCATACTTGAGAATACCATTGGGCACTCTTTGCATGGGATCTCTCCTGACGCGTTGATTTCAGACATATTCTCCAGAAACTCTGGCGGTATTTCTTCATTTTTCTGCTGCTTCTGATGTTTCCGCTGCAAATGTCTGACATATGTGTCTCGGTTATTATAAACCTTCGGGCAGATAGAGCAGTGGTACCACTGTAGTTTCTTTTTCCGTGTCTTGCTGTGTTTCCTTGATCTGTGTACTATTAGGCTTCTTCGATTTTCATAACTGAGGTCGCAGTCCTTGCATTTGAACTTGTAAGACTCTTTGTACGCGTCATGTTTTCTTTGCTTATGCAATCGAAGACGCCACTTACCCTTGAAGACCAGCGCGCATATATCACAAGTCTGTACTTCTTCATCTTTCTTGACCGCATGGTGACTGTGTTTTCTTTTCCAGTGAGTCGCCAGGCTGCTCTTGATTGCATATTTCATATCGCAGTCATTGCAGCCGTAAATAAATGCTTTCTTTTGCAATTTGTGCTTTTTAGTCTGATGCAGTTGCAGCGTTCTGACAGAATGAAAGATGTAATTACATAAATTGCAGACATGTCCTGATCCCTCATTGGCTTTTGTGTTATCTATTTCTTGTTTGATATCCTCTTTTTTGACTGTCTGTGAGTTGTTGATATTTTCAAAGGTTAGAACCACATTTGGGTTTGTTTGACTGGCTATGGGCACCAATAGATCATTGTCTTCAATTTGATCATCTTCAGGTATAAAGCTGTATTCCATAAACTGAAAATTAGAGAATGGCATTTATTATTATTGAATATTGGCTGCTAGTGTAGAAGTGCTGCTGCTCACAGTTAGACGCGATACCCCGGACAGACAAGCCAGAGACACTATACACTAAACAAGACACAAGACAAAGACAGAAGACATGGAACAAAACGAGAAAAAATCAAGACATGCATTCATGCATTCTTATTCTGTGTTTATATTGTCTTGTCAATGTAGTTTTGTTCTGTCTATCCAGTGTTCTGCTACAAAGCACTTATGCTATATAATTTTGTAAAATGGTGGATGGTGAACCTATGTAATCATATCTGGAACTGCATGTATTTTAATAGTGTTCAGGAGCTGTAGCTCCTGTCATGTGGGCATGAGTATCGTCATCATCATCAAGCTTGTTTCCGCCACTGCTGGGTATAAGCTTCCTCCTTTTTGTGCCTTCAGTAATTGAATTATAAATATCAATTCGTAAGAAATACTTGGGTTATAATCCAACCCACATACACACACCACCACCACCACCCATGGATCACACTGTAATGTTCTCTTGGGTAGTCTAACAAAACAAACTCAAGACATTACTTTCTATGTTCTCCTATGAGATCCTGACCAAATTGTGATACTATGGACCATTGGCATTTTTTTTTTATTCGTGGCCTCCAATATCTTTATCATTAATTGGTAGCAGTATCATAATGTATTATATCTAAAGAGGAAACATTGCCGTAAACCATTTCAGCTGAGATAATAGAGCTTCAAGTTACACTTTCTGTACTGAAAAGACTTTGAAGTGAGATCTCTCAGCGCCAAAATAATTTAATACTCCGTAATAAGGTTAGCTTATTTTTAATTGCTCTTTCAAAATTTATAAGTTTCATGAGTGGCCGCCAATACCTACTCAAAATCAATTAAACTTTAAGGAAACGTCAAAACGAAGCCAATGCCATATCCAATCTACAAGTTTGTATTATTAACTGAATAGGTAGATATAATGTACACTTACATTGTCACAATCCAAATCATTATCTATGTCCTCCACCTTTATAGATACTTCTGGATCAAGATTTGGTTCCAAATCATATTCAGTCACAGTTTTTAAAGACTCCGTTGTTACCATTTCAATATCTTTGAATGGATCCTCATGGACATGTTTATGCTTCTTCCTCTTCTTTTTCTTCCTGTGTTCATAGTTCATTGGTTCTTCTGGTAACAAGGAGGTTGGGTCTATACGCTCAGCAGTTTGTTCCATAGTTGCAGTATTTAGAATGTACCTGTAATAGGAGTAGATATTTATTTTACTTTTGTGTGTGTGGGTGGGTGTAGTGAAGGCAGTTTCAGGTTCAGGACGCATAGACAGGTAATTGTTCGAAGATATAGATTGTTCCTGGCTTTGTTTTTCGGCTGTATAGGTACCGTCCACGACACTAAAAACATCCATTGACGTCATCTGATTAGAAATCACCACGTAGGTAGTTGAAGAGGGTACAGGTACACTTGAAGTCTTTTCTAAATACCAGCCACAGGATAGTAGAACTACAACCGCGTTTTGAGCGTTGATTTGATCTAAAAATGTATAATTCGGTGTTGATGTAAGCTCACTTTTTATCTTTTTACAATCTCCACCTCTAAAGAAGAACATCAGTAATATATAAGTACTCTACTAATAGGTATGTAGGTACATACTAAAAGTATTTTTTGCAGAAAATAAGGTGGTAGGTAGTGTTAGCTAAACATCGATAGTCTATCGATAGTATCGATAGTTTTTCTACTATCGATACTATCGATAGCTTGATATAACTATCGATACTATCGTTTTTTTTTTGCTATTTACTAACGGGGAATCCCCGGACTACCTCGCTTTTTTACGCAGCGATGGCAGGGAAAGACCAAACTTTGTAGTAACTCTCTACAAGCCATCTTTATCGCTCAGAACTTCGAAAATTTGGCAATATAAATAGCTGTGACCCAATTTATTTCCTGTTATTTCATAACAAGTCATTGTGATCACTGATCAGATAACGTCATCACGTCACATTGTCTTTTATATGTGAAATAATAGTAGAGGTTCATATTGACATACATAACTCACCCTTATTTATTTGTCTAGCTGCAAGACTCTTCCTTCTTTCTGTTAAAACTGGCCTCTACCACTAAGACACATATTTTTCTACTATCGATACTATCGATAGTAGAAAAATATTTTAAGCCTTAGCGAATAACCTTAGCTAGGATAATAGAAAAATAATCAGAATATATGAACAAAACTATCGATAGTTATCGATACTATCGATAGTTTTTCCGTAAAACCATCGATACTATCGAAATCCCAAACTATCGATGTTTAGCTAACACTAGTGGTAGGTAACTGGTAGGTATGTAATTTTTTGCAAAAATATTGACTGCAGTGTTGCCAACTCAGATTTTCACAGGAAGCCAGATCATCTCTGAAAAAAGGCTAAAAAAGAGCAAATTTTTTTAATGAAAAAGAGCCAATTTTTTGCATAAAAATAAGGTATTGCTCTATAATTCAATCAATCAATGATAAGATAAGGTTCTTCTTCAAAATCAATAATTCCCGACTCCGACTCATGATGGAGTTGGCCTTGAAGGCCACTAAAACCAGCTGATAACCACTCGATACTGATACTTCATATTATATTATATTACTCTATGTACTGATACCACCGTTCGACCGACCAACCAACACCATGCGTAGAACAACCATAGACAATGTGGCTAAATATTTAAAAAAAAAAAAAAACAAAGTAAAGGGGTCTATTTGTTATTTTTTAGTGAAGCTTGCATTATTTATGAATATACGAAAAAGAGCCAAAACTTGTAGAAAGTAGAGCTAAGAAGCTAAACCGACTTTTTGAAGCTGACCAAGTTAAATTAGAGCTAAATCTAGCTCTAAAAACTCCGTGTTGGCAACACTGATTGACTGTGATGGATGGATATGATGGATATGATTAACCTTCTGTTCCGCGACGAGCTATCAGTGCTATCATCGCTCACGTGACGTCACGACCATCATGACCGTTCCGAATGGGAAATCACGACCACCGGCGGCGTCTATCACAGATATCCATTCGGAACGATAAAACGCGACGGTAGACGTCGACACTGACAGATGTCAAACCATTCTAACCAAACTTTTGTAGAATAACAATTTAGATCATCGTTTTGAGCTGGTTTTGATTGAAAGTGAGTGAGAACAGGCTGCGGCTGAGAAATACTAATAATACGACTTCAGAAATGAATTAAAGTTATAAACAAACAAACTTTTCACCGCCGCCGGTACAGAATGACAGCTGTCACTTTGACCGATCTATCAGTGCTCACGCTCTCGACGATGGTCGTCGATGGTCGATGATATCCCAATATGGCGGAGTTGATGATGTCATTCATGACGTCATGGCAACCATTTTGAGATATCGTTGTCACGTCAAAAACTGATTCGGAATGGCATTGTAGACGCTGTTGTAATCGATTATGGCGCCGATGGTCGATGTTACGGAACGCGGCGATAGAAGTCTTTGTTCTAAATGAGGGATTAAAAAAAAACTTCAGTTGTTCCAAATTCGTCACTAGATGTCGTAGGCAAGACGTGGGGCGTGGCGTTCATATCGTTCATCCTTAATTTGGTTGTCAAAAGGTGTATAATGGACTAATTGATAGCTGGCAGTCACTTGAAAAATTTTGGTAAACGTAATTTGCCACGAAAATCAGCCTAAGAAAACGTCAAACATGCAAAATTATGAGGTATTGTATATTATTGTTTTATCGTGGGCGAAAAACAGATTGTATCATACGTACGTATCATATGAATAGTATAGTACACGTCGATACAAAGCCAACTGCTGGCAGCTTTCAGAACTATTTTTAGTTACGATGTTACTAAACTAAACACACCCCCTAAAATGTGGCCTCGGGAGCACACAGATTACAATACAGATTGCTCGTTATCGCCCTTTAGGTACACAGACAACATTTTCTGTTTGACATTGACAAGTTGTGTTTTTTTGGTAGGGATGTGACTAAGGGAAAAAACGATTAATAAATAATCGATGTTTATTACTCTACAAAAATCGATTTAAAAAAATCGATTATTTGGTCAAAAATATTTAATAATCGTTTTTTTTTTAGGCTAGATATAAAGTCAGTTCAGTGAAATGAAATGTTTAATTGTTTTTTTTAATTAAAATATATTAGTAGTTATTTAGTTACCATTTATTTTTAGGTAATGCCTGCAAAAGCCCAGCCCAGCTTTGCTAATACCAACTCATACACATTTAGTATTGGAAATGCGGAACTGCCCGGTTTAGGTCCCGCTATATGAGTTGGTATTAGCCCACCAGCCCATCAGTCAGCATTAGCCTGGCCATTCAAGGAAGATGGAGGTTGACATTTGGAAAAAAATTTGACCAAAAAAATTAATCGATTTTGAAAAAAATCGATAAAAAAAAAAAAAAACGAAAAAAAAATCGATTTTTATTTTGAAATAATCGATTTTTCTATAATCGATTATATTTTCACAACCCTATCTTTTGGCCGTCGTCGCTCGATGTTGTGAATTGTGGTGTGCATGGTTTTTCGTAATTGTATGGTATTGATGAAAATACCACAAAGAAGTGTTCTATTCTACAAATTCTTTAGTATATTTAGCAATGTAGGGCTTCGATTTCATACACCTATTAATTACACCTTCGGTATTTCAAAATACAACACCGAAACACTGTGATTTATTAGCAAACAAAACAAATTCTAGAACAAATGACTTCATCGTAGTAGTCACATAATAATTAGACCTCTACCTAAGAACTCGTCAGAGTAATTGTGTTCTGTGCCTAAGAACTCTACTAACAGCATCGCTAACTTAGCATAGTAATTAACAACAAGCAAATATGGATTTACTCAGTCTTCCAGTTGTTATGATAGAAAATATCATTTCGTTTCTGAGTTACGATGAAATCGCTAAGACTCGTGTGGTAAGGAATGTCATATTTATAGGTAAACCTAGCTTGTACTGGTTATTATCTATCTTTAGCTAGCTACCAGCACATCTTCACATAAAGTTGCATGTTTAGATAAGTAATAATGGGTAAACATTGATTTAAAATTATATTATAGTAATTATAATATGTTGCTGGAACAGGATCTCATCTCCTTGCACAATATTTTTCGTACCTCTTGTTTACACTTTGCATTTAGCTTGACTCACTAACTCAATGATGAGGGGTTCCAGGATTCTTAATTCATAATTTATTACTGCACAGAAATAATAAAGGTTGTGATAAAGATGATACTCGTAAATATATATTTGTGTTATTTAGATAATTGCCTGCGATTTGGGAGGCGAAACGAACTATACTAACCAAACTAATATTGTAGATACAATATCTAACTTCTCTCTCTCCCTACACTTCCTAGGGGATAAAAGAATTGGTTCAAACACTTTTAAAACATTATTTGTCATAAAAGACAAAAAAAGAAGTTATGCCATCTTATTGTAGATACAATATCTAACTTCTCTCTCTCCCTACACTTCCTAGGGGATAAAAGCATTGGTTCAAACACTTTAAAACATTATTTGTCATAAAAGACAAAAAAAGAAGTTATGCCATCTTATTTTTATCGAGTTTTAAAGTACCTACCTACTTAGTTATAAAAACAAAATGTATCCAATACAAAGCATTGTTTTCAGGTGCTCCTAAACAGGCCAGGTTTTTCTGCAATACGGGCAACTATTGATGTCCCTGTGTAAGAGAGGGGTCTTGGTCTTACTCACATGTGTTAGAGAAAGACACCAATAATAGCAATAGTTGCCGGCCACATATTGCAGTAAAAATATGGCCAGTTTAGTTTAGGAGCACCATTCAGTAAACACGAAAATCAAATAAATGCCTTCATATTGGTTCCACTGAAGGACAAATCGAGTTTGTGTGCAATAAAGAAATCATAATACATTATGAAATCTCCAGGTCTGCAAAGAGTTCAACGATATCTGCATGAGATCTCTGAACCGAGGCTTTGTGCAGACAGAGCGTAGACATGCAATTGCTCTGAAGACCGTCAAGAGTCAACTGCCAAGAAGAGAATCTGAAAGAAGGTATGTTTTGAAATACTGGTTGTCAATGATGTTGTTTCTTGAGAAGAGAAAATAAAACACACTAATGCCCGGTTTCCTGGGCGCTGATTAAAGTTAACAGGTTGGTAAATCAGCTTCAGCCAATCACCAACCGCTATTATTCAAAATGACGGAACTTGATTGGCCGAAACTGATTTAACCAACCTGTTAACTTTAATCAGCGCCCAGGAAACTGGGTGTAATAGCGTCACGCCATTTCCCATAATGGGTGGCAGAGGCACACACGACTGTCTGTGCCCACTTTCTATCTATCTATCACTTTTAGCCAGCAGTGATTCAATACTCCATTTAGCATAACAGGGGGGCGAACCCATTGCCGCAGCTATGCTATGGAGTAATGAAGGTTTCCTCACGATGTTTTCCGTCACCGTCAGAACGTCCGAATAATGTACATGGTCAGCACTGGGATTCGAACCTGCATCTCCAGTATGAGAAGAAAGCATGGAACCCACTAGACCATGGAGCTCACGTGAAGAAGAGAAAATCGTGATTTGATAGGCATTCCATCAGTGGGCCGATTCTCACCCTGCGACTTTTGAAGGCGTAGACTATTGTCTGATATATTTCATACACAAAGTCTATGCCTTCAAAGTCGCATCGTGTGGGACGGATGGGTGGGGTGGGATTATTTAGTTATTGTTCTGAGGGTGGGAATCCCACCGTGCGTGGGATGGATCCACCGGGAAACGGAATTTTCCAATCTATGCTTGGAGAGCAGTGAACGGGATGAATCGGACGGAAGAACCGAAGAATCTATTAAACGGAAAGTCGTTTGACTTCCGGTTCATTCTTTTCCGGCCTCAGAACAAAAAGGCCGGCCACATACGATTATGTATACGATTCGGAATTCTGAAACGGGATTCAATCCCATAAAAATTCCGAATCGGAAAAATTCCGTATGTGTGTGTATCCATAGATTTGTATGAGTTTACTGCGTTCGGGATGATTCCGTTACATATGGTATTCTGAATTGGAAAACCGACCGTATGTGGCGGCTTTGAGTAACTAGTGGCTCTGTGAGCTGTAGACCTCGCGAGTATGTCGGTGGGAAAGCTGAACTGCTAACACACATAAAAAAAATAACCCAAATAATTTTCTTTCAATAACACATACAAACTTATGAATGTACCTGGTTACGTACATGCAGTATGAAAGTAGCCGCACCAATAACTTTGTAAACTATATTTCGCGATCTTTAATACAACCTATTGACTTTTTACTAAAATTATATAGTCTGTTTCACTCTCATGGTCTTTACAAATCCAACGACACCTCATTTGTTAATATCCATCGAGCCGTTTGGGTTGTAGCGATTTTTTTACATTTTAAAACCCCATATCTCCGCCATTTTGAAAAAAATCTAAAAACTGGCTTGAGAAAAAAATTCTATTTATTTTTCCAACCTGCTCACAAAATTTCACGAGACTCGGTTCATAAATGCGACCTGTAGAGGAGAACAACCGGACAGACATACGAAAGCATTTTTGCCCAAACCTGAAACGGAGACGCTTCGCTCGCTTTGCTCGCTCGGTCAATAAGGTAATACTAGAGACGCTAGCTCGAAGAAAATATGTGCACGGCGGCCTCTTGCTTGACAAGAAGGGGAAGCGCGGGGCGAGAGGGGGCGTGTCAGTTATCATATCTAAATATATAATTGTGTTGAGTGACTGACTGATGATCAACGCAGAGCCCAAACCGTTAGGCCTAGAGGCATGAAACTTTTGCACAATGGTTGCTTTCATAACATAACTGAGCACTAAGAACGGATTTTCGAAAATTCGGACCAAAAGGGGGTCAAAAACGTAATTTAATTACACAAGGATAAATCCATTAATTTTGTATGGCTGGGAAAGTCTATTGTGAATTAAGAAACTGTGTTGAGGAAAGTTGAGAAATTTCTGTGTTTCTTAGATTAACAAACTTACAAGTACAAAGGAATATTTCGCATTTTTATCAGATTTTTATATCCTGCGGTCCTGCCTGCCTGCCTGCCAATCAAGATCACCCGTAGATTAGTAATTGTAAAACTAAAACATAGCCACAAATTCTATTTAACAAAATGGCGGCTTTGACGATCAGCTGTTCATGTTAATAAAAAAAATTTTTCGTCACACAACACAAACTTGACAGTTGACACACACCAATGAGGTTTTGATACTGATTGCTAAGTATCTAAACCTCATTGGTGTGTGTCAATGCCTGATGTACCTTTCGATCGCGTGAAATCTCCTGTGGTTCAGCGGTTACTACTATTCAACACCCAGTTCTAAATAATTTACATTTTGCATGACATGGAAGGTTAGTTGTTTACAGCAGAAACAATAATAGGTATACAATTCATATTCAGAAACATAGCTGCGGCGATGTGCTTGCCCCCTGTCACGCAAAATGGATTAATGAATCTCTGGCTAATGCTGGCTAAAGGGTAATGATCAGAAAAGGAGCCAGCGAGCTGAGCAAACCGGACTGCATACAAAATACCTAACTCTTTTTCAGTGGAAGCACTCCACTAGAAGAGTTATTTTGAATGCAGTCTGGTCCGCTCAGCTAGCTGGTTCCTTTTCCGCTTATTACTCTTTTTTAGTAGAAGGCCGGCATAAAAGTGAGCACCGGCCGGCTAGGAGGCCGGGTGAACTTAAGTATTATGTTGTTTCCATGCCATATTTTCTCCATATCTTATGATTATGAATAAGTTTTATTTTTGACAAGGAGGTTTAGCCGGGTAAAGCCCGAAGACAAATTGGAGTAGATTGAAATTTCGGACTTCACCCAAGAGGCTTGGGTTACTAGGTTTACCCAGCCTCCAAGCTTTACCCGTAACATATACAAAGGCATACTTCAAAGCGTGACACTACAAAATTCTCATGCTAATGGCTGATGCCTTTAAATTGATGTGAGAAATATCAACAAAATTCTGAATAATCTAAATGATTTGATTCATACCTTTTGTAATTTTGTACTGATACTTTAAGTATATGAATAAAAAAATTGGTTGCCTGTAAAGTCGGTATACGGGCGAAAGTTTTACGTGACAACGACTTTGAGTGATTGTACGGTTCCAACGTCACCGCACATTTTCCCTACGCGGCATTTTACCATTTTAGTTTTATACCATTCAGTATTCATTTAGCCACCAAGGCGTTAGGTGTTACTCATCCCCACTAACCATCAAGTTTATCAATCCAATACAATTCTAAATTTACCGTATCTTATTCTTTTAATCATCTCTATATCATAATCTAAAGAGTACGTCCTACACCGTACATCTTTATGGTCCTTCGAACCTTTGGACCTCGCGCGTTTTTTCTCACTTTCGTCGTCGGTGTGAGACGTTGCATCGTACTTCTATAGAACTGTGAGTGACACGTGTGCGGTTTAACTAATGAACAAGTGAACTATCAAGGAAACTCTAACAAGGGAGTTTTAAGTGGGGATTTATCAAGTTTTCGGTCACCAAGGACTTTATCAAGTATTTTATCAAGTGAACTATCAAGGAAACTCTAACAAGTGGGGATTTATCAAGTTTTCGGTCACCAAGGACTTTATCAAGTATTTTATCACGTGAACTATCAAGTTTCATAAATTGTAGCTACCAAAATCAAGGAACAATCGGTCATCAAGGACTTAATAAGAGTGCGTCACCAAGGACCCTTTATCAAGTGTTCAGTCACCAAGGACTTTCGTATACCAAGTGTGCGATAATCAAGGATCTACATATCTGCGGTTGGTCACCAAGGACCTGCCTAACAAGGATATTCAAGCGGCGACAAGCTAACCGGGAGCTTCGGTCGTCTGATCGAGTCACGCGTGTCGGGGCAGCAACTGCAGTCACCGGAGGCCACCACGCACAGCAAGGACTAGCAAGGATCAAGTCACAAGTATCAAGATATCAAGTAAGATCTTTCCATTTCTTACCGTCTACTAACAACTATCAAGATGGAGGCTATGTACGACAGCCAGGCCGAGTTATTTGTAGCTATGGAGACTTTCTTTAAAAATCTTAAAAAAGATGGAGCGGATAGGAAGTCTTCACCTGACTATTTCAGGAAGAAATCGGAAATATTGGAGCGTTATTGGGACGACTACGAAGCGAATCATGTAAGGCTTCTCGAAATAAGTGATCCCGAGCGCCCATACTTCGCTCGTAAAGATTTTAATCAAGCGGAAAATCTGTACAAATCTATCAAGTGGTACATCGAGCAAGAAAAAATCAAGTATTTCGCTAAACAAGATTTGGGTCATGGGTCGAACGGTCATCAAGGACAACCAGGGAGTCAAGTCCCATCGACGCCTCAAGAAAGACCTCAGAATCAAGAAGAATCGAGTGTTCAACAAGTTCCTTCACCACGTCAAGCCGTGTCGCAGCATCAAGAGGTTGGGACACCGAGGGGGAGGGTTGAATCTCGCGGTAACTTCAGCAAGTTAGATGAAAAGCTACGGAAACAAGCCGTAAACTTTCAAGCCTTCAATCGTACTGTATCAGGCATCAAGGTCGAGACGATTAAGGAGAAGTGGGAGTTCGAGGATGTTCTCAAATCCCTCCAAACTCGTTGGTCAGGAATTGATACCCTTCATTGGGAGATTGTCAACGAGCTAGACGGAGTAGACCACGAAGAATATGAGGCAGCCTTCACGTCCCACGAAACAACTTTTCAAGATTTAAAAAGGAAGATCAACAGCATGTTATGGTCCGTTTGTCATAGGGAAAAATCTACCCCTAATATAGACATTCCCATGTTCGATGGAAATTATCAAGATTGGGTGAGCTTCATCGACATATTTAATGAGACTATTCACCTCAACCCGTCGCTATCAAGTGCGCAAAAGATGCAGTTTTTAAAGAGCAAGGTGAAAGGAGAGCCAGAAAGACTGATTCAACATCTAGCCATCAGCAGCAACAACTATAATACCGCTTGGGACACGCTAAACCGTCGGTACAACAACACAAAATTGCTTTTTACTTCCCAAATCAACTATTTATTGGATATTCCCGTCATGCAGCAAGCGTCACATCAGGCGATCAAGCGTCTTCACGACAATGCACTGGAATCCCTAAATGCTATCAAGAATTTAGGTGTCAATATCGATACCTGGGACCCGCTGCTGGTGCATATTCTGGCAGAAAAATTAGACCCCGTAACTAAGGACGACTACATGGAGTCCTTGAGCAAACCAAGAGAGCTCCCAAAGCTAAAAGATTTTTTTAATTACTTAGAAAGCAAGTTCACATACAAGGAGACTTCGTCGCGTAGCAATCAAGGTAAACCTACGCCGAAGCAAGTCACAAGTCAATCATCAACATCATCTCAAGCGCCATCATGGGCAAAACGATTCCAAAAATCATCGTATAACAAAAATGACTATCAAGAATCAAGTAATAATAAAAACCAGGGCTCATCAAGGCATGCCTACAAGAATAAACCTAAACTTTGTTGCGCAATTTGTCGAAGCGATGAGCATAAGGTTTATTTCTGCCCAGAATTTCTAGCGATGCCACCACACATCAAAAGAAAGACGGTACAAAGTCGAAATTTATGCAATAATTGCCTACATGATCATCAAGGAAACACATGTAATTCTAATCGTCGTTGTCGCGAATGTTCGGGTCAGCATAACAGCTTGTTACACGAGGCGTTTGCGCAATCACGTAATTCGACCAACAGGGGTGTCGAAAAAACTCAAGAAAATACCGCTAACAAGGAACGCGGTGGATATGCGAAAACAAGCTCGCATGTATCTCAGCGACAAGGTGCTGAAATATTATTGGCTACTGCCGTCCTTAAAATTCAAGGGGCCGACGGCAGAGAGTATGAGATGCGAGCCTTGATCGATCAAGGATCACAGGTCTCGTTAATTACGGAAAAAGCAGCTCAAGTACTAGGGGTTAAGAGGCAGCAATGCAAGGGAACGATCTTCGGAGTGGGAGAACAAGAGAATCGGTGTAAGGGCGTGATCAAGATAACATGCGCATCTATTCATAACGACTTCACTTTCGACGTCAATACCCTGATAATGTCCAACCTAATCAAGAAACTCCCCAGTACATCATTTGCCAAACCAAGTTGGTCATATATTCAAGGATTAGATCTCGCGGACCC
Organism: Argyresthia albistria; assembly: GCA_963457715.1. Classification (NCBI taxonomy): domain Eukaryota; kingdom Metazoa; phylum Arthropoda; class Insecta; order Lepidoptera; family Argyresthiidae; genus Argyresthia; species Argyresthia albistria. Next base: position 2,451,505 of record OY735277.1, on the reverse strand, counting down.
AGAATTTAACATCAGCCGTCCCGTCGACTTGTTGCTCGGAGCCGATATTTATTCCATAATCATGTTAGGTGGAATTATCAAAGGCGAAGACCAATCACAGCCGATAGCACAGCTAACACAACTCGGGTGGTTACTATGCGGCAATGTTCAAACATCTTTCCATTGCAATGTGGTGCTGAATGACCTCGCCGGGATTCAAAGGTTTTGGGAAATCGAAGATATCACGGAGGAGCCACCGTTGTCAGAACAAGATGATCAATGCATACTTCTCTACAAGTCTACCACGAAGCGGCTGCCAGATGGAAAATATCAAGTGAGGCTTCCCCTAAAGAAAAATTATCAAGAATTATTAGGTGTCTCAAAACCAATGGCAGTTGCGCAATTTATGCAGTTAGAACGCAAATTTAACAAGAAAGATAGTTTTGCGAAAGAATATAAATTATTTATCGACGAATATCAAGAACTGGGTCATATGAAACAATGCCTCGTCGGTAATATGAAACGTGACTTGTATTTGCCGCATCATGGTGTCGAAAGACCGGAATCTACAAGTACGTCACTCCGTGTTGTTTTCAACGCATCCGCCACAACTTCATCGGGTTTTAGTCTAAATGACATGATGGAGAGGGGGCCCAATCTGCAACATGATCTGCAATCTCTTATCATGAAATGGAGACAGTATGAGTTTGCCTTTACAGCGGACATCAAGAAGTTCTTCAGGCAAATATGGGTTCATGAACAGGACCAAGCACTCCAGAAAATAGTATGGAGAGAAAACCCAAACCAACCCCTTCAAGACTACAAACTTCTGACGGTGACTTATGGCACGAAAGCTGCACCGTTTTTATGCATGATGATGACTCTCAGACAGCTAGCAAGTGACGAAAGAGAGAATTTCAAGGGCAGCGACGCAATAAGAGTAATTCAGGACTCTTTTTACATGGACGACCTTCTTCACGGAGCGCATTCGTTAAAATCTGCTCAAATCTTGCAGAATGACCTAATTAAATTATTGGAGTCGGGTGGCATGGACCTGCGAAAGTGGAAGTCAAACAAGTCGGAGCTTCTACAAAACGTCAACAAGGACGAAAAAATTCAAGAAAATTTTGACTTTAAACAAGCTGAGTCAACAAAAACTCTCGGATTGAGATGGAATACGCAACAAGACGTCTTCAAATTCCAGTCGAAAATTGAGATGACATCAAGGACACCTACCAAGAGGTCACTATTGTCGGATATTTCCAAAATATTCGATCCGCTGGGGTGGCTAGCACCGTTCACTACCAAACTGAAACTAATCTTTCAACAAGTATGGTTGGTTCCGGAGTTGAAATGGTATAGCGAGCTACCACCTGAAATTCAAGGAGAATGGCGGAAAATTAAGTCAGACATCGAAAACATCAAGGATTATCAAGTAAAACGATGGCTGGGTACGGAAAATTATCAAGATGAAGTCGAGATGCATGGATTCTGCGACGCCTCGACAAAGGCTTATGGGGCAGTCATATATTGCAAGATAATCATGGACGGTCGAGTTACAGTAGTACTCGTAGTTGGAAAAGCAAGATTGGTACCTACGAGTAAAGAGGTGTCGCTACCTAGACTGGAGCTTAGCGGGGCCCACTTGTTATCTCGACTGATGGCTAAAGTACAAGAATCTTTAGGTGCCTATAATATCAAGATTTATGGGTGGACGGACTCAACGGCGGTCTTGGGGTGGCTACAAGGAAATCCAAGCAAGTGGAAACCATTCGTCGCCAACAGAGTTCGTCAAGTGACTGAGATCATGCCGGCTGATTGCTGGAGGTATGTGAAGTCGTCAGAGAACCCCGCCGATTGCGCAAGCCAGGGCATAACAGCCTCTCAGCTGAGCGGCCACTCCCTTTGGTGGAATGGACCTTCATGGCTTGCAGCGTATCAAGCAAAACCAAACTGCGATGTTTACGAAACCGATCAAGAAATAAAGAAAAATATTCAAGTAAACGTCGTCGTACAGCAAGATAACAAGGATGTTGTAAAAAAGCTGTTATCAAGCTACAGCAGCTTTAATAAAATCGTGCGCGTACTAGCATGGGTACTGCGATTCGCCAAGTTATGCAAGAAAAAACAAGAACCGACAACATTCCTGACGGTCGGCGAGCTAAGAAACGCAAAACTTATCATCATGAAGCAAGTTCAAGACGAAACATTCCAACAAGAAATATCCGATTTACAGAAAAATCATTTGGTACAGTCGAAAAGCAAGATTTCGAATTTGCATCCCTATCTCGATCAGGAGGGCATCCTGAGAGTCGGCGGTAGACTGAAAAATGCGCACATCAGTTACGAGATGAAGCATCCGATCATCCTACCCAGGGAGCATACTCTGACACAGCTGCTGATTGATCAAGCCCACGAGCTCACGTTTCATGGAGGAGCTCGTCTTACAGCAGCATTCATACGTCAGAAGTACTGGATAATTGGTGGCAACAGGGTCACTAAAAAGCGCCTACGTCAGTGCGTGAAATGCAGAAAGGTCGACCCAGAGAAACATCATCAATTGATGGGCGATTTGCCGGAAGCAAGGACCAACCCCTCTCGTCCTTTCTACAACACAGGAGTTGACCTGACAGGTCACATCATGATTAAAGCCAACAAGGGCCGAGGTATCAAGACGACAAAGGGCTACGTGGTCGTATTTGTATGCATGGCCACGAAGAATTGTCACCTCGAGGTAGTATCAGACCTCACGGCAGTAGCATTTTTGGCTGCGTTGCGACGGATGGCTTCAAGAAAAGGTTGTCCGCGTCATATTTATTCGGACAATGGCAAGAACTTTGTCTTAGGAGACAAGTTAATACAGCAAGCGTTCCAAGAAATGCAGGAAAATCAAGAATTCCAAAAAGAGATCACGGAAATGGATATAAATTGGCACTTCAACGCCCCCTCGTGGCCCTCAGCAGGCGGATTGTGGGAGGCGGCCGTTAAAAGTCTCAAATATCACCTCAAGAGAGTGTTAGGAGAGCAGAGACTCACCTACGAAGAGTATTCAACCGTGTTGGCGCAGATAGAGGCCGTCATGAATTCGAGACCACTATGTCCTCTGACGGAAGATCCGCAAGATTTGGATTTCCTCACACCGGCTCACTTCTTAGCCTGTGGGCCCAACCTAACACTGGTGGAGACCGAAAGGGACCAGAGAACAAGATGGTACCTTACCCAGAAAATTTTCACCGATATTTGGAAAAGATGGCAAGCAGAATATCTCAGCCAATTGACGACAAGATGCAAGTGGAACAAGCCACAACCAAATATTATGGTCGACGACGTCGTGCTCATCCACGACGCGAACCTTCCAGCCGGGAAATGGGCTATGGGACGAGTGATCGAACTGCATCCCGGCAAGGACGGATTAACCCGAGTCGTTACTCTGAAAACCAAGAACGGAGTGATGAAGCGGCCGATAGTCAAGATATCAAGATTGCCTATCAAGCAGACTGCACAAGAGCCAGTCCAACCAAGTAATCAATCATCAAGTTCAAGAAACGGTACAATCAAGAGAAAAACCAAATTCAGCTTTGCATCCATGGCAACGAGTCTGTTGTTTTTCGTACTCTGTATGATCGGCACGTCACAAGGAAATCATGCCCCATCGTACAATATATCAAGATTTAATGACACACAAGGTCTATATTTCGACAAGATTTCAAGCATGTCCCTAATACGAGATGAATGGAAGGTCGTCGTATACTACAATTTAGATCCGTATTGGCAAGGCATTACAGCATTAAATGAATATACAAACCAAATGGATAAAATGTGCAATGTTATCAAGGTACATACACACTGCGATATTGCCCTTCTTCAATTACGTCACGAGTACTCGGAATTGGAGTACTACAACCGCATGCTGTTGAGTCAGCATACCAGCACGCGACAAACATCAAGACTTCACCGTCGCGGGCTTATCAACGGTGTCGGTTACGTAGCTAATACACTGTTCGGCGTACTGGACAAAAGATTCGCGGAACAGTATCAAGAAGATATTAAGTTACTACGGGACAATCAACAACACCTGTCGTCACTTTGGCGAAACCAGACGTCTATCATAGAAGCTGAGCATAATCTTCTCCAAAGGACGGAAGAGGCAATAAATATCCAGTATAAGATTATGAATCAACACATTATCGAATTAAGTAATGCAGAATACAAGTTAAACACTAAAATTGAGGTCTTACTAGCGATTACAGACTTTAATTCGGGTGCCCTAATAGCAAGTAATATGGCACACCCTTTGAGGAGCATACAGGGATATTTGTTAGACACGCTAACAGATGTTTATCATGGCAAGTTTAATCTGCATCTCCTCACCCCAGAGCAGTTACGGAGCGAGTTGAGCATAATTTCAGGTCAAACATCAAGAGCTCTATCGCTACCAATAGATAACCTACATCAAGACTTCAGCAAAATATATCAATTCATCAAGATCAAAGCAAGAATGTTACAGGAATATATGATTTTTGAACTACGCATCCCGCTAATTGCAAGAGAACCGTTCGAGTTATTTAAAATCATACCTATACCTATACAGAGCGGTAATATGATAACAAGCATAGTACCGATAACAGAAATAATAGCAATTAATTTGCGAAAAGATTCTTATTTACCATTGACGGAGTATGAATTGGGATCATGTTTCATACAAGGGAACACCAAGCATGTCTGTTACCTACGGAAACCCGTCTACCAAATGAATGGAGATCGGAGTTTGTGTGAGTTAGATGACTCATCCAGGTGTAAAGTCACCACCCAGAGGTGTACCAACAAGTGGACAGAGATAAGCAACATGAATAGTTACTTTTATTTTTGTTGCGAGCAGTGTCAGGCGCGACTAATCTGCGGAGATCAAGTTACCGCACCGCAGCTGATCAATGCAGGAATCATTAGCCTAGGCCATGGCTGCTTAGTGAAAACAAGCGAATTCACTGTATATGCGCACAGACAGGAGCAAAATGTTATGCAATCAGGAGCAGAATTATATGCGCCACAGATGGCGCCGATCAACCATGTGATCAATATCTCTGTACCGAAGAACCATACCGTCTCATCTTATGAATCAGAACACAAGGAGCGTCAAGAGGTTCTAGCAAGGATTGATGAGCAGATCAAGGCCATGAAGGATAGCGATGTACTGGGAACAAGCATCTCATATCACGACGTACATCATTACGCTCTCGGTTACACGATACTGGGAGTAATCGCTATCATCGGAGCATCGTTAGCATGTCGCCGTTGTCGCCGACGCAGCAGATCGCGGACGACAGCAGCGAGCCCAGCCGCAGCGGCGGTCGAGGCCGCGGCGGGACAGGAGCCCCGTCGCCCTCCCGCCGCCCGCGCACGCCCGCGCCCGCCCCCGCAGGCGGCGCCCAGGGCTGCCAGTGTCAGTGCATGTGACCAAGTTAATCATGGGCAATATAGTGATCAAGTGCTGTATAGTGAAATATCGAAAGCACATCCGCGAGTGCGTAGTGAAAACAAGGCCACCTCGCCTATCGCGAAAGACAAACCAGTGTTCACCATCAGTGGAAATGACTCTGTTTAGTGAGAAGGACACTGCAATCTATCATGTTTAATTTAAGTTGAAATTTTTAAGTTTACACGTTACTTACATTTCACTTCATTGTTTGTTTATCAAGTTGTGTTAATTAAGCATGAAATATTTAAGCTTATGCCATTCACCATGTCTCACCACCATCAACTATCTACTTTGAGTACTTTGACCTAATGTCTATTTTATCAAGTTTTCAAATTAATCAAGTTTATTATTGTATACATCGAGGATTAGCAAGTATTCTAGATGTTCTTCTTTTCTGGCCCGGGAGCATGTACGGTTCCAACGTCACCGCACATTTTCCCTACGCGGCATTTTACCATTTTAGTTTTATACCATTCAGTATTCATTTAGCCACCAAGGCGTTAGGTGTTACTCATCCCCACTAACCATCAAGTTTATCAATCCAATACAATTCTAAATTTACCGTATCTTATTCTTTTAATCATCTCTATATCATAATCTAAAGAGTACGTCCTACACCGTACAGATCTCTTTCAATTAGTCTGACTAGTTATCAGGACAGGACAAAACTATTAAGGCTGGATTTTACCAACAAAAAGTTATGCGAAAATAACTATCCCGGGGATAATATGAGGTGGTTAGTTAGATGCGCAAATGTTCAGCAAAGCTAACAAAACAAATATGACATGACAAGCAAGGTAAACAAAACAAATATGACATGACAAGCAAGGTAACACGCAAGACCATTGGCCTTTATCGTCATGAAGTAACAATGAGTTGTCGGCTGATGGGAGTGTCCTGTGTTCTTCAGCCACAGGAAAATTATTTACGACGTAAGTATAATTTGAAACAAGGCACTGGATGAGTTTCAAACAATAAGAGCCTGGCCAGATAAGAGCCTGGCCCTGGCCAGATAAGAGCCTGGCCAGATAAGAGCCTGGCCAGATAAGAGCCTGGCCAGATAAGAGCCTGGCCAGATAAGAGCCTGGCCAGATAAGAGTCTGGCCAGATAAGGCGTTTTCCACTCGCGCGTAGGCACTCGCGCGTTTCCGAGATATGAGAAAACGCGCGGCTGCATCTGGACGGGATATATAG